>JANJGN010000002.1:141149139-141479139 GCA_026770705.1 Isurus oxyrinchus
CGGTGGGGGGAGGGTGAGCAGTTTCGGGGGGGAGGGTGAGCAGTGTCCGGGGGGGAGGGTGAGCAGTGTCGGGGGGAGGGTGAGCAGTGTCGGGGGGGAGGGTGAGCAGTGTCGGGGGGGAGGTTGAGCAGTGTCGGGGGGGGAGGGTGAGCAGTGTCGGGGGGAGCGTGAGCAGTGGGGGGGTGAGGGTGAGCAGTGTCGGGGGGGATGGTGAGCAGTTTCGGTGGGGGGAGGGGAGCAGTTTCGGGCGGGAGGGGTGAGCAGTGTCGGGGGTAGGGTGAGCAGTGGGGGGGGGGGGAGGAGGGTGAGCAGTGTCGGGGGGGAGGGTGAGCAGTGTCGGGGGGGTGGGTGAGCAGTGTCGGGGGGATGGTGAGCAGTGTCAGGGGTAGGGTGAGCAGTGGGGGGGGGGGAGGGAGGGTGAGTAGTATCGGGGGGGGAGGGTGAGCAGTGTCGGGGGGGAGGGTGAGCATTGTCGGGGGGAGGATGAGCAGTGTCGGGGGGAGGGTGAGCAGTGTCGGGGGGGAGGGTGAGCAGTGTCGGGGGGGAGGGTGAGCAGTGTCGGGGGGGTGGGTGAGCAGTGTCGGGGGGGGAGGGTGAGCAGTGTCGGGGGGGAGGGTGAGCAGTGTCGGGGGGTGGGTGAGCAGTGTCGGGGGGGAGGGTGAGCAGTGTCGGGGGGGAGGGTGAGCAGTGTCGGGGGGGGAGGGTGAGCAGTGTCAGGGGGAGGGTGCGCAGTGTCGGGGGGGAGGGGTGAGCAGTGTCGGGGGGGAGGGTGAGCAGTGTCGGGGGGAGGGTGACCTGTGTCGGGGGGGAGGGTGAGCAGTGTCGGGGGGGAGGGTGAGCAGTGTCGGGGGGAGAGTGACCTGTGTCGGGGGGGAGGGTGAGCAGTCGGGGGTCGAGTGTGAGCAGTTTCGGGGGGGAGGGTGAGCAGTGTCGGGGGGGAGGGTGAGCAGTTTTGGGGGGAGGGTGAGCAGTGTCGGAGCGGGGGTGTGAGCAGTTTCGGTGGGGGGAGGGTGAGCAGTCGGGGCTCGAGTGTGAGCAGTTTCGGGGGGGAGGGTGAGCAGTGTCGGGGGGGAGGGTGAGCAGTGGGGGGGGGGGGAGGGTGAGCAGTTTCGGGGGGGAGGGTGAGCAGTCCGGGGGGCAAGTACGAGCAGTGTCAGGGGGGAGGGTGAGCAGTGTCTGGGGGGAGGGTGAGCGGGGTCAGGGTGGAGGGTGAGCAGCGTCAGTGGGGGAGGGTGAGCAGTGTCGGGGGGGAGGGTGACCTGTGTCGGGTGGGAGGGTGAACAGGGTCGTGGGAGAGGGTGAGCAGTGGGGGGGGGGGTGAGGGTGAGCAGTGTTTGGGGGGGAGGGTGAGCAGTGTCGGGGGGAGGGCGAGCAGTTTCGGGGGGGAGGGTGAGCAGTGTCGGAGCGGGGGGGGGGGTGAGCAGTGGGCGTGAGGGTGAGCATCTTCGGGGTGGGGTGGGTGAGCAGAGTTGGGGGAGGGTGAGCAGTGTCCGGTGGGGGGGGAGGGTGAGCAGTGTCGGAGCGGGGTGGTGAGCAGTTTCAGTGGGGGGAGGGTGCGAATTGGCGGGGGCGAGGGTGCGAAGTGGCGGGGGGGGGGAGGGTGAGCAGTGTCGGGGGGGAGGGTGAGCAGTGTCGGAGGGGGAGGGTGAGCAGTGTCGGGGGGAGGGTGAGCAGTGTTTGGGGGGAGGGTGAGCAGTGTCGGGGGGGGAGGGTGAGCAGTGTCGGGGGGGGAGGGTGAGCAGTGTCGGAGCGGGGGTGTGAGCAGTTTCGGTGGGGGGAGGGTGAGCAGTTTCGGGGGGAGGGTGAGCAGTGTCGGAGCGGGGGGTGTGAGCAGTGTCGGGGGGGAGGGTGAGCAGTGTCGGGGGGGAGGGTGAGCAGTGTTTGGGGGGAGGGTGAGCAGTGTCGGGGGGGGAGGGTGAGCAGTTTCGGTGGGGGGAGGGTGAGCAGTTTCGGGCGGGAGGGTGAGCAGTGTCGGTGGGGGGAGGGTGAGCAGTTTCGGGGGGGAGGGTGAGCAGTGTCCGGGGGGGAGGGTGAGCAGTGTCGGGGGGAGGGTGAGCAGTGTCGGGGGGGAGGGTGAGCAGTGTCGGGGGGGAGGTTGAGCAGTGTCGGGGGGGAGGGTGAGCAGTGTCGGGGGGGAGCGTGAGCAGTGGGGGGGTGAGGGTGAGCAGTGTCGGGGGGGATGGTGAGCAGTTTCGGTGGGGGGAGGGGGAGCAGTTTCGGGCGGGAGGGTGAGCAGTGTCGGGGGTAGGGTGAGCAGTGGGGGGGGGGGAGGAGGGTGAGCAGTGTCGGGGGGGAGGGTGAGCAGTGTCGGGGGGGGTGGGTGAGCAGTGTCGGGGGGATGGTGAGCAGTGTCAGGGGTAGGGTGAGCAGTGGGGGGGGGGGAGGAGGGTGAGTAGTATCGGGGGGGAGGGTGAGCAGTGTCGGGGGGGGAGGGTGAGCATTGTCGGGGGGAGGATGAGCAGTGTCGGGGGGAGGGTGAGCAGTGTCGGGGGGAGGGTGAGCAGTGTCGGGGGGGAGGGTGAGCAGTGTCGGGGGGGTGGGTGAGCAGTGTCGGGGCGGGAGGGTGAGCAGTGTCGGGGGGGAGGGTGAGCAGTGTCGGGGGGGTGGGTGAGCAGTGTCGGGGGGGAGGGGTGAGCAGTGTCGGGGGGGGAGGGTGAGCAGTGTCGGGGGGGAGGGTGAGCAGTGTCAGGGGGAGGGTGCGCAGTGTCGGGGGGGAGGGTGAGCAGTGTCGGGGGGGAGGGTGAGCAGTGTCGGGGGGAGGGTGACCTGTGTCGGGGGGGAGGGTGAGCAGTGTCGGGGGGGAGGGTGAGCAGTGTCGGGGGGAGGGTGACCTGTGTCGGGGGGGAGGGTGAGCAGTCGGGGGTCGAGTGGTGAGCAGTTTCGGGGGGGAGGGTGAGCAGTGTCGGGGGGGAGGGTGAGCAGTTTTGGGGGGAGGGTGAGCAGTGTCGGAGCGGGGGGTGTGAGCAGTTTCGGTGGGGGGAGGGTGAGCAGTCGGGGCTCGAGTGTGAGCAGTTTCGGGGGGGAGGGTGAGCAGTGTCGGGGGGGAGGGGTGAGCAGTGGGGGGGGGGGAGGGTGAGCAGTTTCGGGGGGGAGGGTGAGCAGTCCGGGGGGCAAGTACGAGCAGTGTCAGGGGGGAGGGTGAGCAGTGTCTGGGGGGAGGGTGAGCGGGGTCAGGGTGGAGGGGTGAGCAGCGTCAGTGGGGGAGGGTGAGCAGTGTCGGGGGGGGAGGGTGACCTGTGTCGGGTGGGAGGGTGAACAGGGTCGTGGGAGAGGGTGAGCAGTGGGGGGGGGGGTGAGGGTGAGCAGTGTTTGGGGGGAGGGTGAGCAGTGTCGGGGGGAGGGCGAGCAGTTTCGGGGGGGGAGGGTGAGCAGTGTCGGAGCGGGGGGGGGTGAGCAGTGGGCGTGAGGGTGAGCATCTTCGGGGTGGGGTGGGTGAGCAGAGTTGGGGGGAGGGTGAGCAGTGTCCGGTGGGGGGGGAGGGTGAGCAGTGTCGGAGCGGGGGTGGTGAGCAGTTTCAGTGGGGGGAGGGTGCGAATTGGCGGGGGGCGAGGGTGCGAAGTGGCGGGGGGGGGAGGGTGAGCAGTGTCGGGGGGAGGGGTGAGCAGTGTCGGAGGGGGAGGGTGAGCAGTGTCGGGGGGAGGGTGAGCAGTGTTTGGGGGGGAGGGTGAGCAGTGTCGGGGGGGAGGGTGAGCAGTGTCGGAGCGGGGGTGTGAGCAGTTTCGGTGGGGGGAGGGTGAGCAGTTTCGGGGGGAGGGTGAGCAGTGTCGGAGCGGGGGTGTGAGCAGTGTCGGGGGGGAGGGTGAGCAGTGTCGGGGGGGAGGGTGAGCAGTGTTTGGGGGGAGGGTGAGCAGTGTCGGGGGGGGGAGGGTGAGCAGTTTCGGTGGGGGGGAGGGTGAGCAGTTTCGGGCGGGAGGGTGAGCAGTGTCGGTGGGGGGAGGGTGAGCAGTTTCGGGGGGGAGGGTGAGCAGTGTCCGGGGGGGAGGGTGAGCAGTGTCGGGGGGAGGGTGAGCAGTGTCGGGGGGGGAGGGTGAGCAGTGTCGGGGGGGAGGTTGAGCAGTGTCGGGGGGGGGAGGGTGAGCAGTGTCGGGGGGGAGGGTGAGCAGTGTCGGAGCGGGGGGTGTGAGCAGTTTCGGTGGGGGGAGGGTGAGCAGTCGGGGGTCGAGTGTGAGCAGTTTCGGGGGGGAGGGTGTGCAGTGTCGTGGGGGGGGAGGGTGAGCAGTCTGGGGGGCAAGTACGAGCAATGTCGGGGGGGGGGCGAGCGTGAGCAGTGTGGGGGGTGAGGGTATTCACTGTAGGGGGGGAGGGTGAGCAGAGTCAGGGGGGATGGTGAGCAGGGTTGGGGTGGACCGTGTGCGGTAGTGGTGCGGGTGAGCAGCATCAGTGGGGGGGAGGGTGAACAGTGTCGGGGGGGGAGGGTGAGCAGTGTCGGGGGGGAGGGTGAGCAGTGTCGGGGGGGGAGGGTGAGCAGTGTTGGGGGGAGGGTGAGCAGTGTCAGGGGGGAGGATGAGCAGTCTCGGGGGGGGAGGGTGAGCAGTGTCAGGGGGGAGGGTGAGCAGTGTCGGGGGGCAGGTTGAGTAGTGTCGGGGTGGAGGTTGAGCAGTGTCAGGGGGGAGGGTGGCCAGTATCGGTGGGGGGAGGGTGATCAGTGTCGGGGGGGAGGGGTGAGCATTGTCGGGGGGAGGGTGAGCAGTGTCACGGGTAGGGTGAGCAGTGGGGGGGGGGAGGAGGGTGAGCAGTGTCGGGGGGGAGGGTGAGCAGTGTAAGTGGGGAGGGTGAGCAGTGTCGGGGGGGAGGGTGAGCAGTGTCGGGGGGAGGGTGAGCAGTGTCACGGGTAGGGTGAGCAGTGTGGGGGGGGAGGAGGGTGAGCAGTGTCGGGGGGGGAGGGTGAGCAGTGTCAGGGGTAGGGTGAGCAGTGGCGGGGGGGGAGGAGGGTGAGCAGTGTCGGGGGGAGGGTGAGCAGTGTCGGGGGGAGGGTGAGCAGTGTCGGGGGGGGAGGGTGAGCAGTGTCGGGGGGGAGGGTGAGCAGTGTCGGGGGAGGGTGCGCAGTGTCGGGGGGGAGGCTGAGCAGTGTCGGAGGGGAGGGTGAGCAGTGTCGGGGGGGAGGGTGAGCAGTGTCGGGGGAGGGTGCGCAGTGTCGGGGGGGAGGGTGAGCAGTGTCGGGGGGAGGGTGAGCAGTGTTGGGGGGGAGGGTGAGCAGTGTAAGTGGGGAGGGTGAGCAGTGTCGGGGGGGAGGGTGAGCAGTGTCTGGGGGAGGGTGAGCAGTGTTGGGGGGGGAGGGTGAGCAGTGTAAGTGGGGAGGGTGAGCAGTGTCGGGGGGGAGGGTGAGCAGTGTCGGGGGGAGGGTGAGCAGTGTCTGGGGGAGGGTGAGCAGTGTCGGGGGGGGAGGGTGAGCAGTGTAAGTGGGGAGGGTGAGCAGTGTCTGGGGGAGGGTGAGCAGTGTCTGGAGGAGGGTGAGCAGTGTCTGGGGGGGGAGGGTGAGCAGTCGGGGGGGGAGGGTGAGCAGTGTCGGGGGGGAGAGTGAACAGTGTCGGATGGGGGGTGTGAGCAGTTTCGGTGGGGGGGGGGGGTGTGAGCAGTTTCGGTGGGGGGGGGGGGTGTGAGCAGTTTCGGTGGGGGGAGGGTGAGCAGTCCGGGGGGCAAGTACGAGCAATGTCGGGGGGGGGGGGGGGGGGAAGGGTGAACAGTGTCCGGTGGAGGGGAGGGGTGAGCAGTGTCGGGGGGAGGGTGAGCAGTGTCGGGGGGGGAGGGTGAGCGGTGGGGGAAGGGGGGAGGGTGAGCGGTGTCGTGGGGGGAGGGTGAGCGGTGGGGGAAGGGGGGAGGGTGAGCAGTGGGGGGGGGGGGGATGGTGAGCAGTTTCGGGGGTGGAGGGTGAGCAGTGTGGGGAGCAAGTACGAGCAATGTCGGGAGGGGAGGGCTGGGAGGGTGAGCAGTGTCGGGGGGAGGGTCAGCAGTGTCGGAGCGGGGGGGTGAGCAGTGGGCGTGAGGGTGAGCATCTTCGGGGTGGGGTGGTTGAGCAGAGTTGGGGGAGGGTGAGCAGTGTCCGGGGTGGGGGGGGAGGGTGAGCAGTGTCGGAGCGGGGTGGTTAGCAGTTTCAGTGGGGGGAGGGTGCTAAGTGGCGGGGGGGGGGAGGGTGAGCTGTGTCGGGGGGGAGGGTGAGCTGTGTCGGGGGGGGGGAGGGTGAGCTGTGTCAGGGGGCGGGAGGGTGAGCAATGTCGGGGGCGGGGGTGAGCAGTGTCGGAGCGGGGGGGGGGGGTGAGCAGTTTCATTGGGGGGAGGTTGAGAAGTTTCGGGGGGAGGATGAGCAGTGTCCGAGGGAGGGGTGTGCAGTGTCGTGGGGGAGGGTGTGCAGTGTCGGGGGGAGGAGGTTGGGGAGTGTAGGCGTGTAGGATGTGCAGTGTCGGGGTGGAGGGTGGGGATTGTCGGGGGGGAGGGTGAGCAGTGTCGGGGGGAGGGTGAGCAGTGTCGGGGTGGGAGGGTGAGTAGTGTCGGGGGGGGAGGGTGGGGATTGTCGGGGGGAGGGTGAGCAGTGTCGGGGGGGAGGGTGAGCAGTGTCGTGGGGGAGGGTGTGCAGTGTCGGGGGGAGGAGGTTGGGGAGTGTAGGCGTGTAGGATGTGCAGTGTCGGGGTGGAGGGTGGGGATTGTCGGGGGGAGGGTGAGCAGTGTCGGGGGGAGGGTGAGCAGTGTCGGGGGGAGGGTGAGCAGTGTCGGGGTGGGAGGGTGAGTAGTGTCGGGGGGGGGGGAGGGTGAGCAGTGTCGGGGGGGGGGGGGGAGGAGGTTGGGGAGTGTAGGCGTGTAGGATGTGCAGTGTCGGGGTGGAGGGTGGGGATTGTCGGGGGGACGTGGCGTGAGCAGTGTCGGTGGAGGGTGAACAGTTTCCCAGCCAGAGGTGACAGCTACTTACAGAAATTCTTCATGTTTTAGTGGGACCAGTGTAGTGGAGGTTCTGGAACCTGCTGCCTGACAGGATCATAGAGGTCGAGATCTTCATGCATTTCAAAATGACATGGATACGCGCTTAAAATTTTGTGCCCGACATGGTTAACAGGTCCATTGCTGGAAGGTGCGATTTGGCTGAGTTGCACTTTCTGGCTGGCACAGTTACTGTGGACTAAATTGACTCAGTGCTGCAAATTTCAAGAATTCTATGATTTGTCCCCTTACATTATCTCATCCTCTACTTTTTTTTGCCTTGCTTTCTTAAGAGATGAGTTTGCAATCTCAGTATCATTCTGAGAGAGTACTGCACTGTGAGAGCGACCCTCCTTTGAATATAAAGGAAAAGACGTTATGGATTATTTGAAGAATAGCAGGGCAGTTGTTCCCAGTGTCCTGATTAATATTCATCTCTCAGCCAACATCACTAAAACAGATTTTCTGGCCAATCAGAATATTTATCTGTCATTGGAAAGACTTGCATTGCTCGAACAGCTTTTGCAACCTCAAAAAGTCCCACAGCATGTCATAATTACTTATACATGTTTGGACTGTAATTACAATTGTGGTGCAGGAAACATAACAGCTAATTTGTGCGCAGCAACCTCCCTAAAACAGCAAGTTGATCATCATCAGATAATTTAGTGATGTTGTTTGATGGGGCCTTGCTTTCGCATCTCTTCTGAAAAATGGCGCCTCTGATTAGTACAGCGAGTGCTGCACTCACAGGAATATATAGGATATCCAGCACAGAAACAGGCCATTCAGCCCACCAGTCCATGCTGGTGGTTATGCTCCACTTGAACTTCTTGCCATCTTTCCTCATTGAAATCTACCATCGTAACCCTCCATTCCCTTCTCCCTCATATGTTAGTGTAGTTTCCCCTCAAATGCATCCATACCACACTTGGAGTACACTAGCTTCTGTGCTCAAGTCTCTGCAGTGGGACTTGAAACCATAACATCCTGCCACAAGCAAAAGTCAAGACTCCCTGGACAACTAGACTGATAAATGGATTACCCACTGTTGATCCGATGCATGCAGGCCAGATCCTTGGATTCAGTTGAAAACAAAGAAAACTGCGGATGCTGGAAATCCAAAACAAAAACAGAATTACCTGGAAAAACTCAGCAGGTCTGGCAGCATCGGCGGAGAAGAAAAGAGTTGACGTTTCGAGTCCTCATGACCCTTCGACAGAACTTGATTTCGAGTCCAGGAAAGAGTTGAAATATAAGCTGGTTTAAGGTGTATGTGTGGGGGGGGGGAGGAGAGAGAGAGAGAGACAGAGGTGCTTGTGTAGACAAACAAGCAGTGATAGAAGCAGATCATCAAAAGATGTCAGTAACAATGGTACAAAAGAACACATAGGTGTTAAAGTTAAAGTTGGTGATATTATCTAAACGAATGTGCTAATTAAGAATGGATGGTAGGGCACTCAAGGTACAGCTCTAGTGGGGGTGGGGGGAGCATAAAAGATTTTAAAATATTTAAAAATAATGGAAATAGGTGGGAAAAGAAAAATCTATAAAATTTATAGGGAAAAAAAAAAGGGGGAAAAAAGGGGGAAACAGAAAGGAGGTGGGGATGGGGGAGGGAGCTCACGACCTAAAGTTATTGAATTCAATATTCAGACCGGAAGGCTGTAAGGTGCCTAGTCGGAAGATGAGGTGTTGTTCCTCCAGTTTGCGTTGGGCTTCACTGGAACAATGCAGTAAGCCAAGGACAGACATGTGGGCAAGAGAGCAGGGTGGAGTGTTAAAATGGCAAGCCACAGGGAGGTTTGGGTCATTCTTGCGGACAGACCGCAGGTGTTCTGCAAAGCGGTCGCCCAGTTTACGTTTGGTCTCTCCAATGTAGAGGAGACCACATTGGGAGCAACGAATGCAGTAGACTAAGTTGGGGGAAATGCAAGTGAAATGCTGCTTCACTTGAAAGGAATGTTTGGGCCCTTGGACGGTGAGGAGAGAGGAAGTGAAGGGGCAGGTGTTACATCTTTTGCGTGGGCATGGGGGTGGTGCCCATAGGAGGGGGTTGAGGAGTAGGGGGTGATGGAGGAGTGGACCAGGGTGTCCCGGAGGGAGCGATCCCTACGGAATGCTGATAAGGGGGGTGAAGGGAAGATGTCCACCAATATCCACTACAAACCCACCGACTCCCACAGCTACCTCGACTACAGCTCCTCACACCCCGCTTCCTGTAAGGACTCCATCCCATTCTCCCAGTTCCTTCGCCTTCGTCGCATCTGTTCCGATGATGCTACCTTCAAAAACGGTTCCTCTGACATGTCCTCCTTCTTCCTTAACCGAGGTTTTCCACCCACGGTCGTTGACAGGGCCCTCAACCGTGTCCGGCCCATCTCCCGCGCATCCGCCCTCACGCCTTCTCCTCCCTCCCAGAAACATGATAGGGTCCCCCTTGTCCTCACTTATCACCCCACCAGCCTCCGCATTCAAAGGATCATCCTCCGCCATTTCCGCCAACTCCAGCATGATGCCACCACCAAACACATCTTCCCTTCACCCCCCTTATCGGCATTCCGTAGGGATCGCTCCCTCCGGGACACCCTGGTCCACTCCTCCATCACCCCCTACTCCTCAACCCCCTCCTATGGCACCACCCCATGCCCACGCAAAAGATGTAACACCTGCCCCTTCACTTCCTCTCTCCTCACCGTCCAAGCGCCCAAACATTCCTTTCAAGTGAAGCAGCATTTCACTTGCATTTCCCCCAACTTAGTCTACTGCATTCGTTGCTCCCAATGTGGTCTCCTCTACATTGGAGAGACCAAACGTAAACTGGGCGACCGCTTTGCAGAACACCTGCGGTCTGTCCGCAAGAATGACCCAAACCTCCCTGTGGCTTGCCATTTTAACACTCCACCCTGCTCTCTTGCCCACATGTCTGTCCTTGGCTTACTGCATTGTTCCAGTGAAGCCCAACGCAAACTGGAGGAACAACACCTCATCTTCCGACTAGGCACCTTACAGCCTTCCGGTCTGAATATTGAATTCAATAACTTTAGGTCGTGAGCTCCCTCCCCATCCCCACCTCCTTTCTGTTTCCCCCTTTTTTCCCCCTTTTTTTTTTCCTATAAATTTTATAGATTTTTCTTTTCCCACCTATTTCCATTATTTTTAAATATTTTAAAATCTTTTATGCTCCCCCCACCCCCACTAGAGCTGTACCTTGAGTGCCCTACCATCCATTCTTAATTAGCACATTCGTTAGATAATATCACCAACTTTAACTTTAACACCTATGTGTTCTTTTGTACCATTGTTACTGACATCTTTTGATGATCTGCTTCTATCACTGCTTGTTTGTCTACACAAGCACCTCTGTCTCTCTCTCTCTCTCCTCCCCCCCCCACACATACACCTTAAACCAGCTTATATTTCAACTCTTTCCTGGACTCGAAATCAAGTTCTGTCGAAGGGTCATGAGGACTCGAAACGTCAACTCTTTTCTTCTCCGCCGATGCTGCCAGACCTGCTGAGTTTTTCCAGGTAATTCTGGATTCAGTCCCTGATTGTGTGGCTAAGCTCGAAATGGCTGCAATGTCTCTGGGTGAGGGTGATAAAAAGAAATATCCAAGGTTCCTGTTTCTTATAGTTATCCAGTAATTAGGTTCAGCAAAGGCAGGCTTGGTTGCGATGCCTGTCACTGTGAAATAGCCCACCCACATATATTGATTCAGGAGTTTCCAATACATCACAGAGTACAGCATGTAAACCCAACTTTAATTTGGTTGGCAGCGTAGAAAGGCATGCTTGCATATATCATACAGTGACAATTTCGTAAGTTAATAATCAAGGAATTGGATGTAACCTTTGGGGTGGTGGCAAGTACAGTGCAATTAATCTCAGCAACTCTCAACCAGGGAGAAGTATATATCAATTGGGTTCTCACTCAGTTCATCGACAAGGGGCCCCCTTGTGGAAAGTCTGTGCCAGGGCAGGGCCAGTTCCAAAATTACCTGGAAAAACTCAGCAGGTCTGGCAGCATCGGCGGAGAAGAAAAGAGTTGACGTTTCGAGTCCTCATGACCCTTCGACAGAACTTGATTTCGAGTCCAAGAAAGAGTTGAAATATAAGCTGGTTTAAGGTGTGTGTGTGTGTGTGGGGGGGGGGGGGGGGGGGGGGGGGCGGAGAGATAGAGAGAGAGAGAGGTGCTTGTGTAGACAAACAAGCAGTGATAGAAGCAGATCATCAAAAGATGTCAGCGACAATGGTACAAAAGAACACATAGGTGTTAAAGTTAAAGTTGGTGATATTATCTAAACGAATGTGCTAATTAAGAATGGGTGGTAGGGCACTCAAGGTACAGCTCTAGTGGGGGTGGGGGGAGCATAAAAGATTTTAAAATATTTAAAAATAATGGAAATAGGTGGGAAAAGAAAAATCTATAAAATTTATAGGGAAAAAAAGGAAAAAGGGGGAAACAGAAAGGGGGTGGGGATGGGGGTTTCCCCCTTTTTCCTTTTTTTCCCTATAAATTTTATAGATTTTTCTTTTCCCACCTATTTCCATTATTTTTAAATATTTTAAAATCTTTTATGCTCCCCCCACCACCACTAGAGCTGTACCTTGAGTGCCCTACCATCCATTCTTAATTAGCACATTCGTTTAGATATCACCAACTTTAACTTTAACACCTATGTGTTCTTTTGTTCAGTTGTCTGCTGACATCTTTTGATGATCTGCTGCTATCACTGCTTGTTTGTCTACACAAGCACCTCTCTCTCTCTCTATCTCTCCGCCCCCCACACACACACCTTAAACCAGCTTATATTTCAACTCTTTCTTGGACTCGAAATCAAGTTCTGTCGAAGGGTCATGAGGACTCGAAACGTCAACTCTTTTCTTCTCCGCCGATGCTGCCAGACCTGCTGAGTTTTTCCAGGTAATTTTGTTTTTGTTTTGGATTTCCAGCATCCGCAGTTTTCTTTGTTTTTATCAGGGCCAGTTCCAGCAGCCTGTCACTCTCATTGTCCAATACTAGACGTTTGCACATTCCCGATTTCCTTTTCTCCACAATTGGAGGTCATTACTTCAGCTGTCTAGGCCTAAGTTTCCTTCCCTAAACCTCTCACTCACTCTACCCTAATTCTTAAAACCTCCCTTAAAACTTACCCTTAAAACCTCTTCTTTGATAAAGTAAGACTCAAAGCCTAGAGAAAAATAAAAATAATAATTTATCCATTTCAAGCACAACTCTTTAAAAAAAAACATTTAAAAAGTATATCCCTTGCTGTAGGTTTCTTAAATGTTTTCTTCCCACAAACATTTCTGGGGGAAATTATATCCCTCTTCGTATATTTAGCAATTCTACAGGTCAGAACTTTGTGCTTGAAGGCTATCTCTGTTTTCCTGCTGTATATCAGTGGGAGTGAAGTACATGAAAAAGCTCGTTCTAAGCCTGAAGGTTGGACTGTGGGGGAGCTGTGCTAAAAAGTTAAGCTTTGGGCCATCCCTTGTCTCTCCATCTGTACACTAGTATAACTTTTGCATTTCGCTCCTGGTTTCAAACAAGACAATGTCTGGCTAACTCTCTACTATCACCAGTTTGATACACCACTGAGACTGTCCCTCACTGAAAGACACAGTCGCCCCTGTAATTAGTTGAGGTGGAAGTTGCTTCTGTATAATATCTTGCTCATATTCTAAACTCCTGCAATAGAAGATTCGACTACACTCCATTACAAGACAGTATCCTGCATTAGGTTCTAGTACACTCCATGACAAGACACTGTCTTGTATTAGATTCATTTAACACCAGGCTCAAATTGTGCTCAAAGCTTCATCTTCACTTGTCTGGAGGAGTGTTGTTTTCCTCTCATGTTATTGCTCAAAATATTTTTTAAATGAATCGTCTGGTCTCCAGATCGTCAGAGACCGGACGCACAAAACAAAATACACGTGGACGCAGTGATCTCTGTGGGAAGTGCCTGGGAAATTTGAATTTCTGATGGGAAATTCCTCTGCTCTTCGGGACCCTCCAAAAAAGTCTCCAACCCCAAGTTAGAGTCGGAGACTTTGCACAGTTCAGACATACTGACCTGGAATTATTAGACAGAAAATAACCTAGTTTAACTCCGGGGTAACTATGCAATTGACTACCCCCACCCCACCCCCGCTCCACATTTCTGAAGGAAACTAAGCTTGGGATAGCCGGCCAGAAATGTGGAGCAGGTTCGGCGCATGGAAAAGTAGGAGCGGAGCGGCAATCCGATGATAATTGTCACTTTGCGGAAGACCTGAGCCAATATCTGAATGGGCAACATTTAGAATAGAATAGTATTTTAAATTCTACTTCAGAAAATAATCCCTGATGCTTTTAAAGAATGGTCTGTTGAAACTGGAGTTTTAACAATTAAGATGGACTTATCTCAAAAAACAAGCATTTTTAATCAGTTACTCGTCCAATGCCTGGGAGCAACTTGAATTTAAATAACTGATTTTAAAAATTGAAAAATCACTTGCAATTTATACTGGTTTACATTAGTCAGCTTCTTAGTTAATTAAGAAAACTTAAAATCTTTCAAAAGGTGCCTATTAGTTTCCATCGCCCTAAAAAGATGAATTTTAAGTTAATGGCCACAATTGACAGACACTCATCCTGTGGTTAATTTAATGCGGGTAAGTGACGAGTTCTGATGCTTCCAGTAGTATTTTCTTTTAAATTTGTGCAAAAGATCGCAGAAACTGAATTTGCGTTGAGGGTAATTTACACACGAAATGTTGGGCTCTTTTGCGCCAATTGGTGAACTTTGGTTGAATTGCGCTGAAAAGGGCAACCTGTGGCGGAAAGTCACAATCATTTTGTTCATCATTTGTTCACACTTTCAGTAAGATAGCGTTGCTGAAATGTTTCACATATATAAACGTGGTGTGACACCTAGTGAGTGTGAACCTGTGAAAGAATGAAACCTGTTCACGACCGCACTCAATCCCTCACCTTGATGTTACTGGAGATCCACTTAGGATATTTAAACCTCGGGTTAACTCGGTCACTTTCCTCCAACTTCGCCTCCATCTCGTCAGAAGTGTCGAAGGGATGGCACCGACTGCCCGCTAAACTGCGGCAAAACTTGTCAAGTTGCTTCAAAATGTCGCTCCCAGAGTCGGAGAGAAAGAATCGGACTCTGAACACCGAAGGAGGAAGATCCAGGCTCTCGGCTCTGGTTCATTGACTGCGGCTCTCAGTGTTCGCTGCTGTGGCATTTATAACTCGCCGAGCCCGTGATGAAATATCACACGTCACAGCAACAATACTGGTGTGTCGACGTTCCTAGGAGCATGAGAAAGCGAAGTATATCACTGAAGCACTGGTTCATTCGGGATTTGTTAAAGAAAAATCGTGCTTAATTAACTTGACTGAGTTTTTGATGAAATATATAGAAAGAGTTGATAAGGGTAATGGGATTGCTGCACTGTTCTTGTTCAAGTTGTTTGATAAAATGCTTCTCAACAAAGACAAAGCCCATGGAATAAATGGGCCAGTGGCAGCAAAGATACAATTTATTTTATTTTATATATATATATATTTTCTTTTCCCACCTATTTCTATTATTTTAAAAATGTATTTCCATTTATTGTTTTATCCTCACCTTTTAGCCTATTTCGATCACTTCCCCCTACCCCACCTGTCACTTGCTCGTCCTGCTTCCTACCCTTAATGTCCCCATTAGCACATCCTTTAGCTAATATCACTATGGTCAACACCTCTTTGAACTTTTTATGACATCTTTTGCAATCTCCCCTTTGCCTCCACCAATCCCTGGCCCTCTATCCAGCTTCACCTGTCCCACTCCCCCCCCCCCCCCCCCACCCCCCCTCCTTAAACAGTATATATTTCACCACATTTCTATTTCTCTTCAGTTCTGAAGAAGAATCATACAGACTTGAAACGTTAACTCTGCGCTTCTCTCCACAGATGCTGTCAGACCTGCTGAGTTCTTCCAGCAATTTTTGTTTTTGTTTCAGATTTCCAGCATCCGCAGTATTTTGCTTTTATTTTAGTGTTTAATTGACAGCCACCTCTTCCAGGAATGCCTACCCTGAAGTAGTACAGCACCACGGGGGAGGTGTCAGAGGACTGGAGAACAGCTAATGTGGTTCCACGATTTAAGAAGGGTTGTAGAGATAAGCCAGGGAACTACAGGCCAGTGAGTCTCATGTCAGAAATAGGGAAACTATTGGAGAAAATTCTGAAGGAGAGAATCTCTCTCCACTTGGAGAGGCAAGATTTGATCAGGGATAGTCAGCATAGCTTTGTCAGAGGAGGTTATGCCTAACAAATTTGATTGAATTTTTTTGAGGAGGTGACCAGGTGTGTAGATGAGGGTAGTGTAGTTGATGTAGTTTATATGGATTTCAGCAAAGCCTTTGACAAGGTCCCACATGGGAGACTTATAAAGAAGGCAAAGGCACATGGGATACAGTGTAATCTGATAAGGTGGATTCAAAATTGGCTTAGTTGTAGGAGACAGAGGGTGATGACAGAAGGCTGCTTTAGTGACTGTAAGCTAGTGTCCAGTGGTGTACCACAGGGATGTGTGCTGGGTCCCCTATTATTAGTCATTTATATGAACAACATAGATCAGGGGGTTAGGATTAGTAAGTTTGTGGATGAACAAAGATTGGCCGGGTGGTTAACAGTGAGGTTGAGTGTCTTAGGCTACAGGAAGCTATAGATGGGATGGACACTAGGAAGTTCTGAGGAACAAAGGGACCTTGGCGTGTGTGTCCTTAGATCTCTGAAGGCGGAGGGGCATGTTAGTGGGGTGGTGAAAAAGGCATATGGGACACTTGCCTTTATCAATCTAGGCATGGATTACAAAAGTAGGGAGGTCATGTTGGAGTTGTATAGAACCTTGGTGAGGCCACAGCTGGAGTACTGTGTGCAGTTCTGGTCACCACATTATAGGAAGGATGTGATTGCACTGGAGGGGGTGCAGAGGAGATTCACCAGGATGTTGCCTGGGATGAAACATTTAAGTTATGAAGAGAGCTTGGATAGACTTGGGTTGTTTTCATTGGAGCAGAGAAGACTGAGGAGTGACCTGATCGAGGTGTACAAGATTATGAAGGGCAGATTATGAGGGGTATGGACAGGGTGGATAGGGAGCAGCTGTTCCTCTTAGTTTAAGTGTCAGTCACAAGGAAACACACATTCAAGGTGAGGGGCAGGAGGTTTAGGAGGGAATGTGAGGAAAAGCTTCATTACCCAGAGAGTGATGATGGTCTGGAATGCGCTGCCTGGGAGGGTGGTGGAGGTGGGTTGGCTCACATCCTTTAAAAAGTACCTGGTTGGGAACTTGGCAAGTCATAACATTCAAGGCAATGGGCCAAGTGCTGGTAAATGGGATTAGGTAGGTAAGTAGGTCAGCTTTCTCACGTGTCGGTGCAGACTCGATGGGCCAAAGGGCCTCTTCTGCTTTGTGTGATTCTGTGTGATTCTTCTCTCCGACAGGATTGCCGCTTGTCTCTTTTACCCTGTTCACCTTTATTGCTTTCCATTTCTCTTTTGGTGTTTGACAAGGTGTTTACTGAAACTCATTTTCACAGCCGTATTTCCTTTCTCGGTGACTGTCTCCACCTCCGGCTTACCGCACGTAGATTCCAACTGAAGTCCATCCCTCATGTTTTAAACCCACCCAGGATTACAGGTATCTCCGGGACACACAATGCTCCTCAGACTGCTGTTCTCGCCGCAATCTGAGATCCACACTCAGTGCCATGTGCCGCTATATGAACATACTCGACCTCTCCCTCCAGCAGCACAGACTCATGCTACCTCTAAGCTGTCCTTGTCCCCAGTTTCATTTTATTCTTTGTCTCATCCGACGCCTTAACAAGAAACTTTGTCTCTTTCTTTCAGGTGCTAAGGAACGCAAGTTCCAACAACTCATCGACACCAACATTCCATCCCTGCCCATCCCCCTGACCCCATCCCGTCTTCTAATCCCAGCTCCGGCCGTGTATTCCCATCCCTCTGATCTTCCCCTCTGTGATGCTGAATGTTCAGTGCTCAGCAAAGGACTCAGTTTCATACCCTTACGCCCTCATTCAATGAATTCCGGGCACGGCCCAATGCTGAACTCTTCTTCAGCCGCCTTCATCTCCATGCTCACTTCTTTGGACAGGAGTCTTCCCTCGTTCAACGGATCCTTTCACCCACCTCCAGGATTCTCCCTCCACCTGGACCCCTCCCTCTGACCTCTTACCTGCTCTTGATCTTTTCATTGAGAACTGTCGGCATGACATCGGCCATCTCAATTTCTCTGCTCTTCTCACGCACTCTAACCTGTCTCCTTCTGAACTTGCCATACTCTGTTCTCTCAGGTCCAAACCTGGCTTTGTCATCAAACCTATTGAGAAGGGTGGTGCTGTTGTCTGGCTTACTGACCGCTACCTCGCAGAGGCTGAGCGCCAAATTGCACACAGTTCCTCCTATTTGCCCCTGGACCATGACCCCACCACTGAACATCAAGCCATTGTTTCCAGGACTGTCACTGACCTCATCTCCTCTGGAGATGTTCCCTCCACAGCTTCCAACCTCATAGTCCCCCAACCTCGCATGGCCCGCTTCTATCTCCTACCCAAAATCCGCAAACAGGACTGTCCTAGAAGACCGATCATGTCAGCTTGTTCCTGCTCACGGAACTCATTTCTTGCTATCTTGACTCCCTGCTCTCTCCCCTCGTCCAGTCCCTTCCCACCTACATCCGCAATTCCTCTGATGCTCTACATCATATCAACAATTTCCAGTTCCTTGGCCTCAATTGCCTCCTCTTCACCATGGACGTCCAACCCCTCTACATCTCCATCCCTCACCGGGATGTTCTGAGGGCTCTCTGCTTCTTCCTTAAACAGAGTCCTGAACAATCCCCATCCATCACTACTCTCCTCTGTCTGGCTGAACTTGTTCTCTCACTGAACAATTTCTCCTTAAACTCGTCTCACTTCCTCCAAATATGGCTCCTGGCTATGGGTACTCGCATGGGCCCCAGCTATGCCTGTCTCTTTATGGGGTATGTGGAACATTCCTTGTTCCAGTCCTACTCAGGCCCCCTCCCACAACTCTTTCTCTGTTACCCTCGATGACTGCTTCAGTGCTGCTTCATGCTCTCGTCTGGACCTGGAAAAAATTATTAATTTTGCTTCCAATTTCCACCTTTCCATCACTTTCACATGGTCCATCAATGACACTTCCCTTCCCTCCTTGACCTCTCTGTCTCAGCTTCTGGTGATAGACTATCCACCAATATGCATTACAAGCCCACCAACTACCACAGCTGCCTCGGCTACAGCTCCTCACACCCCGCTTCCTGTAAGGACTCCATCTCATTCTCTCAGTTCCTTCACCTCCATCGCATCTGCTCTGATGATGCCACTTTCCAAAGCAGTTCTTCTGTCATGTCTTCCTTATTCCTTAACCGAGGTTTTCCACCCACGGTGGTTGACAGGGCCTTCAACTGTGTCCTGCCCATCTCCCACACCTCTGCCCTCACACATTCCTCTCCCTCCCAGAACCATGATAGGGTCTCCCTTGTCCTCACTTATCACCCCACCAGCCTTCACATTCAAAGGATCATCCTCCGCCATTTCCTCCAACTCCAGCATGATGCCACCACCAAACAGATCTTCCCTTCACCACCACCAACCCCCCCCCCCCCCCCCCCCCCCCCCCCCACCCAACCACCCCCCCACCCCCCCCCCGCCCCGTCAGCATTCTGTAGGGACCATACCCTCCAGGGACACCCTGGTCCACTCCTCCATCAACCCCCTCCCACGGTACCTTCCCATGCAACCGCAGAAGGTGTAACATCTGTTCCTTTAATTCCGCCCTCCTCACCGTCCAAGGGCCCAAACATTCCTTTCAAGAGAAGCAGTACTTCAGTTGCACTTCCCTCAATTTATTCTACTGCATTCACTGCTCCCAATGCAGTCTCCTCTACATAGGGACACCAAACGCAGACTTGGTGACCGCTTTGCAGAACACCTTCAGTCTGTCCGCAAGCATGACCCAGACCTCCCTGTCGCTTGCCATTTCAACAAACCACCCTGCTCTCATGCCCACATGTCCGTCCTTGGCCTGCTGCATTATTCCAGTGAAGCTCAATGCAAACTGGAGGAACAGCCCCTCATCTTCCGACTAGGCACTTTACAGCCTTCTGGACTTAACTTTGAGTTCAACAACTTCAGAACATGAACTCTGTCCTCCATGCCCACCCCTTTTGATCCATTTTTTTCTTAATAATCATATATATTTTTAAATTTTAACTTTTTAAAAATATATATTTTTCTTTTCCCACCTATTTCTAGTATTATTTAAAAAATTTATTTCCATTTATTGTTTTATCCCCACCTTTTATCCTATTTCAATCCCCTCCCCCCACCTCACCCCCACTAGGGCCATCTGCCACTTGCTCATCCTGCTTTCTACCCTTAATGTCACCATTAGCACATCCTTTAGCTAATATCACCACCGTCAACACCCCATTGACCTTTTGTCTATGACAACTTTTGCAATCTCTCCTAAGCCTCCACCGATCACTGGTCCTCTATTCAGCTTGACCTGTCCAACTCCCCTTATAACAGCTTAAATTTAATCACATTTCTACTTCTCTTTAGTTCTGATGAAGAGTCATACGGACTTGAAATGTTTACTCTGTCTTTCTCTCCACAGATGCTGTCAGACCTGCTGAGTTTTTCCAGCAATTTTTGTTTTTGTTGCAACAGAGATACAAAATTGGTTGAATGACAGGAAACAGAAGTAGACAGGGTGGTGGAATGGACGGGCACATCACCGATGAAATTTAATTCAGAGCAGCGCGAAGTGACACATTTTAGTGAGAAAAATGATGAGAGACAATATACAATAAAGGATACAATTCTGAAGGGGGTGCAGGGACAGAGAGATCTGGGGGTGGAAATGCACAAATCACTGAAGGGGGAAGGACAGATTAATAGTGCAGTTAAATCTTACAGCATCCTGGGCCTTATAAACAGGGGCAAAGGGTATAAAAGTAAGGAAGTTACAGTGAAGCTGTATAAAACACTGGTTCAGCCATATGTGGAGCATTATGTCCAATTCTGGCAGCACACTTCAGGAAGGATGTGAAGGTATCTGAAAGATAAGACTGACAAGAATGTTCCCAGGGATGAGGAACCTCAGTTATGAGGATAGGTTGGAGAAGCTGGTCTGTTCTCTTCAGAGAAGAAAAGATTGAGAAAAGATTTGATGGAGCTATTCAAAAGTATGAGGGGTCTGGATAGGGTAGATGGGAGAAACTGTTCCCATTGAGCAGAAAGGTCAAGAAACAGAGGGTACAAATTTAAGGAGAGTTCATGGCAAAAGAACCAAAGGTGACATGAGGAAAAACCTTCTTATGCAGCAAATGATTAGGATCTGGACTTCACTGTCTGAGAATGTGGTGGAGGTGAGGTCAATCGTGCCTTTCTAAAGGGAATTGGAGAATTATCTGAATAGAAAAGATCTATTACCACAGGGAAAAGGCAGGTGATTGATACTAGATGAGCTATGTTTATGCAGAGCCTGGGAAGACATTTTGCAGAAATGCAGGCATTCCTCTTTTCTGTGGTAAAATGGGACAGCAGCTTTCCAGGAATGCTGATAATCAGGGTGTAAACTTCAGGACCGCTGAACTATAAGGACCTTTTCAAAGAAAGACTGATGCTAAAGAGATGACTGAAGGACATCAACCGTTATATTGTCTTGAACTAAAAGAAAAGAAATTAGGACTCTCTAAGGAATCTCCTGCTCTATCGAGGAGAGAGACCTGGGGAAAGACCTGAGAAGAGGAAGGATCTTCAACTCAATTGAAGACTCTCACGGCCATATCATTTACTGCTGCAAAGATTCCAGTGATATAAAAGCAAAAAAACTGCAGAACCTGGAAATCCAAAACAAGAACAAAAATACCTGGAAAAACTCAGCAGGTCTGGCAGCATCTGCGGAGAGGAGCACGGTTAACATTTTGAGTCCGAATGACCCTTAAAGAGAACTAAGTAAAAATAGAAGAGAGGTTAAGTATAAGCTTGTTTAAGAGTGGGTGGGACAGGTAGAGTTGGATAGAGGGCCAGTAATAGATGGCGATAACCAAAAGATGTCACAGACAAAAGGACAAAGAGGTGTTGAAAGTGGTAATATTATCTAAGGAACATGATAATTAAGGGTAGAAAGCAGGACAAGCAAGGTACAGATAGCCCTAGTGGGGGTGGGGTGGGGTGAAGGAATCAAAAAAGGCTAAAAGGTAGAGATAAAACAATGGATGGAAATACATTTAAAAATAATGGAAATAGGTGGGAAAAGAAAAATCTATATAAATTATTGGAAAAAAAAGGGGGGATCGGAAAGGGGGTGGGGATGGAGGAGAGAGTTCATGATCTAAAATTGTTGAACTCAATATTCAGTCCGGAAGGCTGTAAAGTGCCTGATCAGAAGATGAGGTGTTGTTCCTCCAGTTTGCGTTGAGCTTCACTGGAACAATGCAGCAAGCCAAGGACAGACATATGGGCATTAGAGCAGGGTGGAATGTTGAAATGGCAAGTGACAAGGAGGTCTGGGTAATACTTGCGGACAGACCGAAGGTGTTCTGCAAAGCATTTGGTCTCTCCAATGTGGAAGAAACTGCATTGGGAACAACAAATGCAGTAGACTAAATTGAGGGAAGTGCAAGTGAAATGCTGCTTCACTTGAAAGGAGTGTTTGGGCCCTTGGACGGTGAGGAGAGGGGAAGTAAAGGGGCAGGTGTTGCACCTTCTGCGGTTGCAAGGGAAGGTGCCATGAAAGGGGGTTGAGGTGTAGGGGGTGATGGAGGAGTGGACCAGGGTTTCCCGGAGGGAACAATCCCTGCGGAATGTCGCCAGGGGTGGGGATGAAGGGAAGATGTATTTGGTGGTGGCATCATGCTGGAGTTGTCGGAAATGGCAGAGGATGATCCTTTAAATGCGGAGGCTGGTGGGGTGATAAGTGAGGACAAGGGGGACCCTATCATGTTTCTGGGAGGGAGAGGAAGGTGTGAGGGCAGATGCACGGAAGATGGGCCGGACACGATTGAGGGCCTGTCGACCACTGTGGGTGGAAAACCTTGGTTAAGGAAGAAGGAAGACATGTCAGAGGAACTGTTTTTGAAAGTGGCATCTTCAGAATAGATGTGACGGAGGCGAAGGAACTGAGAGAATGGGATGGAGTCCTTACAGGAAGCAGGGTGTGAGGAGCTGTAGTCAAGGTAGCTGTGGGAGTCGGTGGGCTTGTAATGGAAATTGGTGGACAGTCTATCACCAGAGATTGAGACAGAGAGGTCAAGGAAGGGAAGGGAAGTGTCAGAGATGGACCATGTGAAAAAGATGGAGGGGTGGAAATTGGAAGCAAAATTAATAAATTTTTCCAGGTCCAGACGAGAGCATGAAGCAGCACTGAAGTAATCATCAATGTACCGGAGAAAGAGTTGTGGGAGGGGCTGGAGTAGGACATACCCCATAAAGAGACAGGCATAGCCGGGGCCCATGCGGATGCTCATAGCCACACCTTTTATTTGGAGGAAGTGAGACGGGTTAAAGGAGAAGTTGTTCAGTGTGAGAACAAGTTCAGCCAGACGGAGGAGAATAGTGGTGGATGGGGATTGTTCGGGCCTCTGTTTAAGGAAGAAGCGGTGACCCCTCAGACCATCCTGGTGAGGGATGGAGATGTAGAGGGATTGGACATCTATGGTGAAGAGGAGGCAGTTGAGGCCAAGGAACTGGAAATTGTTGATATGATGTAGAGCATCAGAGGAATTGCGGAGGTAGGTGGGAAGGAACTGGACAAGGGGGGAGAGAATGGAGTCAAGAAATGAGTTCCGTGGGCAGGAACAGGCTGACATGATCGGTCTGCCAGGACAGTCCTGTTTGTGGATTTTGGGTAGGAGGTAGAAACGGGCAGTCCGAGGTTGGGAGACTATCAGGTTGGAAGCTATGGAAGGAAGATCTCCAGAGGTGATGAGGGCAGTGACAGTCCTGGAAACAATGGCTTGATGTTCAGTGGTGGGGTCATGGTCCAGGGAGAGGTAGGAGGAAGTGTCTGCGAGTTGACGCTCAGCCTCCGCGAGGTAGAGGTCAGTGCGCCAGACAACAACAGCACCACCCTTGTCAGCGGGTTTGATGACAATGTCAGGGTTGGACCTGAGAGAATGGAGTGCAGCAAGTTCAGAGAGAGACAGGTTAGATTGGGTGAGAGGAGCAGAGAAATTGAGACGACTAATGTCGCACCGACAGTTCTCAATGAAAAGATCAAGAGAAGGTAAGAATCCAGAGGGAGGGGTCCAGGTGGAGGCAGAATATTGGAGGTGGGTAAAAGGATCAGTTGAACTGGGAGAGGACTCCTGCCCAAATAAGTGAGCACGGAGATGAAGGCGGTGGAAGAAGAGTTCAGCATCGTGCCGAGCCCGAAATTCACTGAGATGAGAGCGTAAGGGTAAAACTGAGTCCTTTGCTGAGCACTGAACATTCAGCACTGGAGATGGGAAGGTCAGGGCGTAAGGTGAATACACGGTCGGGCTGGGATTGGAAGATGGGATGGGGGACAGAGGGACAGGCAGGGGTGGAGGGTCCTGGATGGGTGTTGGTGTCGATGAGTTGTTGGAGCTTGCGTTCCTTTGCACCTGAAAGAAAGAGACAAAGTTTCTTGTTGAGGCGTCGGATGAGACGAACAATAAAATGAAACTGGGGGCACGCGCAGCTTTGAAAAAGGGAACGGCAGTGCTGCTGGAGGGAGAGGTCGAGTGTGTTCATTTGGCAGTGCATGGCACTGAGTGTGGATCTCAGAATGTGATGAGAACAGCAGTCTGAGGAGCGTTGTATGTCCCAGAGATATCTGTAATCCTGGGTGGGTTCGAAACATGATGGATGGAATTTCAGTTGAAATCCACTTGGGGTAAGTCGGAGACGGAGACAGTCACTGAGGAAGGAAATATGGCGGTGAAAGCGGGTTTTAGGAAACACCTTGTCAAACACCTGGAGAGAAATGGAAAGCAATGAAGGTGAACAAGGCAAAAGAGAGATATGAAAATCCTAACGGAGAGAAGACCAATACTTCTTCAAGGTAGGCATTCCTTGAAGAGAAGTGGCAGTCAATTAAACACTAAAATAAAGCAAAAAACTGCGGATGCTGGAAATCCAAAACAAAAACAAAAATACCTGGAAAAACTCAGCAGCTCTGGCAGCATCTGCAGAGAGGAGCACAGTTAACGTGTTCACAGTGAGCCTGGACAATGAGAAGATGACAATGGAATTCCTATAGACATTGCAGGAAATGAAGAGATGGTTTTCCTGATGGCCTTTCGGAAATGAGGTTCACTTTCCGTAGGCAGTGGTAACATTACCAAACTTTCCTTAGTGCGAGGCTGCTTCACTGTGGACAATGGGAAGACTGTGTCAGGATAAAATAAGACAACATCACTTTCAGCAATGGAATGAATCTCCAGAACGATATCAAAACAAAATTCTTGTACAGGATTCTGAAGCTGTGGAAGTTCAGAAGATTCTGCCTCGGCTTCTGTGCTGAGATACAGCTTTAGTGAGAAGATTTTCAGCTGAGACAATTGTGGGTGTCCATTTACTTTCATCCTAGCAACAGGCTCTACCAACTCTCTGGCAGTGAGATCCTCTTTCGAATCAAGCATGCTGTTCTTCATGGTTAGCCAGCAATATACAAGGCATTGCATTGGTGGCTTCAATGAGGCAAAGATCTGAATGCTGTTCTGTCACAGTAACCACAGCAGACTCCTCAAAAAAAAAGACTTCATATGGTTCAGCAGTAGATTGGAATGGCAAACAAACCTCTAGGACCTCATTGTCCAATGGATCACTTGGTGCTATAATAGGCTCTTCATTATTACCTTCTTCAGGAAAGAGCAAACCCAGGTCCAAAAGATCTTCTTGTGGACAACCACTGTCTACCACAGTGCCTTCTTTATCTGCCTCCTTTGGTTCAGCTTTGAAAAGACCTGAGAGATCCACAATCTCAATCTCTGCCCGGGGTCTAGTGGATGGTGTCTCTGTGATGGAGAGTGAAGTACCGCTCAATGAATACACCTCACCAGCTGCTGCAAGCTGAAATCCACTGGCTTGACATAACTTCAGAAATTTTCAATGGAAGACATGCAGTTGTCCCATTGCAGGACACAATCTGCTTTTCCAGAATACTCAGTTGTAAAAACATTTCCACTCTTAAGGATATGCGTTGATTGTAAACAACAGAGGGAATTAGCGATCTGTGACCCTTGTAGTAAAGAGCGGTAATTAGCCAACCTTTTATGGGAATGTTTGTACCACTTGGACCTTGCAATGTAATATCTGATGGAGGGAGGGTTATTGATTGAAGCCAGACCAGATAATCAGCTAATATAACACCAGCTCCAGTGTCAATTTTAAAGTGTCAAAGCCTTAACTTCCACTGTAACTGACCAATAGTCTGAATCCAGAACATGTATTTCCCCTAGAAACTCCATTGTTTCATCTGTCATTATTTTCAATTTCTTGGATGGCGTGCATTTCATAATTATTCTCTTGTCTTCTTCCTCTATTAAAGTTGTTGGGCTTACAGAAGCACTTGAAATGTCCTGTCTTCCCTCACTGGAGATACTGTTTCTTTGCACGGCAGGGTAAATACCTCAATATGGCTGCTGTGGGTTTTTCCGCCCTTTAACCTATTTTGGTGGAAGTGGGTGGGGATTCCACCCTTGGGTCTACCCAGCTAACAGAGCGATCTAGAGCCTTGGTGTCACAAAGAATTATAGCTCGATTTATCTTTGTGAGTTTAGCCTGCCTCATATGCTGAACCACTTAATCAAAAGTGAGGTCGCCTTTGACCTGTGAAAAACTCAAGGGTTTTTCAACAGGGACTCTGATGACAATGCGGTCATGACTAAGTTCATCTTTCGATGCAACATATCCACAAGAATTAGCTATGTGATATAGGTTGGTAAGAAATCATTTGACAGATTCTCCTGGTCTTCGGGGTCTTTGATCGAAGTGCACTCGCTCAATCTGAAGGTGTTTGTTTCTGGTTAAAATACATGCTGATGTCTTTTAGGACAGTCTTAAAGCCCGTGGAGGTCTCAAGAGGACATTGTCAGCGACCAGTCTACGGCATAAAGGAATTAATTAACCTGATGCCTCTGCTCTTCAGCATGCAGGCCCAATATTGCTCAGTACTAGGGGAAGTGTTTTGTCCATCAATCCTACTTTTGGCCTCTCTGCAGGCCTTTGAGACTTTCAAATGGGGCAGTGACTGCTCACCGGGGAGGGACGTTGTTACCACTTTCCAGTTTGCCTCCTACTTAGGCATGATTGCAGATTCTTGCTTTGATAAGGTTTTCTTTCAACGTCGTGCCATGGATGGTCCGTCAATGGCACCAACATTTGATTGGTGTCAGCACTGCTGCAACCATGTTTCATGTCTTTTTTGTTATTCATTGCTGGGCCAGCATTTATTGCCCATCCCTAATTGCCCTTGAGAAGGTGGTGGTGAGCTGCCTTCTTGAACCGCTGCAGTCCATGTGGTATAGGTACACCCGCAGTGCTGTTAGGAAGGGAGTTCCAGGATTTTGACCCAGCGACAGTAAAGGAACGGCGATATATTTCCATGTCAGGATAGTGAGTGACCTGGAGGGGAACTTCCCAGCAGTGGTGTTCTCATCTATCTGCTGCTCTTGTCTTTCTAGATGGTGGAGGTCATGGCTTTGGAAGGTGCTGTCGAAGGAGCCTTGGTGAATTTCTGCAGAGCATCTTGTAGATGGTACACACCCCTGCTACTGTGTGTCAATGGTGGAGGGAGTGAAGTTTGTGGATGTAGTGCCAATCAAGCGGGCTACCTTGTCCTGGATGGTGTCAAACTTCTTGAGTATTGTGGAAGCTACACTCATCCAAGCAAGTGGGGAGTGTTCCATCACGCTCCTGGCTTGTGTCTTGTAATGGTGGACAGGCTTTGGGGAGTCAGGAGGTGAGTTACTCGATTCCTAGCCTCTGACCTGCTCTTGTAACCACAGTATTTGCACGGCTAGTCCAGTTCAGTTTCTGGTCACTGGTAATCCCCAGGATGTTGATAGTGGGCGATTCAGTGATGGTAATGCCATTGAACATCAACGGGCGATGTTTGAATTCTCTCTTGTTGGAGATGGTCATTGCTTGGCACTTGTGTGGCATGATTGTTACTTGCCACTTGTCAGCCAAAGCCTGGATATCATTCAGATCTTGCTGCATTTGGACATGGACTGCTTCAGTATCTGAGGAGTCGCGAATGGTGCTGAACATTGTGCAATGATCATTGAACATCCCCACTTCTGACCTTATGATGGAAGGAAGGTCATTGATGAAACAGCTGAAGATGGTTGGTCCTAGGACACTACCCTGAGGAACTCCTGCAGTGATGTCCTGGAGCTGAGATGTTTGACCTCGAACAACCACAACCATCTTCCTTTGTACGAGATATGACTCCAACCAACGGAGGGTTTTCTCCTGATTCCCATTGACTCCAGTTTTGCTAGGACTCCTTGATGCCATACAGTCAAATATGGCCTTGATGTGAAGGGCAGTCACTCTCACCTCACCTTGGGAGTTCAGCTCTTTTGTCCATGTTTGAAGCAAGGCTGTAATGAGGTCAAGAGCCAAGTGGCCCTGGCGGGACCCAAACTGGGAATTAGTGAGCAGGTTATTGCTAAGCAAGTGCTGTTTGATAGCACTGTTGATGACCCCCTTCCATTACTTCACTGATGATTGAATGTAAACTGATGAGGCAGTAATTGGCCAGGTTGGATTTGTCCTGCTTTTTGTGTACAGGACATACCTGGGCAATTTTCCACATAGCCGAGTAGATGCCAGTGTTGTATCTGTACTGGAACAGCTTGGCTAGGGGCGCAGCAAGTTCTGAAGCACAGGTCTTCAGTCCTCTTGTTGGAATATTATCAGGGCCCATAGCCTTTGCAGTATCCAGTGCCTTCAGCCGTTTCTTGATATCAGGTGGAGTGAGTCGAATTGACTGAAGACTGGCATTTGTGATGCTGTGGACCTTCGGATGGGGCTGAGATGGATCACCCACTTGGCACTCCTGGCTGAAGATTGTAGCAAATGCTTCAGTGTTATATTTTGCACTGATGCGCTGGGCTCTTCCATCATTGAGGATGAGGATATTTGTGGAGCCTCCTCCTCCAGTGAGTTGTTTAATTGTCCACCACCATTCATGACTGGATGTGGCAGGACTGCAGAGCTTAGATCTGAACCGTTGGTTGTGGGATCACTTAGCCCTGTCTGTCACTTGCTGCTTATGCTATTTGGCATGCAAAAGGTCCTGTGTTATAGCTTCACCAGGTTGATATCTCATTTTTAGATCTGCCTGATGCTGCTCCTGGCATACCCTCCTGCACACTTCATTGAACCAGGGTTGATCCCCTGACTTGATGTAATGATAGAGTGGGAGATATGCAGGCCCATGAGGTTACAGATTGTATTTGAGTATAATTCTGCTGCTGCTGATGGCTCACAGTGCCTCATGGATGCCCAATCTTGAGCTGCTGGATCTGTTCGAAATCCATCCCATTTAGCATGGTGGTAGTGCCACACAACACATCAGAGGTATCCTCAATGTGAAGGCAGGACTTCTCCACAACAACTGTGCTGTGGTCCCTCCTACTGATACAGTCAAGGACAGATGCAATTGTGGCAGGTAGGTTGGTGAGGATGAGGTCAAGTATGTTTTTCCCTCTTGTTGGTTCCTTCACCACTTGTCGCAGACCCAGTCGAGAGGCTATGTCCTTTAGGGCTTGGCCAGCTCAGTCTGTAGTGGTGCTACTGAGCCAGTCTTGATGATGGATATTGAAGTCCCCCACCCAGAGTACATTCTGTGCCCTTGCCAGCCTCAGTGCTTCCTTCAAGTGATGTTCAACATGGAGGAATACTGATTCATCAGCTGAGGGAAAGCGGTACGTGGTAATCAGCAGGTTTCCTTGCCCATGTTTGACCTGATGCCACGAGACTTCCTGGGGTTCAGAGCCGATGTTGAGGACTCCCA
The DNA here is from genome assembly GCA_026770705.1 of Isurus oxyrinchus. Lineage (NCBI taxonomy): Eukaryota > Metazoa > Chordata > Chondrichthyes > Lamniformes > Lamnidae > Isurus > Isurus oxyrinchus. Next base: position 141,178,148 of record JANJGN010000002.1, read on the forward strand.
GGGCAACTCCCTCCCGACTGTATAGCACTGTGCCACCACATCTGCTAGGTCTGTCCTGCTGGTGGGACAGGACATACCCAGGGATGGTGATAGTAATGTCTGGGACATTACCTGTAAGGTATGATTCTGTGAGGATGACTATGTCAGGCTGCTGCTTGACCGGCCTGTGAGACAGCTCTCCCAATTTTGGCACTAGCCCCCAGATGTTCGTAAGGAGGACTTTGCAGGGTCGACAGGGCTATGATTGCAGCTGTCGTTTCCAGTGCCTAGGTCAATGCCGGGTGATTCATCCAGTTTCATTCCTTCTTTGTGACTTTGTAGCAGTTTGTTACAACTCACTACAACTGGCTTGCTCGGCCATTTCAGAGGGCATATAACAGTCAAACACATTGCCGTGGGTCTGGAGTCACGTGTAGGCCAAATCAGGTAAGGACAACAGATTTCCTTCCCCAAAGGGGATTAGTGAACCAGGTGGGTTTTACAATAATCTACAATGGTTCCATGGTCACCACTAGACGTTTAATTCCAGATTTCTATTGAATTCAAATTCCACCATCTGCCAGGGTGGGATTTGAACCCAGGTCCTCAGATCATTACCCTGGGTATCTGGATTACCAGTCCAACTAGGCCACTGCCTCCCCCAAGCTACTGTTGTCTGACTCAACTGGTTTACAAACCATAGAAAGAGGCTATTCAGCCCATCATGTCTGTGCTTGTCAGAAAAAGATGAAAAAGAAACTAGCCGCTCATTTTATTCCCACTTTCCCGCCCCTGGTCCGTGGCCCTGCAGGTTACGGCACTTCAGATGCAAATTCAAGTCCCTTTTAAATGAGCTAAGAGCTTCAGCCACAACCACCACTTTAGGCAGAGAATTCCAGATGCCATCTACCCTCTGGGTGAAAAAGCTTTTCCTCGTTTCCCCTCTAATCCTTCTACCAATCACCTTAAATCTATGCCCCCTGGTAATTTACCCCTCAGCTATGGGAAACAAGTCTTTTCTGTCTACCCTATTTTGGCCCCTCATAATTTTGTATGCCTCAATTAGGTCACCCCTCAGCCTCCTCTGTTCTAAGGAAAACAACCCCAGCCTATCCAATCTCTCCTCATAGCTGCAATTTTCAAGTCCTGGCAGCATTCTCATAAATCTTCTCTGTACTCTCTCCAGAAAATTATGTCCTTCCTGTAATGTGACCAGAACTGTACACAAAATTCCAGCTGTGGCCTAACCAGCGTTTTATACAGTTCCATCACTACAACCCTGCTTTTGTATTCACTACCTCACCCAATAAAAAACATTCCATATGTTGTCTTTACCACCTTATCCACCTGTCTTGCCACCTTCAGGGACCTGTGCACTCCAAGGTCTCTCACTTCCTCAATCCCTCTCAATATCCTCCCATTTATTGAGTAAGCCCTTGCTTTGTTTGCCCTCCCCAAATTCATTACCTCACACTGTTCCAGATTGAATTCCATTTGCCGCTTTTCTGCACACTCAACCAAACCATTGATATCATTCTACAGACAACTATCCTCTTCACTATAAACTACGCAGCCAATTTTTGTGTCATCGGCAAATTTCCAAATCATACCTCCCACATTTATGCCCAAATCATTAATATATACAACAAACAGTAAGGGTCCCAACACTGAGCCCTGTGGAACACCACTGGAAACCACTTTCTATTCACAAAAACATCCATCAACCATTGCCCTTTGTTTCCTGTCACTGAGCCAATTTTGGATCCAGCTTGCCACCTTCCCCTGTATCCCATGGGATCTCACTTTTCTGACCAGTCTGCCATCTGGGACCTTGTCAAACGCCTTACTAAAATCCATGTAGACCACATCCACTGCACTAAGAACAAAGAACAAAGAAAAGTACAGCACAGGAACAGGCCCTTTGGCCCTCCAAACCTGCACCGATCATATTGCTTGTCAAACTAAAACATTTTGCACTTCCGGGGTCAGTATCTCTCTATTCCCATCCTATTCATGTATTTGTCAAGCTGCCTCTTAAACACCACTATCGTACCTGCTTCCACTACCACCTCTGGCAGCGAATTCCAGACACTCACTACCCTCTGCATAAAAAACTTGCTCCGCACATCGCCTCTATAGTTTTCTCCTCTCACCTTAAATCTATGTCCCCTAGTAATTGACTCTTCCACCCTGGGAAAAAGCTTCTGACTATCTACTCTGTCCATGCCACTCATAATTTTGTAAATTTCTATCAAGTCGCCATTCAATCTCCATCACTCTAGTGAGAGCAATCCAAGTTTCTCCAACCTTGGCTCATTGCTAATAACCTCCAGACCAGGCAGCATCCTGGTAAACCTCCTCTGCACCCTCTCCAACGCCTCCATATCCTTCTGGTAATGTGGTGACCAGAATTGCACGCAATATTCCAAGTGTGGCCTAACCAAGGTTCTATACAGCTGCAGCATGACTTCCCAGCTTTTATACTCAATACCCCTGCCAATGAAGGCAAGCATGACATATGCCTTCCTGACTACCTTATCCACCTGCGTTGCCACTTTCAGTGACCTGTAGACCTGTACACCCAGATCCCTCTGCCCGTCAATGCAATTAATGGTTCTGCCATTTACTGTATAATTCCTACCTGTATTAGACCTTCCAAAATGCATTACCTCGCATTTGTCCTGGTTAAACTCCAATTTCCATTTCTCCGCCCAAGTCTCCAACCGATCTATATCCCGTTGTATCCTTTGACAATCCTCTTCACTATCTGCAACTCCTCCAACCTTAGTGTCATCTGCAAACTTACTAATTAGCCCAGTTACATTTTCCTCCAAATCATTTACTTATACTACAAACAGCAAAGGTCCCAGCACTGATCCCTGCGGAACACCACTAGTCACAGCTCTCCATTCAGAAAAGCACCCTTCCACTGCTACCCTCTGTCTTCTATGACCAAGCTGATTCTATATCCATCTTGCCAGCTCACCTTTGATCCCGTGTGACTTTACCTTCTGTACCAGTCTGCCATGAGTGACCTTGTCAAAGGCCTTACTAAAATCCATGTATATAACATCCACTGCCCTTCCATCGTCGATCATCTTTGTCACTTCCTCAAAAAACTTGATCAAGCTAGTGAGACACGACCTCCCCTTCACAAAACCATGCTGCCTCTCACTAATATGCCTATTTGCTTCCAGATGGTAGTAAATCCTGTTACGAAGAATCTTCTCCAATAATTTCCCTACCAGTGACGTAAGGCTCACCGGCCTGTAATTTCCTGGATTATCCCTGCTACCCTTCTTAAACAATGGCACAATATTGGCCATTCTCCAGTCCTCTGGGACCTCACCCATAGCCAGTGAGGATACAAAGATTTCTGTCAAGGCCCCTGCAATCTCCTCCCTTGCCTCCCTCAGTACTTTGGGGTAGATCCCATCTGGTCCTGGAGACTTATCCACCTTAATATTCTTCAAGATGCCGAACACCTCCTCTCTTTTGATCTCAACATGATCCAGGCTATCTACACACTCTTCCCCAGACCAATCGGCCGCTAAGTCCTTCTCTTTGGCGAATACTGATGAGAAGTACTCATTTAATATCTCTCCAATTTCTCTGATTCCACACACAGATTCCCACCTCTGTCCCTGAGTGGGCCTACCCTTTCCCTGGCTACCTTCTTGCTTTTTACATATGTATAAAAGGCCTTGGGATTTTCCTTAATCCTGTTGCCAATGACTTTTCATGACCCCTTTTAGCACTCCTGACTCCTTGCTTAAGTTTCTTCTTACTTTCTTTATATTCTCCATGAGCTTCATCTGTTCCCAGCCTTCTAACCCTTATGGATGCTTCCCTTTTCTTTTTGACTAATCTCACAACATCCTTCGTTATGCAAGGTTCATAGAACTTGCCATACTTATCCTTCATCCTAGCAGGAACATGCCAGTCCTGAATTCTTATCAACTGATGTTTGAAAGTCCCCCACATGTCAATTGTTGATTTGCCTTCAAACATCCGCCTCCAGTCTAAATCCTTCAGTTCCTGCCTAATATTGTTATAATTAGCCTTCCCCCAAATAAGCTCCTTAACCAGAGGACTCCTGTTATTCTTTTCCATCAGTACCTTGAAACTTACTGAATTATGGTCACTTTTCCTGAAATGCTCCACTAGAGGGGGCAACAGCAGAGAAGGCAGCAGCAGTAAAGGGAACAGCAGTAAGAGGAATAGCAGAGAGGGCAGGGGCAGCAAAGGGAACAGCAGAGAGGAAAGTGAAACAGCAGAGTAGGCAGCAGCAGTAAGGGGAACAGCAGAGACGGATGTAGGAGGAAGAGGAACAGCAGAAGGGGAAACAGCAGTAAGGGTATGGTAAAGCGAGGTGCCCTCTCCCTTTAAGAGAATGCATGTATACTGATAATGTGACAGCACTGGTGAATCAATGTGCAGCGCGGGCAACTGGGAACAGTAAGTCTAGTTCTGGAGGTTTTTGAGTGAGCACGTATGATCTGGTGCTCTGCCTATGTCTCAATACACCATCACTGTTTATTCTTACATCAGTCTCTCCCCATTATTGATTGCAAGCAGCAATTGAGGAGAACATAGGAAGGTGTGCACTTAAAGTTTGGTTGGCCAATGAACTCATTTACCCAAGACATAAAAGTGACAATGAGGATAGAGAACATAAATTTCAAGACAGATGAGCAAAGCATTGGAAAGAGCATCAGTACTTACCTTTTAAAATAAATGACAGCTGTCAATCAGAGCAGAAAGCAGTACAGCAGTTTAAAATTTAAAAAAACCCCTGGAAAATCGCGAACATGGGGATCCTGCCAAAACCAGGAAAGAGTGCAAAATTCAGCAGAGAAAAGCCGGCAGCTTCAGAGACAGAGTTAAAAAAAAATGGTGACTTCTCTTAAAGCGGCAATACATTTAAATACATGAAAAATGGCTATGGAAGAAATTTATAAGAGACCCCAGAGAGAGGGTGACTCGACGGTAAGCCAAGCACCTAAATTCGTCATTACCCGGAAAGCTTATCAGGAGTGCAGTCCCCTTGCAGTCCTTCACGATGCTGCAGTTCGGGCGTATTGATCCATTTGACCCTATTTCACATGACTGGTCTCAGTATGTCAAATGCCTAGTGTTCTTTTTTAATCTCAGGGAGGAGAAGAAGAAGGCAATTATTTTTGTCCTCATGCAGGAGCAAAATGTATGGGCTGATCCATAGCCTTACGTCAACCAGCGCCCCAGACTCAAAGTTAATAAAAATTGTACAGAGCCACCTGAAGCCAAAGCCCTCAGTTACTATGCAGTGCTTCAATTCTAGGAACAGGCTTCCAGAGGAGACAATAACTGACTATGTGGCCATTTTAAAGGCATTAACTGAGCATTGCAGATTCAGAACGTCCTTCAGTGATATGTTGAGAGACCAGTTGATATGCGGGATTGGAGATGATACTATCCAAAGGCCTTTGCTAGCCAGACCTAGTCTCGAATTCAATAAGGCATTAGAATTAGCTACAGCGATGGAGATTGCTGTTAGAAATTCCAAAGTTATAAAAGATACACAAAATGGCGCCGTCCATCTGGTCGAACTGGACAATCCAACAACAAAAGCCGCAAAAACTTCAGACTCCACAGAAAGGCGGGAAACACTCTCTAGCTCCAGACCATTGAAAAACAACAGTACTGCAGTGAAAATCCACAAAATGAATGAGAGAAATACACCCAGGCCTCCAGTGAGCGAACAACAACTCAAACAAGCCGACTGCTTTTTCTGCCACGGCTATGGCCACATAATGCGGCACTGCAGAGAAAGGCTAAAACAACACTATAAAGGCAGAAGGAAAAACTGTGAAATATGCCTCATGGAACAGCCAGAAGAAATAGAATCAAACATCCATTTGTTATCACCTCAAAGTGGGTAGAACCAATCCAAGTTTTCATTACAGTTAATAGACAACCCGTTAAGATGGAGATTGATATGGGAGCGTTGATGTCCATCATTGCAGAGCATACATTGAGATATCTGTTATAAAGGAACCCATCCTTTGAAGTTAGAAATTTTAGGCACAAAGCTGAGGACATACACGGTTGAAGAAATAAGACAGAAAGGGTTATGTCAAGTCTCGGTGATGTATGGAGATCAATCTGAAAAGTTGCCCTTGTTAGTGGTGGCTGGAGAGGGCACCAGCTTAATAGGCTGCAACTGGCTTGAAAAGATTCAATTGAAATGGGCCGAAATTACAATGAAAGGCTTACAGGAATTGCTACAAAAGTATGCTCCCATTTTCAGTGAAGAGTTAGGAAGGATTTGAAGGCTACAGGCCAGGATCCATGTCAACCCAAACACAACCCCCAGGTTTATAAGAGCCAGACCAGTCCATTATGCTTTACAGGACAAGGTTGAAACTGAACTGGACAGACTGGAAAAATTGGACATCCTACAACCAATGCAATTTTCTGAGTGGGCAGCACCCGTCATACCTGTACTGAAGCTGGGCCAAAGCGTGCGTTTATATGGTGACTATAGCTAAATGTCAATAAGGTGGCCAAGTTGGATAGGCACCCAATACCCAAGATTGAGGAATTGTTTACGAAGTTGGCAGAGGGCAGCACATATTCGAAATTAGGCATGTGCCATGCCTACCAGCAGGTAGAGTTGGAAAAGGACCCAAGGGAATTCATCACCATTAATACGCACTGAGGATTGTATCAATACATACGTCTACCCTTTGGGGTCTCCTCGGCATATGCTATTTTCCAAAGAACGATGGAAACCCTACTTCAAGGATTGCCCCATGTTATCGTTTACTTGGATTACTTATTGGTCACGGGACTGACCGACAATGAACACTTAACAAATCTAGAAGAGGTGCTCAAACGCTTCGCACAAGCCGGGTACATTTAAAATGAGAGAAGTGTCTGTTCCAAGCTAAGGAGGTAGTATACTTGGGCCACAAGGTTGATGCGCAGGGCCTGCATCCTGTGGAAGAAAAGGTCCAGGCCATTCACGAGGCACTTGGCCTGAGAAATACCACAGAGCTTAAGGCCTTCTTAGGCATGGTAAATTATTATAGGTGATTCCTCCCAAACCTCTTGACTGTGTTGGCCCCATTGTACGGCCTGCTTAAGGAGAACCAGAAATGGAGTTGGCAAGCCCCGCGCACCAAGATGCCTTCCTGAAAGTAAAGTGATTGTTAAGATTATTGGCCTTGTTGGTCCACTTTGACCCCATGAAGGAATTCATTTTAACATGGGAGGCGTCCCTTTATGGAATAGGGCTGTCCTTTCACATTAGATGGTGAATGGCTCCAAAAGACCCATTAGTGATACCTCTCGCACATTCAATGTCACAGCGTGATGATATTCCCAGACTGAAAGGGAGAGCTTATCTATTGTGTTCGGCATCCAGAAATTACATCAATATCTCCATGGTCGCAGTTTCCATATCATAACCGACCACCAGCCCCTACTGGGATTATTTGGAGAAGACAAAGTGATACCACCTATCACATCGGCTCACATCCAGAGACGGGCACTAATATTAGCCACCTATGAATACACTCATGTTCAGCGTTCAGGAACTCAGATCACACATGCCAATGCACTAAGCTGCCTTCCCCTGCCAGCTAATAACAGGAGGCTCCGATTCCCCAGGAACTGGTCTTAGTGCTAAATTTTCTGGATTCCTCCCCCGTTCAGACCAGACAAATTCATGAGTGGGCAATACGGGACCCACTATTGTCTAATGTCTGGGAGTAGGTCGTGAATGGTTGGTCAGGTGGATCTAAATTCAAGCAGATGAAGCTCTATTCTGACTGCAAATAGGGACTCTCTTGCCAGGACGGCACATTACTTTGGAGAGCAAGGGTTATTGTGCCCCCGAGGGGACGAAGGCCATTATTAGTCGAACTACATAGTGCTCATCTGGGCATTAGCAGAATGAAGACGCTCGTGCGCAGCTATTTGTGGTGATCAGGTATGGATTGGATACAGAAACCTTGGTCAAAAGCTGTCCTCAATGCCAGCAGGTGCAAAAGCTCCCCCCACTCCTTTAGTTCCATTGCACCAATGGGAATGGCTGGGGCGGCCATGGGTGTGCCTCCACATTGATTACGTGGGATCCTTCTTGGGCACAATGTTCCTTTTACTGATTGACTCCCACTCCAAATGGATGGATGTCTATGAAGTCTTGTCGCCCACGTCGGTTGCCACCATGGACCATTTTGCGGCAGAGTTTTGCAGTGCAGCTGGGGAGAGAGTGGCAGGAGGCCGTGGAGAGGGCCAGAGCCCCGGGAGAGAGAGAGCAGGAGCACACTGAAGTCACCCCTCATTTGCTTACTCTTGACCTGGGTGCCTTGGCAGTGACTCACATCTGTGTCATGGATTGCCAGAACGTCTCTGCAGGTCCCAGAGTTCCATGCGCCAATGTTCCTCCTAAGCTGCATAATGACCCAAAAGTCCCAGTGCAGGCCATGCTCAAGTCAGTGCCTTTAAGTTGCCGCACAATGCGTAGCTGCATCAAAACATTTTAAGTGACAGTGCACATAAATTGTCCGCAGACTCCAAAAAGCAAAATGAGGGTAGGTTTCTGCAGACCCGAGCTCTTAGAAGGGTTGGTATGATAAAGTTTTGAAAGCTGGAAAGGTGCAACGAGCAAAATGGAATCAATGATTACAATGATGGGTTTTGATGAAATACAGTGGGAGGCAACTGGTGGAGTATAGACAATGTCATGGGTCATTTGGATGAACGGCCTGGTTCTGTATTCTAAAATAATATGTAATTCTATGTAACTTGTTTGAAGGCTGGTGGTGTATAGCATTCTGTGCAGATGAGTTTATGAAACTGAAATCAAAGCTTAGTGCACTGGGTTCTTCTGAGTTTGAACTTTACATCAATAACTTTGGCAGAGACTCTCAAGGAGGCACACATAAACCCTGTTCTGCCTCAGATGATTTCAGCAGTATCTCTAACATTTATTTTAACAAATATTTATTGTTCCAAACTCTGTCTGACAAATTAACCTTTTGAACTCCTCTGAAAACAATGGTTGACTGAAGTGACTCTTTTATCTGTAGTTGGTGAGACCGGTGAAAAGTAATCACATTCATCCTGTAATGTCAGAACATAGCAAGTCTCTACACAGTGTTACTAACTCAGACACAATCTTTACATTTTATTATTTTGAAATGTGTTACCTCCTTATACAGTAAATACTTTCCCACAAAATTAATATTTACATTCAGTCTTTGTGAGCACTGCCCTTTGCTATCATTGAGAGACTTGTTAGATAGACACAGAATTTATCATTTGTACCCTCCCAACAACCCCTTTTTTTCAAAATCTCTTACCTTTCCAAAAGCGTCAATATGATAGCAGTATAATCCAGGCTGATACTAAAGGGCAGTACTGAGGAAGTTCAACATTGTCTTGCCGAAGAGTCATTAAACGGAAATGTGGAGTTCCAAAACTCCAGGATTCCACTAGAGTCTTCAGGAATTGGAAATTAATCTCGGGCACAGCTGTCAGCAAACCTGGAGAAAAATCAAAGTTTTCTTTTATCACTTTCATTGAACATATTTGTTAGTTCATTCTAAAAATATTGCAAACTATGAGAAAGCTGTTTGAGTGGGTTTAGGTTTGGGGTTGTTGGTGTTGGGAGAAAGCTTTTCAAGAGGGTTTTGATGCCGGGTGGTTGGTGCTGGGGGAAATCTGTTTGAATGGGTTTAGATGTGTGGGGAAATCTGTTTGAGTGGATTTAGGTGTCGGGTTGTTGGGGAGGGGAGAAATCTTTCGAGTGGGTCTGGTTGTGGGGAGAAAGCGGTTTGAGTAGGTTTAGATGTGGGGTTGTTGGTGCTGGGGGAAAAGCTGTTTAAGTGGGTTTAGATGATTTAGATGTTGGGTTGCTGGTATTCAGAGAATGCTGTCAGAGTGGGTTTATGTGATGTTGTTGGTGCTGGGAGAAATCTGAGTGGGTTTAGGTGTGGGGGGAAAGCTGTTTGAGCTGGTTGAGATGTTGGGTTGTTGGTTCTGGGAGAAAGCTGTTTGACTGGGGTTGGATAACGGATATCAATGATGGGAGAAAAATGTTTGAGTGGATTTAGATGTTGGGATGTTGGTGATGGGAGAAATCTATTCGAGTGCATTTAGATGTGGGCTTGTTGGAGTTGGAAGAAGGCTGTCTTGAGTTGATTTAGGTTTCGGGTTGCTGGTACTCTGAGAACGCTATCTGAGTGAGTTTAGATGTCAAGTTGTTGGTGCTGCGAGAAAGCTGTTTGAGTAGGTTTAGATGTGGGGAGAAATCTGTTTGAGTTAGTTTAGATGTGATCTTGTTGGTGCTGGAAGAAAACTGCATGAGTGGGTTTAGATGTTGGATTGTTGGTGTTAGGAGAACATAAGAACATCAGAAATAGGAACAGGAATAGCCCCTTGAGACTGTTCCGCCATTCAATAAGATCATGGCTGATCTTCATGTATTTCGATTCCCACATTCCTATCTAACCCCAATAACCTTTGATTCCCTTGTCTGACAAGAATCTATCTACCTCTGCATTAAAATTATTCAATGACCCTGCCTCCACCACCTTCTGAGGCAGAGAGTTCCAAAGTCACGCAATCCTTTGAGAGAAAATTCTCCTTATTTCTGTCCTAAAAGGGCAACCCCCATTTTAGAACAGTGCCCCCTAGTTCTGGACTCAACCGCAAGAGGAAACATACTTTCGGCGTCCACCTTGTCAAGGCTGTTTAGGATCTTGTATACGTCAATCAAGTCACCCTTCATCTTCTAAACTCCAGTGGAGACAAGCCCAGTCTGTCCAACCTTCCCCCATAAGACAACCCATTCATTTCAGGTATCAATCCAGTAAACCTCCTTTGAACCACCTTCAATTCATTTACATCCTTCCTTAAATAAGGAGACAAAAACTGCACACAGTATTTGAGGTGCAGTCTCACCAATGCCATGTATAATTAAAGCATGACATCCTTACTTTTATGTTCAATCCCTCTCATAATAAAGGATAGTATGCCATTAGCCTTATTAATTACTTGCTGTACCTGCATACTAACTAACTTTTTGTGGCTCATGTACTAGAGTACCTAGATCCCTCTGCGCCCCTGAATTCTGCAGTCATTCTCTGTTTAAGTAATACTCTGCTTTTTTGTTCTTCCTGCCAAAGTGAATAACTTCAATTTTCCCACATTAAGTTCCATTTGCCAGATCTTTGCCCACTTACTCAACCTATCTATATCCATCTGCAACCTCCTCATGTCCTCTTCACAACATATTTTCCCAACTATCTTTGTGTCATCTGCAAATTTAGTTACCACGTCTTCACTCCCCTGATCTAAGTCATTGATGTAAATTGTAAAAAGTTGAGGCCCCAGTCCAGACCCCTGTGAGATGCCACTCGTCACATCCTGCTAATCCGAAAAAGACCCATTTATGCATACTCTCTGCTTTCTGCCAGCCAGCCAATCTTCTATCCATGCTAATATCTTACCCACTGCACTTTTATTTTCCATAATAATCTTTGATGTGGCACCTTCTCAAATGCCTTCTGGAATTCCAAATACAGTATGTCTACAGGCTCCCCTTTTATCCACTGTGCATGTAACTCCTTCAAAAAACTCCAATAAATTGTTTAAACATGATTTTCCTTTCACAAAATGCTGCTGACTCTTGCCAATTGCCTTGAGCTCTTAAGTGCCCAGCTATAACCTCCTTAATGATTGATACTAATAACTTCCCCATGACAGACATCGAGCTAACTGGCCTTTTGTTTCCTGTTTTCTACCTCCCTGCCTTCTTGAATAGAGGGGTTATATTTGCTAGTTTCCAATCTGTTGAAACCTATCCAGAGTCTAGCGAATTTTGGAAAATTAATACCAGCGCATCGACTACCTCATTAGCCACCTCTTTTAAGACAAGAGGTTGTAGCCCATCGGGACCTGAAGACTTGCCAGACTGCAGCTCCATCAATTTGCTCAGTACTGTTTCCCCGAGTGATTTCAATTTTACCAAGTTTCTTTCTCCCGTTCACCTCCTAATTTGTTGCTATGACAGATTTTTTTAATATCCTTTACAGTGAAGACAGAAGCAAAATATTTTTCATCTCTTCCACCGTTTCTTTATTATCAACTATTAACTCCCCACTGTCACTCTCTAGAGGACCAACACTCACTTTACTTACTCGTTTCCTTTTTAAGTACCTGTAGAAAATCTAGCTGTTTTTACAGAGAAAGATGTTTTATGGAGAGAGATGTTTCAGTGGGTTTAGATGTGGGGTTGCTGGTGCTGGGAAAAAATGTTTGTGTGGATTCAGATGTGGGGTCAAAGCTATTTGCGTGGGTTTAGATGTGGTATATTGGTGCTGCGAGAAAGCAATTTGAATGGGTTTGGATGAGGGGTCATCAGTGCTGTATGAAAGTTGCTTGAGTGTGCTTAGATGTCAGGTAGTTGATGCTGTTAGAAAGCTGTTTGAGTTGATTTAGATGTCCTGTTGCTGATACTCGGGGAATGCAGGTTGAGTGGGTTTAGATGAGAGGCTGTTGGCGCTGGGAGGAAGTTATTTGAGTGGGTTTAGATGTAGGGAAAAAGTTGTTTGAGTGTGTCGATATGTGAGGTTGTTGGTGCTGACACTCCATGATGAGTTGGAAGGCTGAATCCAGAGACTCGCCATTTGACTCAGACTTCACAGGTACCTCTTTCCCAGCAGTCCTCCCAAGTGCCAGAGAGCTCAGATGAACCTACCTCCTCCTGCTGCGGACACATGCTGCGCACGGTGACCACCAGATTGTGAACCGAAGCCTGATCTAGATCTAACCGAGCTGTGTGTCTCTGCACTGGTGGAGGATGTGGGTAAGTGCTGTCATGGGACTTCCAGGCTGCTTATTTCCAGCTCTTCAATGGAAGAGGTGCCCTCTTGGCTGGAGGTGAGGGCGTGGATGGAGCTGAAAGTCTGGCTGGCTGAGGGTGTCGGTTGCATGGCAGGGCTCCCTGTGAACCAAAGTGGAGCCTGGTGGAGATGTGAGGGCATCTGAGAGAGTTAATAGTTTTGTCTGTTGAGGTGTGATGGACTTGAGTGAGAGAGTTGAGAGTGATGAGATCAGTGACTTACCCTGGTGGGGTAAGACAATTCATCCCGTTGCAGCACTGGGTGGCTGTCCTCTTTTGCAGGGGATTGGTGTTGACCACCACTGCCACAACCTCCCATGCTGGACTGGTGATGCTGCTGCCCATCCTGCAGCCAGAGCAAGCATTGAGTACATCATGGTGGGCGTCCACGGTGTCCAAAAGGCACTTGAAGGATGCATAACTAAACCAGGGGGCTGCAGTCATTTTGTTTTGTGATGCCACCCTGTCTTCTGTGCAGCAGTCCTGGGCTGGAAGCACTGAGAGGTGTGCACACAGCTGTACTTTAAATGTGGTGCCCAACTTGCTGAAGCAGTGAGGTGACAGCGTGGCAGGTAAATTGGAGCCCGCATGCCATCAAAATGGTATGTTTCCTTGGAATGCATAATTAATACGGAGGGTTTGGGAAGATATGGCGTGAGAAGCCGCCATTACGGCCAGTGGGTAAAAAGTCATTTTTCTCGGCCGCCACCACACTTAATGCAAATCTGGGATGATTCTGCTCCAGGTCGAAGCATCTGGGAGATTAAAAACATTTAGAATTTAAGTGAATCATTCAGTTAGCTTCCCTATAGTTAAGTGTTGCCAACAGAATGAAATGAGTCGCTCCTTTTTTTAAAGTATTAAGGTTTATTATTTTGGTAGGGTTTATTAGTAGAAGTTAGTTTTATTAGTGAGGTGCTAGTAAGGTTTATTAGTAGTAGTAAGGTTTATTTTTAGTAGTAAGGTTTAGTGCTAGTAACAAGGTTTATTATTTAATGGTTGAGGAATGGCAGTGCTGGTCTGACTGCCAAAGTGTATATCCTGTCCTATGAGAGAACTCCAGGATGCTTCCCATGTCCTGGATAACCATATGTACAGGAAGTGTTATCAGTTGCAGTAGATTGAGCTCCAGGTTTTGGAGCTTGAGCAGCAGCTGATATCCCTGCCGTGCATTTATGAGGTTGAGAGCTTCGTAGATTACATTTATGGATGTGAACAACCCACAGCTCAAGAGTTTGCAGGAAGAGGGGGAATGAGAGAGAGAGAATGGTCAAACATCAGACAGATAGTGCAGGATTTCCCAATGTGCATCTCAGTCTCCAACCAGTATTTGATTCTGAACAGCGATAAAAGTGATGCTTTATCTGAGGAATGCAGCCAAAGCCAAATCCACAGGTGGCCCAGCTGTACAAGGGGCACAATGAAGACTGGAAGAGCAATACTTATAGGAGAGTCAATAGTTAGGAACTGATTGGCATTTCTGTGAACATAGATGTGAATCCAGGATGTTATGTTGCCTTCCTGGTGCCAGGTTCAAGGATGCCACTGAACAGCTGCAGAGCACTCCGAGGGGGGAGGGTGGTCCACATCGGTAACCATGACATAGGTAGGAAGAGGGATATGGTCCTGCAGTCTGAATTTAGGAAGCTAGGTCGAAAATTAGCAAGCGTGACCTCAAAAGTAGTAACCTCTAGATTATTCCCAGTAACAGCACAAGTGAGTACAGAAATAGGTTAGAGCAGATTGATGCTTGGCTGGAAAGATGGTGTCGGAGAGACGGCTTTAGATTCTTCCAACGTTGGGTCTGGCTCTGGAGGAGACGGGACCTGTCAAAGCTGAACAGGTTGCACCTAAACAGACTGGGACTGAGTTCCTTTCTAATCCTGTTAGTGCTTTTGGGGAGGCATAAACTAATTGGACAGAGGTGTGGGATCTGGGATATAATATCAGACAGGAATACCAAGGAGCACAGAATGCTGAGAGAGCCAGAGAGCACAAGAATTGAGAATAATAAGTTATTAGGTGGATTCAGAGTAAGGGAGAAAGTAATAAAGTCTAAATCAGAGTTACTGTACATGTATATAATAAGAATGCACCGAGTGTGTAAAATAAGATAGGTGAGTTGCAGGCACAGATTGTCATGTGGAAATATGATGTTGTGGTGATAATGGAGACCTGGTTCAAGGAATGGTAGGACTGGATGTTAAATATTCCTGGGGACAAGCTGTTCACGAAAAATAGGAAAGGAAGAAAAAGGGGGAAGGGTGGCAGTATTGATTAAGGAGAGCATTGCAGTGCTGGAAAAAAAGTAGGATATCCCAAAGGAGGGATCAAGGACAAAATCTAAAACAAAAACAGAAATACGTGGAAAAACTCAACAGGTCTGGCAGCATTGGCGGAGAAGAAAAGAGTTGACGTTTCGAGTCCTCATGACCCTTCAACAGAACTGAGTGAATATTAGGAGAGGGGTGAAATATAAGCTGGTTTAAGGTGGGGGTGGGGGGGGGTGCGGTGTGGGGAGAGAAGTGGGGAGGTGGTGTGGTTGTAGGGATAAGCAAGCAGTGATAGGAGCAGATAATCAAAAGATGTCACAGACAGAAGAACAAAGATGTTGAAGGTGGTGATAATATTTAACCGAATGTGCTAATTAAGAATGGATGGCAGGACACTCAAGGTACAGCTCTAGTGGGGGTGGGGTGGAAAGACTAGCAGGGCATAAAAGATATAGATTTAAAAATAATGGAAATAGGTGGGAAAAGAAAAATCTATATAATTTATTGGAAAAAAAACAAAAGGAAGGGGGAAACAGAAAGGGGGTGGGGATGGAGGAGGGAGTTCAAGACCTAAAGTTGTTGAATTCAATATTCAGTCCGGAAGGCTGTAAAGTGCCTAGTCGGAAGATGAGGTGCTGTTCCTTCTGTTTGCATTGGGCTTCACTGGAACAATGCAGCAAGCCAAGGACAGACATGTGGGCAAGAGAGCAGGGTGGAGTGCTAAAATGGCAAGTAACAAGGAGGTTTGGGTCTTTCTTGCGGAGAGACCGCAGGTGTTCTGCAAAGCAGTCGCCCAGTTTACGTTTGGTCTCTCCAATGTAGAGGAGACCGCATTGGGAGCAACGAATGCAGTAGACTAAGTTGGGGGAAATGCAAGTGAAATGCTGCTTCACTTGAAAGGAGTGTTTGGGCCCTTGGACGGTGAGGAGAGAGGAAGTGAAGGGGCAGGTGTTGCATCTTTTGCGTGGGCATGGTGAGGTGCCATAGGTGGGGGTTGAGGAGTAAGGGGTGATGGAGGAGTGGACCAGGGTGTCCCCAAAGGAACCACCCCTACGGAATGCCGCTGGGGGGGGTGAAGGGAAGATGTGTTTGCTGGTGGCATCATGCTGGAGTTGGCGGAAATGGCAGAGGATGATCCTTTGAATGTGGAGGCTGGTGGGGTGATAAGTGAGGACAAGGGGGACCCTATCATGTTTCTGGGAGGGAGGAGAAGGCACGAGGGCAGATGCACGGGAGATGGGCCGGACACGGTTGAGGGCCCTGTCAACGACCGTGGGTGGAAAACCTCGGTTAAGGAAGAAGGAGGACACGTCAGAGCAACTGTTTTTGAAGGTAACGTCATCAGAACAGATGCGACGGAGGTGAAGGAACTGAGAGAATGGGATGGAGTCCTTACAGGAAGCGGGGTGTCAGGAGCTGTAGTCGAGATAGATGTGGGAGTCGGTAGGCTTGTAACGGATATTGGTGGACAGTCTATCACCAGAAATTGAGACAGAGTTCAAGGAAGGGAAGTGTCAGAGATGGACCATGTGTAAATGATGGAGGGGTGGAGATTGGAAGCAAAATTACTAATTTTTTCTAGGTCCAGACGAGAGCATGAAGCAGCACAGAAGTAATCATCGATGTACCGGAGAAAGAGTTGTGGAAGGGGCTGGAACAAGGAATGTTCCACATACCCCAGAAAGAGACAGATACAGCTGGGGCCCATGTGGCTACCCATAGTCACACCTTTTATTTGGAGGAAGTGACAGGAGTTAAAGGAGAAATTATTCAGTGTGAGAACAAGTTCAGCCAGACGAAGGAGAGTAGTGCTGGATGGGGATTGTTCGGGCCTCTTCCTCGAGGAAGAAGCTAAGGGCCCTCAGCCCATCCTGGTGGGGGATGGAGGTGTAGACGCTTGTGGTGAAGAGGAAGCGGTTTGGGCCAGGGAACTGGAAATTGTTGATGTGACGTAAGATGTCAGAGGAATCACGGATGTAGGTGGGAAGGGACTGGACAAGGGGAGAGAGAAGGGAGCCAAGATAACGAGAAATGAGTTCTGTGGGGCAGGAACAGGCTGACATGATCGTTCTGCCGGGACAGTTCTGTTTGTGGATTTTGGATAGGAGGTAGAAGTGGGCCGTCCGAGGTTGTGCGACTATCAGGTTGGAAGCTGTGGGAGGAAGATCTCCACAGGAGATGAGGTCAGTGACAGTCCTGGAAACAAAAGGACAAAATCTATTCAGCTAGAGCTAAGGAAAAAAAAAGATGCAATTAAATTTATTGGTTAAGTCTATTGGCCAACTTGTGGGAACAAATTTGGAAGGAAATTACAGAGAGGTGCAAGAATTATAGAGTAGATATAATGCAGGACTTTAATCAGCCAAATATAGACTGGGATAGCAGTAGTATCAAGAGCAAAGAGGGGCAAGAGTTCCTAGATTTGTGCAGGGAAGTTTTCTACAGCAGTATGTTTCCAGTCCAACAAGAAAAGAGACATTGCTAGGCCTGGTACTTGGGAATGAGTTCGGCTAAGTTGTTCAAGTGTCAGTAGGAAACATTTAGGGGAAGGCAATCATTGTATCATAAGGTTTAGGTTGGCTATGGAAAAGGACAAAGAACAATCCAAAGGAAGAATAATTAACTGGGGGAAAAAGTCAACTTCAGTGACTCAGAATGGACCTGGGCCAGAGAAATTAAAATCAAAGATTGGCAAGCAAAACTGTAACTGAACAATTGGCTGCCTTTGAAAACAAGATTGTTCAGGCAGTAAAGGTACATTTCCACGAATGGGAAAGGTAGGGCAAACAAATCCAGAGCTCCCTGGATAATGAAAAAGCTAGAGGTCATAATTAAGCACAAAAAGTGTGCTTATGACAGATGTCAGGTGGATAATATGACCAAGAAATAGGCTGAATATAGAAGGTTCAGAGGGAATGTGAGAAAGCAAAGAAGGAGCTTGAAGAGAGATTGGCAGCAAACTTAAAAAGGGAATCCCAGAATCTTCTATTGGCATATAAATAGTAAAAGGGTGGTAAAAGGAGCAGTAGGGCCAATTTGGGACCAAAAAGGGATTTACACCAGGGGGCACATCTGAGATATTAAATAAATAGTTTGCACATGTCTTTACCAAGGAAAATGATGATACCCAGATCATAGTGAAAAAGGAGATAATTCAGGTACTTGAAGGGATTAAAATTGAAAAGGAGTAGGTATTGTACTTGAAGTTGATAAGGCATCGGGACCGGATGAGATGCATCCAAGTATACTGAGGGAAGTGAGTGGAAATTGCGGAGGCACTGGCCATAATTTTCCAGTTTTCCTTAGACTGAGACTGCGTGCCAAAGGACTGGAGAATTGCAAACGTTACACCCTTGTTCAAAAAAAGGGTGTAATGATAAGCCCAGCAACTACAGGTCAATCAGTTTAACTTTGGTGGTAAGAAAATTCTAAATTTGGCACAAAGTTAATAGTCATTTGGGTAAATGCAGGTTAATTAAGGAAAGTCAGCACAGATTTGTTAAGGAAAAATCATGTTTAACTAACTTGGAGTTTTTTGAAGTGGGAACAGAGAGGGTTGATGAGGGCAATGCTGTTAATGTGGTGGACATGGACGTCCAAAAGACTCAGATAAAGCGCCACACAATAGACTTGAGGAAAGTTATAGCTCATGGAATAAAAGAGACAGTAACAACATGGATACTAAACTGACTGAGTGACAGGATAGAGAGAGTAATGGTTAATGGATGATTTTCAGGCTGGAGGAAGATTTATAGTGGAGTTCCCCAGAGGTCAGTGCTGGCTCCCTTGTTTTTCCTGATAGAATCATAGAAAGTTTACAGAAAGAGGCCACTTGGCCCATTGTGTCTGCTGATATATATTAATGACTTGTACCTTGGTGTACAGGGCACAATTTCAAAATTTTCAGATGATACAAAGCTTAGAAGCATTGTGAACTGTGAGGAGGATAGAACTTCAAGTTGGTAGAATGGACAGACAAGTGGCAGATGAAATTCAATGCAGAGAAGTGTGAAGTGATTCATTTTGGTAGAAAGGATGCAGAGAGACAATATAAAATAAATGTATAATTCTAAAAAGGATGCAGGAGCAGAGGGACCTGGGGGCTTCATGTGCACAAATCATTGAAGGTGGAAGCTGTGTGTGCAGTTAATAAAGCATATAGAATCCTAGGCTTTATTAATAAGGGCATAGAGTACAAAAGCAAGGACATTATGTTAATATTGTATAACACACTGGTTCGACATTAACAGGTGCATTGCTCCAGTTCTGGGTGCCACACTTTAGAAAGATGTGAATACATCAGAGAGAACACAGAAAAGATTCATGAGAACGATTCCAGTGAAGCAGAGCTTCAGTTATATGGCTGGGTTGGAGAAGTTGGGACTGTTTTCCTTGGAGAAGAGGAGGTTGAGGGGAGATTTGATAGGGGCGTTCAAAATCATGAGGGGACTAGATAGATTAGATAGGGAACAACTGTTCCCATTGGTGAAAGAATTGAGAATGAGGGGGCACAGTTTAAAAGTAATTGGAAAAAGAAGCAATGGCGACATCAGGAGAAACATTTTCACACAGTAAGTGGTTAAGATCTGGGATGTACTGGAGGTATATTCAATCATGGCATTCAAAAGGAAATTAGATAATAATCTGAAAAGGAAGAACATGCAGGGTTATGTGGAGAAGGTGGGGATTCACCACGTCGATGAATTGCTCATTTGGAGAGTTGGCACAGACACTCTGAATGGCTTCTTCTGTGCTGTAACAATTCTGTGAAAAACATCAGTAATCTTCATATTTTCTCAACTTCTGATAGATCTTTGATAAAGGACTTGGCTGATTATCCTTTCATCTGGACAACGTTTACTCCAGCCCTAACTGAAGGAATCAAACTCTTCTGTCAAAAAGCTAAAACCTTATTCTTCCATGGGATGTGGGTGTCCCTGGCTAGGCCAACATTTGTTGCCCATCCCTAATTGCCCTTAAGAAGGTGGTGGGTAAGCCAAGGTGCAGTGAGGGATGGGTTTCCAGGAGATTGACCCAGTGACAGTGAAGGAATGGCAAAATTGTTCCAAGTTAGGATGGTGCATAACTTGAAGGGGAATTTACAGGAGGTGACATTCCCATTCATCTGTTGCGCGAGTCCTTCAAGGTTTTTGGACAGTACAACAGCAAGCCATCTACAATGCTACTTTTGTTCGCACTGGAGTGCTGCATAAGGGTGCTTCAGTCGGAGTTTGGTGAAAGAGGGACTTTAAAGGGTTAATTTCTATCTAAAGTCTAATCTTTCTTGAATTTAGCAGCTAACTAACAGTCACTTTTTGGATTGGGAGAAGTTGAGTTTTAGTCCAGCTTTAAAATAGGAGTTATACAGGCTCTGCATGGAGCTGCAGCTAGTTGATTAGTTAACCTTAAACAGGTTTTCAGAAGCTAGATTCAATCTTGAATTGGTTGAAGTCGAGTGGAATGCCTGAGGTGGCGGCTGTGGCCAAGGACATTGCAAGGCATCGAAGCAGTCGCTGACTAGTCACCAAAAACACCCAAGAAGCGGAGAAAATCTCACAAGCAGAGCTATTCTACTTACATGTACAGGGTGTTGACCCAGGTCCACCCTTCCACCAGGATCTTGTCCAAGGCCATGAATGTTATGAATTTCTTCGTTGTCGATATTTTTGAGCGCATTGCCTCTGAGGCTTTGCACCTCACTTACTACAATAAGCGCCACATCATCTTGGCCAGGGAAATCCAGACGCCATCCGCCTCATACTGCCAGGGGAACTGGTCAAACATGCTGTCTCCAAAGGCACCAGAGCGGTCACCAAATACACCAACTCTGTTTAAAGTTGCTCATTCTAAAGATTATAAAAGCAAGCCATCTACAGTCCTGCTTTTGTCTGTACTGGAATGCTGCTTTGGCCTGCATTTGAGTGCTTCAATTAGAGTTTGGCAAGAGAGGGAGTTGAGTGAAGAGAGAAGGAGGGATCCTTTCATTTCCTACCATTCCTCAGTAAGTAGGACTTGGTGAGTATTTCGTCTGTCTTTAATATTATCTAAACTAGAGGAAGAAAAAGTAAAGGGAGTAATTTAAGGGTAAGCCATGGCAGGGCAGCTCAGCCAAGTGGAATGCTCCTCCGTGCAATGTGGGTGTTCAGGGACGATTCCAATGTCAGGGTGACCATGTGTACAGGAAATGTCTCCAGCTCAATTTGCATATCAGAGCTGGAGCTGTGGTCGCAATCACTGTGGAGCATCCGCAAGGATGAAATCTTCGTGGATAGCATATACAGTGAGTGGTCACACCGCAGGTAAAGAGTGCACAGGCAGAAAGGGAATGGGTGATGTCCAGACAAAGTAATAACACTAGGCAGGTAGTGCAGGAGTCCCCTCATTCCATCTCCCTATGCAACAGATTTTCTGTTTTGGAAACTGTTGGGGGGGGATGGTTTATTAGAGGAATGCAGCAATATCCAAGTCCGTGACACCACCAGTGGCTCAGTTGCAGAGGTGAGGAGGAGAAAAGAGTGGGAGAGCAATAGCGATAGGGGATTCTACTGTAAGGGGAACAGACAGACATTTCTGTAGCCGCAGACATGACACAAGGATGGTATATTGCCTCCCTGATGCCAGGGTCAAGGATATCACTGAGCGGCTGGAGGACATGGTCCATATTGGTGCCAACAACATGGGTAAAAAGAGGGATGATGTCTTGAGAGAAGAATGTAGGGAACTAGGAAATAAGTTGAAAAGCAGGACCTCAAAAGGTAGTAACTAACGAGATCAGGAATAGGAGAATAGACCAGATGAATGCGTAGCTAGAGAGATGGTGTAGGAGAGAGGGATTTAGATTCCTGAAGCATTGGGACTGATTCTGGGGAAGATGGGAGCTGGACAGTGAAGTGGAAGATTCCTGGGACTGACATATGAGCAGAGATCGAGATGGTTAGGATTATATTTGCTGGAGTTCAGAACAATGAGGGGGGGGGGATCTCATGGAAACCTATAAAATTCTGACAGGATTAGACAGGGCAGATGCAGGAAGGATGTTCCCGATGGTGGTGGAGTTCAGAACCAGGGGTCACAGTCTGAGGATATGGGGTAGACCATTTAGGACTGAGCTGAGGAGAAATTTCTTCACCCAGAGAGTGGTGAGCCTGTGGAATTTGCTACCTCAGAAAGCTGAGGCCAAAACATTGTATGTTTTCAAGCAGGAGTGAGATATAGCTCTTGGGGCAAAAGGGATCAAAGAAGATGGGGCGAAAGTGGGAGCAGGCTATTGAGTTGGATGATCAGCCATGATCATAATGAATGGCGGAGCAGGCTCGAAGGGCCGAATGGCCTACTCCTGCTCCTAGTTTCTATGTACAAGCTGGATGGGTCGCACTCCATCAGGACCGGGAGCAATATCCTCACAGAGGTATTGCAAATACTGTGGGGGAGGGTTTAAACTAGACTGGCAGGAGTACAGCAACATGAGTGAGGAGACATAAGAGAGGGAAACAAAGATAGGAATAAAAGGCTGAAAAGTAGAAAGCAAAAGGGAAGGCAGAGAAAACAGGGGCTAACAGCAAATAGGGCCATAGTACAAAAAATGTGTAAAAATGTTAAAAAAAATACAAGCCTATAGGCACTGTATCTGAATGCATGGAGCATTCGCAATAAGGTAGATGAATTAACAGTGCAAATAGATGTAAATGGGTATGAAATGATTGTGATTATGGAGACAAGGCTGCAGGGTGACCAAGCCTGGGAACAGAATATCCAAGGCCATTCGATATTTTGAACGGACAGGCTAAAAAGAAAAGGATGTAGTGTGGCGTTGTTAGTTAAGAATGAAATCAGTGCAATAGTGAGAGGGGATATTGGCTCAGAGAATCTAGATATAGAATCAGTCTGGGTGGAGCAAAGAAGCAACACGGGGAAGAAAACACTAGTGGGAGTTGTCTATAGGTCTCCAAATAGTAGTGCTAAGGTAGGGGATGGCATTAAACAGGAAATTAGAGATACATGTAATCATGAGTGACTTTAATCTACATATAGACTAGGCAAACCAAATTAGCAATAATACTGTGGCAGATGAATTCCTGGAATACGTACGAGATGGTTTTTTAGATCAGTATGTCGAGGAGCCGACTAGGGAACAGGCTATACTAGATTTGGTATTATGCAATGAGAAGGGGTTAATTAATAATCTTGTTGTGTGGGGTCCTTTTGGGAATACTGACCATAACATGATAGAATTCTTCATTAGGATGGAAAGTGAAGTAGCCCATCTGAAACTAGGGTCCCAACTCTAAACAAAGGAAACTACGAAGGTATGAGCCATGAGTTGGCTAACA
Organism: Isurus oxyrinchus; assembly: GCA_026770705.1. Taxonomy (NCBI): domain Eukaryota; kingdom Metazoa; phylum Chordata; class Chondrichthyes; order Lamniformes; family Lamnidae; genus Isurus; species Isurus oxyrinchus. The sequence continues at coordinate 141,201,625 of JANJGN010000002.1, forward strand.
TAGATTGGGGAGCTTAATTAAAAGGCATGACCTTTTGGGTGGATAGGCAATGGCTAATATTTAAGGAAAGAAAGCATGCAATGCAACAGTTATATATTCTTTTCTGGCACAAAAATACAACAGGAAGAGCGGCCTAACCATGGTTAACAAAAGAAATTGAGGGTAGTATACATATGAGCATACGAATAGGGAACTGGCATAGGCCACTTGAGCCTGCTCCGCCATTCGATAAGATCATTGTTGATCTGATTATAACCTCAACCCCACATTCCTGCCTACCCCTGATAACCTTTCACCCCCTTGTTAATCAAGGATCCATCTAGCTCTGCCTTAAAAATATTAAAAGACTTTGCTTCCACTGCCTTTTGAGAAAGAGAGTTCCAAAGACTCTCAACCCTCAGAAAAAAATTCCCCTAATCTCCGTCTTCAATGAGCGGCTCCTTATGTTTAAACAATGACATCTAGTTCCAGATTCTCCCACAAGAGGAAATATCCTGTCCACACCCACCCTGTCAAGACCATTCAGGATCTTAAAGGTTTTAGTTAAATCGCCTCTTACTTTATTAAACTCCAGTGGATACAAGCTAACCTTTGAATGCAGCCTTTCCTCATTAGACAAACCTGCCCATTCCTGGTATTAGTCTAGTAAATCTTCTTTGAACTGCTTCTAATGCATTTACATTTTTCTTTAAATAAGGAGACCAGTACTGCACACAATACTCTAGATGTGGTCTTACAACTGAAGCATAGCCGTGTGAAGCATAAACTCCCTACTTCTGTAATCAATTCCCCTCACAACAACTGATAATATTCTATTAGCTTTCCTAATTACCTGCTGTACCTGCATACTAACCTTTTATGATTCATGCACTGGGACACCCCGATTCCTCTGAATCTCAGAGCTCTGCAATCTCTCACCATTTCAATAATGAGCTTATTTTTCATTTTGCCAAAATGAACGTTTTCACATTATACTCCATTTGCCAGATCTTTGCCCACTCACTTCGCATGTCACTTTGTAGCCTCCTTAAGTCCTCTTCACAACTTACTTTCCTGCCTATCCTTGTGTCGTCAGCAAATTTAGCAACCATTCCTTCAGTCCCTTCATCCATGTCATTTATATAAATTGTAAAAAGTTGAAGCCCCAGCACAGATTCCTGTGGCACACCACTTGTCACACCCTGACAACCAGAAAAAGATCCAGAGATAAAAATAAAAACAAAAAAACTGCGGATGCTGGAAATCCAAAACAAAAACAGAATTACCTGGAAAAACTCAGCAGGTCTGGCAGCATCAGCGGAGAAGAAAAGAGTTGATGTTTCGAGTCCTCATGACCCTTCGACAGAACTGGAGTTCGAGTCCAAGAAAGAGTTGAAATATAAGCTGGTTTAAGGTGTGTGGGGTGGGGGGGGGGGGGTGGGGGGCGGGGGCGGAGAGAGAGAGAGAGAGAGAGAGAGAGGTGGGGGCGGGGTGGTTGTAGGGACAAACAAGCAGTGATAGAAGCAGATTATCAAAAGATGTACCAACAATAGAACAAAAGAACACATAGTGCATGAATCATAAAAGGTTAGTATGCAGATACAGCAGGTAATTAGGAAAACTAATAGAATATTATCAGTTGTTGTGAGGGGAATTGATTACAGAAGTAGGGAGTTTATGCTTCACACGGCTATGCTTCAGTTGTAAGACCACATCTAGAGTATTGTGCGCAGTACTGGTCTCCTTATTTAAAGAAAAATGTAAATGCATTAGAAGCAGTTCAAAGAAGATTTACTAGTTGGTGATATTATCTAAACGAATGTGCTAATTAAGAATGGATGGTAGGGCACTCAAGGTATAGCTCTAGTGGGGGTGGGGAGAGCATAAAATATTTTAAAATACTTAAAAATAATGGAAATAGGTGGGAAAAGAAAAATCTATATAATTTATTGGAAAAAAAAACAAAAGGAAGGGGGAAACAGAAAGGGGGTAGGGATGGAGGAGGGAGTTCAAGACCTAAAGTTGTTGAATTCAATATTCAGTCCGGAAGGCTGTAAAGTGCTTAGTCGGAAGATGAGGTGTTGTTCCTTCAGTTTGCATTGGGCTTCACTGGAACAATGCAGCAAGCCAAGGACAGACATGTGGGCAAGAGAGCAGGGTGGAGTGGTAAAATGGCAAGCGACAGGGAGGTTTGGGTCATTCTTGCGGACAGACCGCAGGTGTTCTGCAAAGCGGTCGCCCAGTTTACGTTTGGTCTCTCCAATGTAGAGGAGACCACATTGGGAGCAACGAATGCAGTAGACTAAGTTGGGGGAAATGCAAGTGAAATGCTGCTTCACTTGAAAGGAGTGTTTGGGTCCTTGGACGGTGAGGAGAGAGGAAGTGAAGGGGCAGGTGTTGCATCTTTTGCATGGGCATGGGGTGGTGCCATAGGTGGGGGTTGAGGAGTAGGGGGTGATGGAGGAGTGGACCAGGGTGTCCCGGAGGGAGCGATCCCTACGGAATGCCGATAGTGGGGGGTGAAGGGAAGATGTGTTTGGTGGTGGCATCATGCTGGAGTTGGCGGAAATGGCGGAGGATGATCCTTTGAATGCGGAGGCTGGTGGGGTGATAAGTGAGGACAAGGGGGACCCTATCATGTTTCTGGGAGGGAGGAGAAGGTGTAAGGGTGGATGCGTGGGAGATGGGCCGGACAGGTTGAGGGCCCTGTCAACGACTGTGGGTGGAAAACCTCGGTTAAGGAAGAAGGAGGACATGTCAGAGGAACTGTTTTTGAAGGTAACATCATCGGAACAGATGCGACGGAGGCGAAGGAACTGGGAGAATGGGATGGAGTCCTTACAGGAAGCGGGGTGTGAGGAGCTGTAGTCGAGGTAGCTGTGGGAGTCGGTGGGTTTGTAATGGATATAGGTGGACAGTCTATCACCAGAAATTGAGACAGAGAGGTCAAGGAAGGGAAGGGAAGTGTCAGAGATGGACCACATGAAAATGATGGAGGGGTGGAGATTAGAAGCAAAATTAATAAATTTTTCCAAGTCCCGACGAGAGCATGAAGCATGATGATTACTTCGGTGCTGCTTCATGCTCTCGTCAACTCTTTTCTTCTCCGTCGATGCTGCCAGAAAAAGACCCAACTCTCTGCTTCCTGTGAGCTAGCCAATCCTTGTATCCATGCCAATATGTTACCCTCTATGCCATGAGCTTTTATTTTCTGAAATAACCTTTGATGTGGCGCTTAATCAAATGCCTTCTGGAGATCTAAGTACAGTACATCCACCAGTTCTCTTTCATCCATAGCACGTGACTCCTTCAAAGAACTACAATTAGGGGTCTGTACACCACTCCCACAAGTGACTTCTTGCCTTTATCATTCCTCATCTCAACCCAAACTGCTTCTACATCCTGGTTCACTAAACTTGGGTCATCCCTCTCTAATGTGCTAATACCATCATTCATTAACAGAGCCACCCCTCCACCTTTTCCTGTCCTTCCTAAATGTCACATACCTTTAAATATTTAGGTCCCAATCTATGTCATTCTGTAGCCATGTCTCTGTAGTGGCTATCAGATCGTACTTATTTATTTCTATTTGTGCTATCAGTTGATCTGTTTTGTTTTGAATGCTATGGCGTGCTTAGATATCGAGCCTTTAGTTTGATCCTTTTATTATTTTTGTAGCATCTAGTCTTATCTGATTTACTCTTAGAATTGTACTCTCTCTCCCTTCCTGTAACACTCTGCTTATCATTTCCCAAATTAATACCTTTCTCTCCTGCCTTGTCTCTACTCTTTGGTTTACCACATCTTCCCAAATTTGATCCCTTGCCCCACTATTCAGTTTAAAACCCTCTCTCCTTCCCTAGTTAGGTGGCTCCCTAGGATACCAGCTCCAGCGCAGTTCAGGTGTAGACCACCCCAACGGTACAGATCCCACTGTACAGGATTGGATAAGGAAATAAAGGGAAGTTTATGGTAGATACCGAGGGCTCAAAATAGTTGATGTCCCAGAGGAGGATAGAAAGTGCAGGGGGTTACTTAAAAAAGAAATTAGGAGAGCGAAAGGGGGGGGGGGGGGCATGAAACTGGTGGGTAAAATAAAGGATAATCCAAAGGTTTTATAAGTATAGTAGGGGCAAGAGGGTAATCAGGGAAAGAGTAGAGCCCATTAGGGACCAAAGTTGGAATCTGAGAGAGGATCCGGAATATGTAGGTGAGGTTTTAAATGAGTACTTTGCTGCTCCCAGGCTGCTGTGGGGTGCAAGGGAGGAGATTGCAGGGGCCCTGTCCTTAATTTTCAAATCCTCTCTGGCCACAGGAGAGGTGCCAGAGGACTGGAGGACAGCAAATGTGGTACCATTATTCATGGAGGGTAGTAGGGATAAACCAGGTAATTACAGGCCAGTGAGTCTAACATCAGTGGTAGGGAATCTTTTGACAAAAATTCTGACAGAATTAATCTCCACTTGGAGAGGCAAAGATTAATCAAGGATAGCCAGCATGGCTTTGTCAGGGGGAGATCATGCCTAACAAATTTGTTTGAATTTTGAGGAGGTGACCAGGTGTGTAGATGAGGGTAGTGCAGTTGACACAGTCTACATGGACTTCAGTAAGGCTTTTGACAATATCTCACATGGGAGACTGGTCAAGGTGGTAAGAGCCCATGGGATCCTAGGCAAATTGGATCCAAAATTAGCTTAGTGATAGGGGGTATAGGGTGATGGTCGAAGGCTGTTTTTGTGACTGGAAACCTGCGTCCAGTGGCGTACCACAGGGTTTGGTGCTGGGTCCCTTACTGTTTGTAGTGTACAATGATCTAGACATGAATGTAGGAGCTATGACCTAGTTCACGTATGACGTGAAAATTGGTGGTGTGGTAAATAGTGAGGAGGAAAGCCTTAGATTGCAGGATGATATAGATGGGCTGGTCAGATGGGCAGAACAGTGGCAAATGGAATTTAATCCTGAAAAAAGTGTGAGATGATACATTTTGGGAGGATTAACAAGGCAATGGAGTACACGATGAATGGTAGGACCCTAGGAAATATAGAACATAGGAGCACGAGTGGGCCATTTGGCCCTTCAAGCCTGCTCCGTCATTCATTATGATCATGGCTGATCATCCAACTCAATAGCCTGCTCCCGCTTTCTCCCCATCTCCTTTGATCCCTTTCGCCCAAAGAGCTATATCTAACTCCTTCTTGAAAACATACAATGTTTTGGCTTCAACTACTTTGTGGTAGCGAATTCTACAGGCTCTCTGGCTGAAGAAATTTCTCCTCATCTTGGTCCTAAATGGTCTACCCCATATCCTCAGACTGTGACCCCTGGTTCTGAACTCCCCCATCATCAGGAACATCCTTCCTTCATCTACCCTGTCTAGTCCTGTTAGAATTTTATAGGTTATGAGATCCCTCTCATTCTTCTGAACTCCAGCAAATATAACCCAAATCACTTCAATCTCTCCCATTATGTCAGTCTCGCCATCCCAGGAATCAGTCTGGTAAACCTTCGCTGCACTCCATCTATAACAAGAACATCCTTCCTCAGATAAGGAGACCAATACTGCACACAATATTCCAGGTGTGGTCTCATCAAGGCACTGTATAATTGCAGCAAGATACCCCTGCTCCTGTACTCGAATCCTCTTACTATGAAGGTCAACTTACCATTTGCCTGCTTTACCACTTGCTACACCTGCATGCTCACCTTCAGCGACTGGTGTACAAGAACACCCAGGTCTCGTTGCACATTCCCCTCTCTCAATTTATAGCCATTCAGATAATAATCTGCCTTCCTGTTTTTGCTACCAAAATGGATAACCTCACATTTATCCACATGATACTGCATCTGCCATGCATTTTCCCACTCACTCAGCTTGTCCAAATCACACTGAAGCATCTCTACATCCTCCTCACAGCTCACCCTCCCACCCAGCTTTGTGTCATCTGCAAATTTGGAGATATTGTATTTAGTTCCCTCATCTAAATCATTAATATATGTTGTGAATAGCTGGGGTGCCAGCACAGATTCTTGTGGTACCCCAGTAGTCACTGCCTGCCATTCAGAAAAAGGAAATACAGAGGATCAGAGGGACCTTGGTGTGCATGTCTATAGATCCTTGAGGGCAGCAGGAAAGGTAGATAAAGTCATTAAGAAGGCATATGGGATACTTGCCTTTATTAGTCAGGGCATTGAATACAAGAGCAGGGAGGTTATGATGGAGCTATATAAAACGTTAGGCCACATCTGGAGTACTGCATGCAGTTCTGGTCGCCACACTATAGGAAGGATGTGATTGCACCAGAGAGGGTGCAGAGGACACTCGCCAGGAGGTTGCTAGGACTGGAGCATTTCAGCTACAAAGAGAGATTGAATAGGCTGGGGTTGTTTTCCTTGGAGCAGAGAAGGCTGATGGGGAACCTGATTGAGGTGTACAAAATTATGAGGAGCATAGGTAGGGAAGATAGGAAGAAATATTTCCCTTTAGCGGAAGGGTCAATAACCAGGGGGCATAGATTTAAAGTAAGGGGAAGGAGGTTTAGAGGGGATTTGAGTAAAGTTTTTCCATCCAGGGGGTTAGGGGTATCTGGAACTCACTGCCTGAAGGTGTGGTAGAGGCAGGAATCCTCACAACATTTAAGAAGTATTTAGATGAACACCTGAAATGCCATAGCATACAAGGCTACAGGCCAAGTGCTGGAAAATGGGATTAGAGTAGATAGGTGCTTGATGACCATTGTAGACACAATGGGTTGAAGAACCTCTTTCCATGCTGTAAACTCTATGATACTTTCCTCAATACTGGCGCCAGTGCCCCATAAACAGTGCCCCATCCAACAGAGGATGCTGGTGAGAAGTGACTGAAGCATTCTGGGAGAAGTCACCGCAGACACCGCGACTCAGGAGGGAATCGAGGAGAACAACTCTAGCACTCAGTAGGAGGAAGAGCATCCAACAGAGGGCAGTAGTGAGAAGCGACTGAAGCATTCTGGGAGAAGTCGCTGCAGACACCGTGACTCAGGAGGGAATCAAGGCAGACCCACTGTCAAAGAATGGAATAGCCCCAAACATTACATTGCTGTAGTGTTTCCATCTCTCCCTTCTCCTCAAACCCAAAAAAAAAACAGAATCCACTTCTCCCACACCAGTTTTTGAGAGACACACATTCATTTCTCTACTCTTATTTGTCCTATGCCAATTTTCAAGTGGCTCAGGTAATAATCTAGAAATTAATACCTCTGAGGTTCTGCTTAATTTGGTGTCTAGCTCTTCATACTGACTACTCGGAGCCTCCTTCCTCACCCTGTCTATGTCGTTCTTACCTACATGGACCACGACCACTGGATCCTCACCCTCCCACTACAAGTTCCTCTCCAGCCCAGAGCAGATGTCCTGAACCCTGACACAGGGTGGAAAACACAGCTGTCTGGACTCTCACTCTTTGCTCTAGAGAATGGTGTCAATCCCCCTCATTATATTGTCCCCTATTACCACTACTTTAATATTTGTAAGTTGCCTTTAAATTTTGAGAAAAAAATTACCACTACATTCCTTTTTGCTCCCCCCAGTTGGATGGCTTCCTGTACCACAGTGATATGGTCAGTTTGCTGAACTACCCTGCAACCCCTGCTCTCATCCAAACAAGCTGAGAGAACCTCAAATCTATTGGACAATTGCAAAGGATCACACTCCTTGCCCTCTGGGTCCCCTTACCTGCCTCTCTCACAGTCACACCCTCCTGTCCCTGACCAAATCAGAAGACCCTATCCTAAGTATCCTAAGTGCCTCCTGGTATAAAGCATCCAGGTAACTATCCCCCCTGCCGATATGTCACAGAATCTGCAGCTCAGCCTCCAGTTCAATGACTCTGAGCCAAAGTTCCTCAAACCACAAACACTTACTGCAGATGTGTTTGCCCTGGATCACAATGTTATCCAACAGCTTCCACATTCTGCAACCTTGACATATTAAGGATGGCAGGACAGGTAACGTGTTTTAAATAATTACTTAATGATACTAATCACTTAAATTATGTTGCCTTCTTATATATTTTATTAACTTTACCACCAATTTGTGTACTATTTTAAACATTAGGGATAGAATAGAACTTACCCAGATACTCACCAAACAGCTAGCTCCTTTCCCTGTAGTAGCAAAAAACAATTTCTATGGGGTGAGAAAGATAAAAAAAAAAGGGAATGAACACCTCCTTCCCCCAATCACCAAATTCCAAATCTTCACTCCAGCTGCACTCCATTTGCTTAGTTGCACTAAAGGGCCCTGAATTTATAATAAACTGACTGGGGCTACAGTAATCAGATTCAACCAGTTAGCTAATTTACTATTCAGCTCCTACAGGTAAGTGAGCTGACTCTGTCTAAACTGCAAGGAATAACTTAGCCTGCTGACACAATACTTTCCAGTTTCTGCTAATTACAGACTAGATTAGATTTTAAGAGCAAAATTTAAAAACACTTTAAACTCCCATCTCACCAAATTCCAAGTCTTCACTCAGTTAGCTCAGCTGCACTCTGTGCAGATTCTGCAACAGTCTCGGCAGATTGGAGGGTGGCAAAAAAGGAGGGAGGGAGGAAACAGCGAATTACAGAGCAGTTAGCCTAACATGGTGGCGTCTATTATAAAGGATGTGATAACAGGACACTTAGAAAATAACAACAGGATTAGACAAAATCAATGTGGATTTATGAAAGGGAAATCATGTTTGACAAACCTATTGAAGCTTTTCGAGGCTGTAACTAACAGAGTAGATAAGGGAGAACCAGTGGATGTATTTAGATTATCAGAAAAGCTTTTGATAAAGTCCCACATAAGAGGTGAGTGTACAAAATTAAAGCACATGGAATTGGGGGTAATATCAAGATATTAATATTGGATATTAATATATTGATATTAATATATGGATTGAGAATTGGTTGGCATAGAGGAGACAGAATAGGAATAAATGGGTCTTTTTCAGAATGGCAGGTGGTGACTAGTGGGGTGCCATAGGGATCTGTGCTTGGGCCCAGCTATTCCCAATATATGTCAATGATTTGGATGAGGGAATCAAATGTAATATTTCCAAGTTTGCTGATGACACAAAACTTGGTGGAAATGTGAGTGATGAGGAGAATGTTAAGAGAATGTTAAGAGGTTTCAAGGTGATTTAGGCAGGTTGAGTGAGGGGGCAAACACATGGCAGATGCTGTATAACCTGGATAAGTGTGAAATTATCCGCTTTTGCAGGAAAAACAGGATGGCAGAGTATTATTTAAATGGTGATAGATTGGGAAATGTTGATGTACAAAGGGACCTGGGTGTCCTTGTACACCAATCATAGAAAGCAAGCATGCAGGTACAGCAAGCATTTAAGAAGGCAAATGGTATGTTGGCCTTCAATGCGAGAGGACTTGAGTACAGGAACAAGGATGTCTTACTGCAACAGTACAGGGCCTTGGTGAGACCGTACCTGGAGTATTGTGTGCAGTTTTGGTCTCCTTACCTAAGAAAAGATATACTTACCATAGAGGGAGTGCAGCGAAGGTTCACCAGGCTATTTCCTGGGATGGCAGGATTGTTGTATGAGGGGAGATTGGGCCAACCAGGCCTGTATTCACTGGAGTTTAGAAGAATGAGAGGGGATCTCATTGAAATGTATAAAATTCTGACAGTGATAGACAGACTGGATGCAGTATGATATTTCCTCTGGTTGGGGGGTCTAGATCAAGGGGTCACAGTCTCAGGATATAGGGTGGACCATTTAGGACTGGGATGAGGAGAAACTTCTTCACTCAGAGGGTGGTGAACCTGTGGCATTCTCTACCACAGAAAACTGTGGAGGGCAAGTCACTGAATATATTTAAGAAGGAAATTGATAGATTTCTGGACTCTAAAGGTGTCAAAGGGTATGGGGAGAGTAGGAGTATGGCGTTGAGATAGAGGATCAGCCATGATTATATTGAATTGTAGAGCAGGCTCGAGGGGCCAAATAACCTTCTCCTGCTCCTATTGTCTCTGTTTCTATGGTAGAGGTCGTGGATTTGGAAGGTGCTGTCGAAGGAGCCTTGGTGAGTTGCTGCAGTGCATCTTGTAAACGGTACACACTGCTGCCACTGTGCATCAGTGGTAGAGGGAGTGCATGTTTCTGGAAGGCATGCCAATCAAGCGGCTGTTTTGTTCCGGATGATGTCAAGCTTCTTGAGTGTTTTCAGAGCTGCACTCATCCTGGCAAGTGGAGATTATTCCATCACACTCCTGACTTGAGACTTGTAGATGGTGTAAAGGCTTTGGGGAGTCAGGAAGTGATTTACTCACTGCAGGATTCCTAGCCTCTGACCTGCTCTTGTAGCCACTGTATTTATATGGCTAGTCCAGTTTAGTTTCTGGTCAGTGGTAACCCCCAGAATGTTGGCAGTGGGGTATTCAGTGATGGTAATGACACTAAGTGTCAAAGGGCGATGGCTGGATACTCTCTTGTTGGAATTGGTCATTGCACTTGTGTGGTGCAACTGTTACTTGCCACTTGCCAGCCTAAGCCTGGATATTGTCTCGGTTTTGCTGCATTTGGACATGAACTGCTTCAGTATCTGAAGAGTCGTGAACGATGCTGAACATTGTGCAATCATCAGTGAACATCCGCACTTCTGATCTTATGATGGAAGAAAGGTCATTGATAAAGCAGCTGAAGATGGTTGGCCTCGGGCACTACCTTGAGGAACTCCTGGAGTGATGTCCAGGGACTGAGATAATTGACCTCCAACAGCCACATACATCTTCCTTTGCGCTGGGTATGACTCCAAGCAGCAGAGAGTTTTCCCATTGATTTCAGTTTTGTTCGGGCACCTTGGCACCAAACTTAGTCAAGGGCAGTCACTCTCAACTCACCACTTCAGTTCAGCTGATTGATCCATGTTCAGACTAAGGCTGTAATGAGGTCAGGAACTGAGTGGCCCTGGAAGCAGGTTATTGCTGAGCGAGTGCTGCTTTATTGCAATGTCATCGACTCCTTTCATCACTTTGGTGCTTATCAAGAGTAGGCTGATGGGACAGTTATTTTCTGGGTTGGATTTGTCCTGCTTTTTGTGTACTGGACATACCTGGGCAATTTTGCATAATGCTGGGCAGTTATCAGTATTGTATCTCAGACTCATAGATATTTACAGCACAGAAAAAGGTCATTCGTTCCATAGTGTCTGCGCCAGCCAACAAAAACCTGACCACACTAATCCCATTTTCCAGCACTTGGCCCTTATCCCTGGAAGCTATGGCAATGCAGGTGAATATCTAAATACTTCTTAAGTGTTATGAAAGTTTCTCTCTCAACCATCCTTTCAGACAGTGAGGTCCAGACGCCCATCACCCTCTAGGTAAAAAGGTTTCTCCTCAACTCCCCTCTTAGCCTTCTATCTCTTACCTTACATTTCTGCCCTTGGTTCCCTGTACTAATGGAAAAAGTGCCTTCCTATCCACCCTATCTATGCCCCTCATAATCTTATACACCTCTATCAGGTTCCCTCTCAACCTTCGCTGCTCCAAGGAAAACAACACCAGCCTATCCAATCTTTCCTCAAAGCTCAGACCCTCCAGCCTGGGCAGCATCCTGGTAAATCTCCTCTGCACCCTCTTCAGTGCAATCACAACCTTCTGATAATGTGGTGATCAGAAATACACACAGTACTCCAGTTGTGGCCGAACCTGCATTTTACACAGTTCCGGCATAACTTCCCTACTCTTATATTCTATGCTTCGGCTAATACAGACAAGTATCCCATATGCCTTCTTAACCACCTTATCTACCTCCCCTGCTACCTTCAGGGATCTGTGGATATGCACATCAAAGTCCCTCTGATCTTCAGTACTTTCCAGGATCCTACCATTCATAGTGTAATCCCTTGACTTGTTCGCCCTCCTCAAGTGTATTACTTCACTTTTCCAGGTTGAATGTCATTAGCCACTGCTCTGCTCACCTGACCAGTCCGCTGATATCATTCTGCAGTTTACGGCTATCCTCCTCACTATTTACCACCCTACCAATTTTTGTGTCATCTGAGAACTTCTTAATCAGAGGGGTAGGGAGTACTATGTTTAAGTCCAAATCATTTATATACACCACAAACAGCAAGGGCCCCAGCGCCGAACCCTGTGGAACCCCACTGGAAACAGACTTCCAGTTACAGAAACATCCCTCTAGAATCACTCTCTGCTTCCTGCCTCAGCCAATTTTGGATCCAGTGTGCCACTTTGCCTTGGATCCCATGGAATCTTACTTTCTTGACCAGTCTGCCATGAGGGACCTTATCAAAAGCCTTGCTAAAGTCCATGTGGACCACATCAAATGCATTATCCTTATCAACACTCCCAGTTACCTCCTCAAAAAATTCGATCAAATTTGTCAAAGACAACCTTCCCTTAACAAATCCATGCTGACTATCCCTGATTAACCTGTGTCTATCCAAGTGCAGATATATTCTGCCCTTCAGAATTCTTTCTAAAAACTTCCCCACCACCGAGGTTAGACTTACTGGCCTGTAATTTCCTGGTCTATCCCTTCCTCCCTTTTTCAATAATGGGACAGTGTTAGCAGTCCTCCAGTCCTCTGGCACTTCACCTGAGGCCAGAGAGGATTTGAAAATTACTGCTAAGGCCCCTGATATCTCTTCCCTTGCCTCCCTCAACAGCCTGGGATACATCTTATCCGGGCTTGCAGATTTATCCACTTCTATGGCCACTAAAACTGCCAGTACCTTCTCTCTCTCGATGTTAATTTGCTCTAATATTTCACAGTCCTCCACCCTGATGTCTATATCTGCGTCGTCCTTTTCCATTGAGAAGACTGACGCAAAGTATTCATTGAGGCCTGTACCCACCTCCTCTGGGTCCACACACACATTACCTTTATGGTCCCCAATTAGCCCTCCTCTTTCCCTAGTTATTCTCTTGCTCTTTATATTTTTGAAAAACCCCTTTGGGTTTTCCTTTATTCTACTCACCAATGCTTTCTCATGCACTCTCTTAGCTTTCCTAATTTCTTTTTTAAAGTTCCCCTGCACTTTTTTACTCCTTCAGGGACTCTGCTGTATTGAGCCCTCAGTATCTGCCATAAGCTCTTTTTTTCTTAATCCTAACCATGATGTCCCTTGACGTCCAGGGTTCTCTGGGCTTGGTTCCCCTCCATTTGTCTTTACGGGAACATATTTGCCCTGTACTCTTGCTATTTCCTCCTTGAATACCTCCCACTACTCTGACAATTTTATCTGCAAATAGTTGCTCCCAGTCCACTTGGGCCAAGTTGTATCTCATCTTGGTAAAATTAGCGATTCCCTAGTTTAAACTTTTCTTTCTGGCCCAACCTTATCCTTTTCCATCACTATCCTTTATCTATCTCAGTTATGGTCACTATCTCCAAAATACTCCCCTACTGATATGCCTTCCACTTGCATGGGCTCATTTCTGAATATTAGGTCCAGAACTGCCCCCTCATTTGTTGGGCTTTCTGCATCCTGGCTAAAAAAGTTCTCCTGGATGCAACTGAAGAATTTTGTTCCCTCTTTACCTTGCACACTAAAAATATCCCAATTAATATTTGGGTAGTTAAAATTTCCTACTATTACTGCCTTATAATTCTTACACTTCTCTGAAGTTTGATTACACATTGATTCTCTATCCCTCCCTGATTGATTAGGGGCCTATAGTACACACCCAACAGCGTGTTTGCCTCTTTTGTGTTCTTTACTTCTACCTATATAGCTTCATTTGATAATTCTTCCAAGATATCATCCCTCTTCCCTGCTATAATTGATTCCTTAATTAATATTGCAACCGCCTCCCTCTTTTATCCCCCTCTCTATCTAGTCTGAATACCCTATAACCAGGAATGTTGAGCTGCCAATCCTGCCCTTTTAGTGAAGTCTCGGTCATAACTATGGTATCATAATCCCAAATGCCTATCTGTGCCCTCAGCTTGTCTTGTCTTATTCCTCAGGCTCCTTGCATTAAAATATATTCCATTTAGCCTTGCTAAACTCATTTCTTTCTTATCTAGCCTATGCTTCCTCTGGCTCCCAGACTCACTTGCATTTTAACTTCTAATTTCATCAACAGCCTAGCCAAGCTGTTCCTGTACTGGATCAGCTTGGCTAGGCTGTTCTAGAGCACAAGTCTTCAGTACTATTGCTGGAGTATTATCAGGGCCTATAGCCTTTGCAGTATCCAGTGCCTTCATGTGGAGTGTATCGAATTGGCTGAAGACTGGCATCTGGGATGCTGGGGACCTCCGGAGGAGGCCGAGATGGATCATCCATTCGGTACTTCTGGCTGAAGATTGTAGCAAATGCTTCAGCCTCATTTTTGCACTGATGTGCTTGGCTCCCCCATTATTGAGGATAAGGATATTTGTGGAGCCTCAGTTTTGCTTCTTTGAACCTGACCCTACGCAATGTCTGGAAAATAACTTCCAAAAGTCTTGAACCTCACAAGCACTGCAACCAGCAATCCTATGTATAAATGAGAGTGTCTTGAGCTAATTGACATATTCTATTGATGCATGACTCCTGCTTTCACTTCCAAGTGTAAAAATGACAAACCTTCCAGTAAATTAGCATTAACCAGTTCACCTATAATAATGTGCCATTTCCATCCACTCAAAGGGACTTTGTTAACAGAAATTTGCATTGAGTGAGAAATATTTTCTCATTTGAAGTTGAAAGTAACCACACTTACAAATGCCCAGCATGGAGAATATAAAAGGAAAGTGAAGTGCTGCAGATGCTGGAAATCTGAAATATAAACAGAAAATACTGGAAATACTTAGCAGGCCAGGCAGCTTCTGTAGAGAGGGAAACAGAGTCAACACTTCAGGTTCACAATCTGCACTCGTTCTGATGAAGGCTTAGTGACCTCTGTTTCTGCAGAGACGTGCTGAGCATTTCCAACACTTCCTGTTCCGACTGGAACATAAATAACCCTTTTCTCCAGTCCACCAAAAAACAATCCCATTTCCTGTGAGCTTCTCATTCCCCTTCAGCAAGAAACCCAGCAGCTGCTGCCTGAGATCTGGTTTGGCACAACATTAAACACGAATTTCAAAAAGGTTAAGCTATGAAGAAAGCGGATCCAACGTGCTGTGCAAAAAAATTCAATGTCAAAGCAGTAAATTGATCATTTTAAAAAAATGAGTCATGAATAAAAATGACCATTAAAAGGTGCCAAGCAGTAAATCTAACTGATAAAACATTTTTGCCTTTTTGCTTAAGAAGCAGAGCTAAAGAGAGATAGACTAGGCCCCAAGTGCTGGTCACTGGGGAAGAGGGAAGAGGACAGGGCCGAATTAAGGATTTGGGTTTAACTAACATCGATATTGCATTCACCACGGGTGATGCACACACTGAGCTATCCTCGGAGAATTCCTTTGAAAGTGGGGGTCTGAAGCAGTTGCCTTTCAGCGTGGCTTTTCCTCCTATCCCTACCCGGTGTGCTGATAGGTTTTTGGCAAGGGAGAGCGAGGAGGGCACCGCACCAAGCAGCCACTATCTGTGTTTGTGTAGTTGTCCAATTCACTCCCTGTCTCAGGGTTCTCACGCTTTTTCGCACTCTCTCCCTTATAACCTCCCCCACTCTCACGCTCCCTCACTCCAACACACTCTCACTTTCTCTCTCACTAACTCCCTCTGAATCTCTCCCACTGAGCCTCTCACCCTCACCCTGCTCTGCCTCTCTCCCTCACTCTCTCCCACTCGCGTGCTCTCCCTCACACTCGCTCATTCACTCACTCTCGCTCTCTTCCTTCCACATGCGCTCTCTCCCTCACACTCGCTCTCTTACACTCAATTTTTATCACTCTAACTCTCTCATTCTCTCTCTCATCCTAACCCTCTTTCAACCTCACCGTGGCTCCCACTCTCTACCCCACCCTCCCACTCTCACTCTATCTGTCACACACAATCTCTCTCTGTCACACTCCCTCTCACTCTCTTTGTCGCTCTCACGGCCATCTGCACCTTCCATGTCACTCTCGGTCTCCGGCAGCCTCCATCACTCTGAGTCATAGAGCCATCGAATCATAGAGGTCTGCAGCACAGAAAAAGGCCCTTCGGCCTATCAAGTCTGCGCCGATCAAACAAGTTCCGATCTATTCTAATCCAATTTTCCAGCACTCAGCCTATAGCCTTGTATGCCATGGCAAACAAATGTCTCGCCCCGTCTCTCCCGCACTCTCCCCGTCTATCTCGCACCCTCCCCGTCTCTCCCACACTTACTCTTGTATCTCTCACACTGTCATGAAGCGATATTAATGTATATAATGTTGTTGGAAATTATTGGGAAATTAGAATTGTAGCAGGGTCTGTGTCTATGTGTGTCTTAATTTCATTATAGCCAGCGAGTCTGGGCGCTTTGATGTACAGTAGTTTTGAGAGGTTAATTAGATAAACATAAGGAAGAGAAGGTAAAGTGTAAATTTGCATTTGTTGAATAAAACATTTAAAAGAATGGGTAAAATCTTACACCGAGCTGGGAGACATCAAGTAATGTGTTTATGTTACTGATAACATTGGTGGAATGAAAGTGTTATTGTTAGGAAAAGGAAAATTAAAAAACCTAGTAATACAATGGAAAATTTACATTCAAAGGGGAAGCTAGGTATAAGACAAGAGGAGTTGGTGTGTGTGACTGAGAAGCATTTAAGATCTAACCAGCCTGTAAGCCTACAACTGTGTCTGCAAAGGACACAAATTGAAAGGAATCTCATTTTGAATTCAAAAGTTCAAATGTGCTTTGCCTGGTGTCTCTTTAAAGTCAATGGGTTATGGATACCTTGGGTGAAGATTTACCTGGGAGTGAATATTTTGGGGATTTGCTTAAAAATTATTATGGCAGTAATTTGTAGACGTGTTTATGTGTTTAATTTGTTGATAAATTAATATATCTTTAATTTAGTTTTATATTAAAAAAAACCTTATGTGGCTCTGTGATCTTATTCCTGAATTCAGAGGTTTATCTCAAACATACCAATTGAAAATATAGGTTATGACAGTTGTTCAAATTGCCCTCTAGGGTTGAAATAACTCAGCATTTACCATTCAAAACACATTCTCACACTCCCTCTCATCCTCCCTGGCACTGTCTCACAATCACGCTCCCTCCCTTTCTCTTTCACACCCTCCCTCTCCCTCCCGGTCTCTCTCGCACTCTCCCGGTCCCTCCCTGTCTCTCTCGCACTCTCCAGCTACCTCCCTGTCTCTCATACTCCCTCCCAGTCTCTCTCGCACACTACCGCTCCCTCCCTGTCCCTCTCACACTCTCCCTCTCCCTCCCTGTTTCTCTTGCACTCTCCCTCTCCCTCCCTGTCCCTCTCGTACTCTCGCTCTCCTTCCCTGTCCCTCTCGCACTCTTCCTCTCCCTCCCTGTCCCTCTCGCATGATCCCGCTCCCTCTCTGTCTCTCTCTCACTCTCCCGCACCCTCCCTGTGTCTCTCTCTCACTCTCCCGCTCCCTCCACATGTCTCTCGCACTCTCCCACTCGCTCCACATGTCTCTCGCACTCTCCCGCTCCCTCCATTAGTCTCTCGCATTCTCCTGCTCCCTCCCCATCTCTCTCACACTCTCCCACTCCCTCCATGTGCCTCTCACAATCTCCCGCTCACTCCATGTGTTTCTGTCAAACTCTCCCGCTCCCTGCATGTGTCTCTCGTACTCTCCCGCTCACTCCCTGTCTCTCTCACAATCTTCCACTCCCTCCCTGTTACTCACGCATTCTCCCGCTCCCTCCCTGCCTCTCTTGCAGTCTTCCGCTCCCTCCCTGTCTCTCTCGCAATCTCCCGCTCCCTCTCTGTCAGTGTCACACTCTCCCGCTCCCTCCCTGTCTCTCTTGCACTCTCCCACTCCCTCCCTGTCTCTCTCACACACTCCCGCTCCCTCCCAGTCTCTCTCCCACTCCCTCTGTCTCTCTCGCACTCTCCCGCTCTATCCCTGTTTCTCTGTCACTCTCCCGCTACCTCCCTGTCTCTCTCACTCTCCTGATCCCTCAATGTGTATCTCGCACTCTCCTGCTCCCTCCATGTGTCTCTCACACTCTCCCATTCCCTCTTTGTCTCTTTCGCTGTCTCCTGCTCCCTCCATGTCTCTCTTGCACTCACCCGCTCCCTCCGTCTCTCTCGCACTCTCGCGCTCCCTCTGAATCTCACACTCT
Organism: Isurus oxyrinchus; assembly: GCA_026770705.1. Classification (NCBI taxonomy): domain Eukaryota; kingdom Metazoa; phylum Chordata; class Chondrichthyes; order Lamniformes; family Lamnidae; genus Isurus; species Isurus oxyrinchus. Next base: position 141,219,787 of record JANJGN010000002.1, read on the forward strand.
CCCTCTCTCTCCCTGTCTCTCTCACATTCTCCCACTCCCTCCCTGTCTCTCTTACAATCTCCCACTCCCTCACTGTCTTTCTCAAACCCTCCCACTCCCTCCATGTGTCTCTCGCACTCTCCTGCTCCCTCCTTGTCTCCTTCCCACTCGCCCCCTGTCTCTCTCGCACTCTCCCACTCCCTACCTGTCTCTGTCGCACTCTCCCGCTCCCTTCCTTTCTCTCTCACACTCTCCCGCTCCCTCCCTTTCTCTCTTGCATTCTCCTGCTCCCACGCTGTCTCTCTCGCACTCTCCCGCTCCCTCCATGTCTCTCTTGCACTCTCCCGCTCCCTCCGTCTCTCTCGCACTCTCGTGCTCCCTCTGAATCTCACACTCTCCCTCTCTCTCCCTGTCTCTCTCACACTCTTCTGCTCCCTCCATCTCTCTTGCACTCTCCCTCTCACTCCCTGTCTCTCTTACACTCTCCCACTCACTCCTTGTCTCTCTCACATTCTCCCACTCCCTCCCTGGCTCTCTTACAATCTCCCACTTCCTCACTGTCTTTCTCAAACTCTCCCGCACCCTCCTTATCTCTCTCACATTCCCTCTGACTCTCTCGCACTCTCTTGCTCTCTCCCTGTCTCTCTATCACTCTCCCACTCCCTCCCCGTCTCTCTCACACTCTCCGGCTCCCTCCCTGTCACTCTTGCATTCTCCCGCTCCCTCCCTGTCTCTCTCGCACTCTGCCGCTCCCTCTCTGTCACTCTTGCATTCTCCCGCTCCCTCCCTGTATCTCTCGCACTCTCCCGCTCCGCCCGTGAGTCTCTCCCACTCCCTCCCTGTCTCCCTTGCACTCTCCTGCTCCCTCCCTGACTCTCTCTCAGTCTCCCACTCCCACCCTGTCATTCTCACCATCTCTTGCTACCTCCCTGTCTCTCTTGCACTCTCCTGCTCCCACCCTGTCACTCTCAAACTCTCCCGCTCCTTCCCTGTCTCTCTTGCACTGTCCCACTACCTCCCTGTCTCACTCGCACTCCACACTCACTCCCTGACACTCTCGCACTCTCCCGCTCCCTCCCTGTCTCTCTCAAACACTCTCATGCCCTCCCTGTCTCCCTCGCACTGTCCTGCTCCATCCCTGTCTCACTCGCGCTCCCCACTACCTCCCTATCGCTCTAGCACTCTGCCGCGCCCTCCCTGTCTCTCTCGCACTCTCCTGCACCTTCCCTGTCTCTCTCGCACTCTCCTTTGGCCTGCCTGTCCCTCTCGCACTTTCCCGCGGCCACCCGCTCATTCTAGCACTCTCCCGCGACCTCCCGGTATATCTCGCACTGTCCCGCTCTCTCCCTGTCTCTCTCGCACGTTCCCGCTCCCTCCCTGTCTATCTCGCATTGTCCTGCTCCTTCCCTGTCTTTCTCGCAGTCTCCCGCTCCCTCCCTGACTCTCTAAGTCACCCACACCCACACTGTCGTTCTCACCCTCTCTTGCTCCCTCACTGTCTCTCTCGCACCCTCCCGCTCCCTCCCTGTCTCTTGCAAACTCTCCCGCTCCCTGCCTGTCTCTCTCACACTGTCCCACTCCCTCCCAGTCTCACTCGCACGCCACACTCCCTCCCTGTCGCTCTCGCACTCTCCCGCTCCCTCCCTGACACTCTTGCACTCTCCCGCTCCCTCCCTGTCTCTCTTGCACTCTCCCGCTCCCTCGCTGTCTCTCTGAAACTCTCCCACACGCTCCATGTCTCTCTCACACGCTCCTGCGGCCTCCCTGTCTCTCTCACACTGTCCTGCTCCCTCCATGTCTCACTTAAACTCCCCACTCCCTCTTTGTCACACTTGCATTCTGCCGCGCCTTCCCTGTCTCGCTCGCACTCTCCTGCAGCCTCCCTGTCTCTCTCACACTCTTCCGCGGCCACCCGGTCTTTCTCGAACACTCCTGCGACCTCCCGGTCTCTCTCAAAATTTCCCGTGGCCTCCCTGTCTCTCTCGCACTCTCTCGCTCCCTCACTGTCTCTCTCGCACTGTCCCGTTCCCTCCCTGTCTCTCTCGCACTGTCCCGCTCCCTCCCTGTCTCACTCGCACTCCCCATTCCCTCCCTGTCTCTCTTGCTCTGTCCCGAGCCTTCCCTGTCTCTCTCGCACACTCCCGTGGCCTCCCTGTCTCTCTTGCACACTCCTGTGGCCTCCCTGTCTCTCTCGCAATCTCCCGCGGACTCACTGTCTTTCTCGCACTCTCCTGCACCCTCTCTGAATCTCTCGCACTCTCCCGCACACTCCCAGTCTCTCTCGCACTCTCCTGCACACTCCCTGTCCCTCTCGCACTCTCCCGCTCCCTCCCTGTCTCACTTGCACTCTCCAGCGGCCTCCCTGAATCTCGCGCACTCTACCGCACCCTCCCTGTCGCTCTTGCACTCTCCCGCGCCCTCCCTGCGTCGCTCGATCTCTCCCGCGCCTTCCCTCTGTCTCTCGCACTCTCCCGCTCCCTCGCTGTCTCTCTCGCACTCTCCCACTTCCTCCCTGTAACTCTCGCACTCTCCTGCGCCCTCCCTGTCTCTCTTGCACTCTCCTGCAGCCTCCCTGTCTCTCTCGCACTCTCCCACTCCATCCCTGTCTCTCTCGCACTCTACCGCACACTCCCCTTCCCTCTCGCACTCTCCCGCACACTCCCTGTCCCTCTCGTACTCTCCCGCTCCCTCCCTGTCTCACTTGCACTGTCCAGCAGCCACCCTGACTCTCTCGCACTCTACCACACCCTCCCTGTCACTCTTGCACTCTCCCGCACCATCCCTGTCTCGCTCGCTCTCTCCCGCACCTTCCCTCTGTCTCTTGCACTCTCCTGTGACCTCCCTGTCTCTCTCGCACTCTCCCACTCCCTCCCTGTCTCTCTCGCACTCTCCCGCTCCCTCCCTGTCTCTCTTGCACTCTCCCGCACCCTCTCTGAATCTCTCGCACTCTACCGCACACTCCCTGTCTCTCTCGCACTCTCCCGCACACTCCCTGTCCCTCTCGCACTCTCCTGCTCCCTCCCTGTCTCACTTGCACTCTCCAGCGGCCGCCCTGACTCTCGCACACTCTACCGCACCCTCCCTGTCGCTCTTGCACTCTCCCGCGCCCTCCCTGTGTCGCTCGATCTCTCCCGCGCCTTCCCTCTGTCTCTCGCACTCTCCCGCTCCCTCGCTGTCTCTCTCGCACTCTCCCGCGGCCTCCCTGTCTCTCTCGCACACTCCCACGCCCTCCCAGACTCTCGCGCACTCTCCCACGGCCTATCTGTCTTGCTCGCACTCTCCCGCTTCTTCACTGTCTCTCTCACACTTTCCCGTGCCCTCCCGCTCTCTCTCGCACTCTCCCGCTCCCTCCCTGTCTCTGTCGCACTAACCCGCACCCTCCCTGTCTCTCTCGCACTCTACCGCTCCCTCTCTGTCTCTCTCGCACTCTCCCGCACACTCCCTGTCTCTCTCGCACTCTCCCGCTCCCTCCCTGTCTCTCTCACACTCTCCAGCGGCCTCCCTGTCTCTCTCACAGTCTCCCGTGGCCGCCCAGTATCTATCGTACTCTCCCGTACCCTCCCTGCCTCTCTTGCTCTCTCCCGCACCTTCCCTGTCTCTCTCGGACTCTCCTGCGGCCTCCCTGTCTCTCTCGCATCCTCCCACTCCCTCCCTGACTCTCTCACACTCTCCCGTGCCCTGCCTAAATCTCTCTCACTCTGCCGCACACTCCCTGTCTCTCTCGCACTCTCCCGCTCCCTCCATGTCTTTTGCGCACTCTAACGTGCTCTCCCTGTCTCTCTCACACTCTCCCATGCCCTCCCTGTCTCTCTCCCACTCTCTCCCTCCCTCCCTGTCTCTCTCTCATTCTTCTGCTCCCTCCCTGTCGCTCTTGCACTCTCCCACACCCTCCCTGTCTCGCTCGCTCTCTCCCGCGCCATCCCTCTGTCTCTCGAACTCTCCTGCGACCTCCCTGTCTCGCTCGCACTCTCCCGCGGCCTCCCTGTCTCTCTCGCACCCTCCCGTTCCCTCCCTGTCTCTCTCGCACCCTCCCGCTCACTCCCTGTCTCTCTCGCAATCTCCCACGCCCTCCCTGACTCTCTCGCACTCTCCCGCACACTCCCTGTCTCTCTCACACTCTCCCGCTCCCTGCTTGTCTTTCTCGCACTCTCCCGCTTCTTCCCTGTAACTCTCGCACTCTCCTGCGCCCTCCCTGTCTCTCTCGCACTCTCTTGCTCTCTCCCTGTCTCTCTATCACTCTCCCACTCCCTCTCTGTCACTCTTGCATTCTCCCGCACCCTCCCTGTCTCTCTGAAACTCTCCCACACGCTCCATGTCTCTCTCACACGCTCCTGCGGCCTCCCTGTCTCTCTCACACTGTCCTGCTCCCTCCATGTCTCACTTAAACTCCCCACTCCCTCTTTGTCACACTTGCATTCTGCCGCGCCTTCCCTGTCTCGCACTCTCCTGCAGCCTCCCTGTCTCTCTCGCACTCTTCCGCGGCCACCCGGTCTTTCGCGCACTCTCCTGCGACCTCCCGGTCTCTCTCAAAATTTCCCGTGGCCTCCCTGTCTCTCTCGCACTCTCTCGCTCCCTCACTGTCTCTCTCGCACTGTCCCGTTCCCTCCCTGTCTCTCTCGCACTGTCCCGCTCCCTCCCTGTCTCACTCGCACTCCCCATTCACTCCCTGTCTCTCTTGCTCTGTACCGAGCCTTCCCTGTCTCTCTCGCACACTCCCGTGGCCTCCATGTCTCTCTTGCACACTCCCGTGGCCTCCCTGTCTCTCTCGCAATCTCCCGCGGACTCACTGTCTTTCTCGCACTCTCCCGCTTCCTCCATGTAACTCTCGCACTCTCCTGCACACTCCCTGTCTCTCTTGCACTCTCCTGCAGCCTCCCTGTCTCTCTCGCACTCTCCCACTCCATCCCTGTCTCTCTCGCACTCTACCGCACACTGCCTGTCCCTCTCGCACTCTCCCGTACACTCCCTGTCCCTCTCGCACTCTCCCGCTCCCTCCCTGTCTCACTTGCACTGTCCAGCAGCCACCCTGACTCTCTCGCACTCTACCGCACCCTCCCTGTCACTCTTGCACTCTCCCGCACCATCCCGATCTCGCTCGCTCTCTCCCACACCTTCCCTCTGTCTCTCGCACTCTCCTGTGACCTCCCTGTCTCTCTCGCACTCTCCCACTCCCTCCCTGTCTCTCTCGCACTCTCCCGCTCCCTCCCTGTCTCTCTTGCACTCTCCCGCACCCTCTCTGAATCTCTCGCACTCTCCCGCACACTCCCTGTCTCTCTCGCACTCTCCCGCACACTCCCTGTCCCTCTCGCACTCTCCCGCTCCCTCCCTGTCTCACTTGCACTCTCCAGCGGCCTCCCTGACTCTCGCGCACTCTACCGCACCCTCCCTGTCGCTCTTGCACTCTCCCGCGCCCTCCCTGCGTCGCTCGATCTCTCCCGCGCCTTCCCTCTGTCTCTCGCACTCTCCCGCTCCCTCGCTGTCTCTCTCGCACTCTCCCACTTCCTCCCTGTAACTCTCGCACTCTCCTGCGCCCTCCCTGTCTCTCTTGCACTCTCCTGCAGCCTCCCTGTCTCTCTCGCACTCTCCCACTCCATCCCTGTCTCTCTCGCACTCTACCGCACACTCCCCTTCCCTCTCGCACTCTCCCGCACACTCCCTGTCCCTCTCGTACTCTCCCGCTCCCTCCCTGTCTCACTTGCACTGTCCAGCAGCCACCCTGACTCTCTCGCACTCTACCGCACCCTCCCTGTCACTCTTGCACTCTCCCGCACCATCCCTGTCTCGCTCGCTCTCTCCCGCACCTTCCCTCTGTCTCTTGCACTCTCCTGTGACCTCCCTGTCTCTCTCGCACTCTCCCACTCCCTCCCTGTCTCTCTCGCACTCTCCCGCTCCCTCCCTGTCTCTCTCGCACCCTCCCGTTCCCTCCTGTCTCTCTCGCACCCTCCCGCTCACTCCCTGTCTCTCTCGCAATCTCCCACACCCTCCCTGACTCTCTCGCACTCTCCCGCACACTCCCTGTCTCTCTCACACTCTCCCGCTCCCTGCTTGTCTTTCTCGCACTCTCCCGCTTCCTCCCTGTAACTCTCGCACTCTCCTGCGCCCTCCCTGTCTCTCTCGCACTCTCTTGCTCTCTCCCTGTCTCTCTATCACTCTCCCACTCCCTCTCTGTCACTCTTGCATTCTCCCGCACACTCCCTGTCTCTCTGAAACTCTCCCACACGCTCCATGTCTCTCTCACACGCTCCTGCGGCCTCCCTGTCTCTCTCACACTGTCCTGCTCCCTCCATTTCTCACTTAAACTCCCCACTCCCTCTTTGTCACACTTGCATTCTGCCGCGCCTTCCCTGTCTCGCTCGCACTCTCCTGCAGCCTCCCTGTCTCTCTCGCACTCTTCCGCGGCCACCCGGTCTTTCTCGCACTCTCCTGCGACCTCCCGTTCTCTCTCAAAATTTCCCGTGGCCTCCCTGTCTCTCTCGCACTCTCTCGTTCCCTCCCTGTCTGTCTCGCACACTCCCGTGCCCTCTCTGTCTCACTCGCACTCCCCATTCCCTCCCTGTCTCTCTTGCTCTGTCCTGAGTCTTCCCTGTCTCTCTCGCACACTCCCGTGGCCTCCCTGTCTCTCTTGCACACTCCCGTGGCCTCCCTGTCTCTCTCGCAATCTCCCGCAGACTCACTGTCTTTCTCGCACTCTCCCGCTTCCTCCATGTAACTCTCGCACTTTCCTGCGCCCTCCCTGTCTCTCTTGCACTCTCCTGCAGCCTCCTTGTCTCTCTCGCACTCTCCCACTCCATCCCTGTCTCTCTCACACTCTCCAGCGGCCTCCCTGTCTCTCTCACAGTCTCCCGTGGCCTCCCAGTATCTATCGTACTCTCCCGTACCCTCCCTGCCTCTTTTGCTCTCTCCCGCACCTTCCCTGTCTCTCTCGGACTCTCCTGCGGCCTCCCTGTCTCTCTCGCATCCTCCCACTCCCTCCCTGACTCTCTCACACTCTCCCGTGCCCTGCCTAAATCTCTCGCACTCTGCCGCACACTCCCTGTCTCTCTCGCACTCTCCCACTCCCTCCATGTCTTTTGCGCACTCTAACGTGCTCTCCCTGTCTCTCTCACACTCTCCCATGCCCTCCCTGTCTCTCTCCCACTCTCTCCCTCCCTCCCTGTCTCTCTCTCATTCTCCTGCTCCCTCCCTGTCGCTCTTGCACTGTCCCACACCCTCCCTGTCTCGCTCGCTCTCTCACGCGCCATCCCTCTGTCTCTCGCACACTCCCGTGGCCTCCCTGTCTCTCTCGCAATCTCCCGCGGACTCACTGTCTTTCTCGCACCCTCCCGCTTCCTCCATGTAACTCTCGCACTCTCCTGCGCCCTCCCTGTCTCTCTTGCACTCTCCTGCAGCCTCCCTGTCTCTCTCGCACTCTACCGCACACTCCCTGTCCCTCTCGCACTCTCCCGTACACTCCCTGTCCCTCTCGCACTCTCCCGCTCCCTCCCTGTCTCACCTGCACTGTCCAGCAGCCACCCTGACTCTCTCGCACTCTACCGCACCCTCCCTGTCACTCTTGCACTCTCCCGCACCATCCCGATCTCGCTCGCTCTCTCCCACACCTTCCCTCTGTCTCTCGCACTCTCCTGTGACCTCCCTGTCTCTCTCGCACTCTCCCACTCCCTCCCTGTCTCTCTCGCACTCTCCCACTCCCTCCCTGTCTCTCTTGCACTCTCCCGCACCCTCTCTGAATCTCTCGCAGTCTCCCGCACACTCCCTGTCTCTCTCGCACTCTCCCGCACATTCCCTGTCCCTCTCGCACTCTCCCGCACACTCCCTGTCTCACTTGCACTCTCCAGCGGCCTCCCTGACTCTCGCGCACTCTACCGCACCCTCCCTGTCACTCTTGCACTCTCCCGCGCCCTCCCTGCGTCGCTCGATCTCTCCCGCGCCTTCCCTCTGTCTCTCGCACTCTCCCGCTCCCTCGCTGTCTCTCTCGCACTCTCCCACTTCCTCCCTGTAACTCTCGCACTCTCCTGCGCCCTCCCTGTCTCTCTTGCACTCTCCTGCAGCCTCCCTGTCTCTCTCGCACTCTCCCACTCCATCCCTGTCTCTCTCGCACTCTACCGCACACTCCCCTTCCCTCTCGCACTCTCCCGCACACTCCCTGTCCCTCTCGTACTCTCCCGCTCCCTCCCTGTCTCACTTGCACTGTCCAGCAGCCACCCTGACTCTCTCGCACTCTACCGCACCCTCCCTGTCACTCTTGCACTCTCCCGCACCATCCCTGTCTCGCTCGCTCTCTCCCGCACCTTCCCTCTGTCTCTTGCACTCTCCTGTGACCTCCCTGTCTCTCTCGCACTCTCCCACTCCCTCCCTGTCTCTCTCGCACTCTCCCGCTCCCTCCCTGTCTCTCTTGCACTCTCCCGCACCCTCTCTGAATCTCTCGCACTCTACCGCACACTCCCTGTCTCTCTCGCACTCTCCCGCACACTCCCTGTCCCTCTCGCACTCTCCTGCTCCCTCCCTGTCTCACTTGCACTCTCCAGCGGCCGCTCTGACTCTCGCGCACTCTACCGCACCCTCCCTGTCGCTCTTGCACTCTCCCGCGCCCTCCCTGTGTCGCTCGATCTCTCCCGCGCCTTCCCTCTGTCTCTCGCACTCTCCCGCTCCCTCGCTGTCTCTCTCGCACTCTACCGCGGCCTCCCTGTCTCTCTCGCACACTCCCACGCCCTCCCAGACTCTCGCGCACTCTCCCACGGCCTATCTGTCTCTCTCGCACTCTCCCGCTTCTTCACTGTCTCTCTCACACTCTCCCGTGCCCTCCCGCTCTCTCGCGCACTCTACCGCACCCTCCCTGTCGCTCTTACACTCTCCCGCGCCCTCCCTGCGTCGCTCGATCTCTCCCACGCCTTCCCTCTGTCTCTCGCACTCTCCCGCTCCCTCGCTGTCTCTCTCGCACTCTCCCACTTCCTCCCTGTAACTCTCGCACTCTCCTGCGCCCTCCCTGTCTCTCTTGCACTCTCCTGCAGCCTCCCTGTCTCTCTCGCACTCTCCCACTCCATCCCTGTCTCTCTCGCACTCTACCGCACACTCCCCTTCCCTCTCGCACTCTCCCGCACACTCCCTGTCCCTCTCGTACTCTCCCGCTCCCTCCCTGTCTCACTTGCACTGTCCAGCAGCCACCCTGACTCTCTCGCACTCTACCGCACCCTCCCTGTCACTCTTGCACTCTCCTGCACCATCCCTGTCTCGCTCGCTCTCTGCCGCACCTTCCCTCTGTCTCTTGCACTCTCCTGTGACCTCCCTGTCTCTCTCGCACTCTCCCACTCCCTCCCTGTCTCTCTCGCACTCTCCCGCTCCCTCCCTGTCTCTCTTGCACTCTCCCGCACCCTCTCTGAATCTCTCGCACTCTACCGCACACTCCCTGTCTCTCTCGCACTCTCCCGCACACTCCCTGTCCCTCTCGCACTCTCCTGCTCCCTCCCTGTCTCACTTACACTCTCCAGCGGCCGCCCTGACTCTCGCACACTCTACCGCACCCTACCTGTCGCTCTTGCACTCTCCCGCGCCCTCCCTGTGTCGCTCGATCTCTCCCGCGCCTTCCCTCTGTCTCTCGCACTCTCCCGCTCCCTCGCTGTCTCTCTCGCACTCTCCCGTGGCCTCCCTGTCTCTCTCGCACACTCCCACGCCCTCCCAGACTCTCGCGCACTCTCCCACGGCCTATCTGTCTCTCTCGCACTCTCCCGCTTCTTCACTGTCTCTCTCACACTCTCCCGTGCCCTCCCGCTCTCTCTCGCACTCTCCTGCTCGCTCCCTGTCTCTCTCACACTCTCCCGCTCCCTCCCTGTCTCTGTCGCACTAACCCGCACCCTCCCTGTCTCTCTCGCACTCTGCCGCTCCCTCCCTGTCTCTCTCGCACTCCCCCGCACACTCCCTGTCTCTCCCGCACTCTCCCGCTCCCTCCCTGTCTCTCTCACACTCTCCAGCGGCCTCCCTGTCTCTCTCACAGTCTCCCGTGGCCGCCCAGTATCTATCGTACTCTCCCGTACCCTCCCTGCCTCTCTTGCTCTCTCCCGCACCTTCCCTGTCTCTCTCGGACTCTCCTGCGGCCTCCCTGTCTCTCTCGCATCCTCCCACTCCCTCCCTGACTCTCTCACACTCTCCCGTGCCCTGCCTAAATCTCTCGCACTCTGCCGCACACTCCCTGTCTCTCTCGCACTCTCCCGCTCCCTCCATGTCTTTTGCGCACTCTAACGTGCTCTCCCTGTCTCTCTCACACTCTCCCATGCCCTCCCTGTCTCTCTCCCACTCTCTCCCTCCCTCCCTGTCTCTCTCTCATTCTCCTGCTCCCTCCCTGTCGCTCTTGCACTCTCCCACACCCTCCCTGTCTCGCTCGCTCTCTCCCGCGCCATCCCTCTGTCTCTCGCACACTCCCGTGGCCTCCCTGTCTCTCTCGCAATCTCCCGCGGACTCACTGTCTTTCTCGCACTCTCCCGCTTCCTCCATGTAACTCTCGCTCTCTCCTGCGCCCTCCTTGTCTCTCTTGCACTCTCCTGCAGCCTCCCTGTCTCTCTCGCACTCTCCCACTCCATCCCTGTCTCTCTCACACTCTACCGCAAACTCCCTGTCCCTCTCGCACTCTCCCGTACACTCCCTGTCCCTCTCGCACTCTCCCGCTCCCTCCCTGTCTCACTTGCACTGTCCAGCAGCCACCCTGACTCTCTCGCACTCTACCGCACCCTCCCTGTCACTCTTGCACTCTCCCGCACCATCCCGATCTCGCTCGCTCTCTCCCACACCTTCCCTCTGTCTCTAGCACTCTCCTGTGACCTCCCTGTCTCTCTCGCACTCTCCCACTCCCTCCCTGTCTCTCTGGCACTCTCCCGCTCCCTCCCTGTCTCTCTTGCACTCTCCCGCACCCTCTCTGAATCTCTCGCACTCTCCCGCACACTCCCTGTCTCTCTCGCACTCTCCCGCACACTCCCTGTCCCTCTCGCACTCTCCCGCTCCCTCCCTGTCTCACTTGCACTCTCCAGCGGCCTCCCTGACTCTCGCGCACTCTACCGCACCCTCCCTGTCGCTCTTGCACTCTCCCGCGCCCTCCCTGCGTCGCTCGATCTCTCCCGCGCCTTCCCTCTGTCTCTCGCACTCTCCCGCTCCCTCGCTGTCTCTCTCGCACTCTCCCACTTCCTCCCTGTAACTCTCGCACTCTCCTGCGCCCTCCCTGTCTCTCTTGCACTCTCCTGCAGCCTCCCTGTCTCTCTCGCACTCTCCCACTCCATCCCTGTCTCTCTCGCACTCTACCGCACACTCCCCTTCCCTCTCGCACTCTCCCGCACACTCCCTGTCCCTCTCGTACTCTCCCGCTCCCTCCCTGTCTCACTTGCACTGTCCAGCAGCCACCCTGACTCTCTCGCACTCTACCGCACCCTCCCTGTCACTCTTGCACTCTCCCGCACCATCCCTGTCTCGCTCGCTCTCTCCCGCACCTTCCCTCTGTCTCTTGCACTCTCCTGTGACCTCCCTGTCTCTCTCGCACTCTCCCACTCCCTCCCTGTCTCTCTCGCACTCTCCCGCTCCCTCCCTGTCTCTCTTGCACTCTCCCGCACCCTCTCTGAATCTCTCGCACTCTACCGCACACTCCCTGTCTCTCTCGCACTCTCCCGCACACTCCCTGTCCCTCTCGCACTCTCCTGCTCCCTCCCTGTCTCACTTGCACTCTCCAGCGGCCGCCCTGACTCTCGCACACTCTACCGCACCCTCCCTGTCTCTCTCACACTCTCCCGCTCCCTCCCTGTCTCTCTCGCACTAACCCGCACCCTCCCTGTCTCTCTCGCACTCTACCGCTCCCTCCCTGTCTCTCTCACAGTCTCCCGCACACTCCCTGTCTCTCTCGCACTCTCCCGCTCCCTCCCTGTCTCTCTCACACTCTCCAGCGGCCTCCCTGTCTCTCTCACAGTCTCCCGTGGCCTCCCAGTATCTATCGTACTCTCCCGTACCCTCCCTGCCTCTCTTGCTCTCTCCCGCACCTTTCCTGTCTCTCTCGGACTCTCCTGCGGCCTCCCTGTCTCTCTCGCATCCTCCCACTCCCTCACTAACTCTCTCACACTCTCCCGTGCCCTGCCTAAATCTCTCGCACTCTGCCGCACACTCCCTGTCTCTCTCGCACTCTCCCGCTCCCTCCATGTCTTTTGCGCACTCTAACGTGCTCTCCCTGTCTCTCTCACACTCTCCCATGCCCTCCCTGTCTCTCTCCCACTCTCTCCCTCCCTCCCTGTCTCTCTCTCATTCTCCTGCTCCCTCCCTGTCGCTCTTGCACTCTCCCACACCCTCCCTGTCTCGCTCGCTCTCTCCCGCGCCATCCCTCTGTCTCTCGCACACTCCCGTGGCCTCCCTGTCTCTCTCGCAATCTCCCGCGGACTCACTGTCTTTCTCGCACTCTCCCGCTTCCTCCATGTAACTCTCGCACTCTCCTGCGCCCTCCCTGTCTCTCTTGCACTCTCCTGCAGCCTCCCTGTCTCTCTCGTACTCTCCCACTCCATCCCTGTCTCTCTCGCACTCTACCGCACACTCCCTGTCCCTCTCGCACTCTCCCGTACACTCCCTGTCCCTCTCGCACTCTCCCGCTCCCTCCCTGTCTCACTTGCACTGTCCAGCAGCCACCCTGACTCTCTCGCACTCTACCGCACCCTCCCTGTCACTCTTGCACTCTCCCGCACCATCCCTGTCTCGCTCGCTCTCTCCCGCACCTTCCCTCTGTCTCTCGCACTCTCCTGTGACCTCGCTGTCTCTCTCGCACTCTCCCACTCCCTCCCTGTCTCTCTCGCACTCTCCTGCTCCCTCCCTGTCTCTCTTGCACTCTCCCGCACCCTCTCTGAATCTCTCGCACTCTCCCGCACACTCCCTGTCTCTCTCGCACTCTCCCGCACACTCCCTGTCCCTCTCGCACTCTCCCGCTCCCTCCCTGTCTCACTTGCACTCTCCAGCGGCCTCCCTGACTCTCGCGCACTCTACCGCACCCTCCCTGTCGCTCTTGCACTCTCCCGTGCCCTCCCTGCGTCGCTCGATGTCTCCCGCGCCTTCCCTCTGTCTCTCGCACTCTCCCGCTCCCTCGCTGTCCCTCTCGCACTCTCCCACTTCCTCCCTGTAACTCTCGCACTCTCCTGCGCCCTCCCTGTCTCTCTTGCACTCTCCTGCAGCCTCCCTGTCTCTCTCGCACTCTCCCACTCCATCCCTGTCTCTCTCGCACTCTACCGCACACTCCCCTTCCCTCTCGCACTCTCCCGCACACTCCCTGTCCCTCTCGTACTCTCCCGGTCCCTCCCTGTCTCACTTGCACTGTCCAGCAGCCACCCTGACTCTCTCGCACTCTACCGCACCCTCCCTGTCACTCTTGCACTCTCCCGCACCATCCCTGTCTCGCTCGCTCTCTCCCGCACCTTCCCTCTGTCTCTTGCACTCTCCTGTGACCTCCCTGTCTCTCTCGCACTCTCCCACTCCCTCCCTGTCTCTCTCGCACTCTCCCGCTCCCTCCCTGTCTCTCTTGCACTCTCCCGCACCCTCTCTGAATCTCTCGCACTCTACCGCACACTCCCTGTCTCTCTCGCACTCTCCCGCACACTCCCTGTCCCTCTCGCACTCTCCTGCTCCCTCCCTGTCTCACTTGCACTCTCCAGCGGCCGCCCTGACTCTCGCACACTCTACCGCACCCTCCCTGTCTCTCTCACACTCTCCCGCTCCCTCCCTGTCTCTCTCGCACTAACCCGCACCCTCCCTGTCTCCCTCGCACTCTACCGCTCCCTCGCTGTCTCTCTCACACTCTCCCGCACACTCCCTGTCTCTCTCGCACTCTCCCGCTCCCTCCCTGTCTCTCTCACACTCTCCAGCGGCCTCCCTGTCTCTCTCACAGTCTCCCGTGGCCTCCCAGTATCTATCGTACTCTCCCGTACCCTCCCTGCCTCTCTTGCTCTCTCCCGCACCTTCCCTGCCTCTCTCGGACTCTCCTGCGGCCTCCCTGTCTCTCTCGCATCCTCCCACTCCCTCCCTGACTCTCTCACACTGTCCCGTGCCCTGCCTAAATCTCTCGCACTCTGCCGCACACTCCCTGTCTCTCTCGCACTCTCCCGCTCCCTCCATGTCTTTTGCGCACTCTAACGTGCTCTCACTGTCTCTCTCACACTCTCCCATGCCCTCCCTGTCTCTCTCCCACTCTCTCCCTCCCTCCCTGTCTCTCTCTCATTCTCCTGCTCCCTCCCTGTCACTCTTGCACTCTCCCACACCCTCCCTGTCTCGCTCGCTCTCTCCCGCGGACTCACTGTCTTTCTCGCACTCTCCCGCTTCCTCCATGTAACTCTCGCACTCTCCTGCGCCCTCCCTGTCTCTCTTGCACTCTCCTGCAGCCTCCCTGTCTCTCTCGCACTCTCCCGTACACTCCCTGTCCCTCTCGCACTCTCCCGCTCCCTCCCTGTCTCACTTGCACTGTCCAGCAGCCACCCTGACTCTCTCGCACTCTACCGCACCCTCCCTGTCACTCTTGCACTCTCCCGCACCATCCCTGTCTCGCTCGCTCTCTCCCGCACCTTCCCTCTGTCTCTCGCACTCTCCTGTGACCTCGCTGTCTCTCTCGCACTCTCCCACTCCCTCCCTGTCTCTCTCGCACTCTCCTGCTCCCTCCCTGTCTCTCTTGCACTCTCCCGCACCCTCTCTGAATCTCTCGCACTCTCCCGCACACTCCCTGTCTCTCTCGCACTCTCCCGCACACTCCCTGTCCCTCTCGCACTCTCCCGCTCCCTCCCTGTCTCACTTGCACTCTCCAGCGGCCTCCCTGACTGTCGCGCACTCTACCGCACCCTCCCTGCGTCGCTCGATCTCTCCCGCGCCTTCCCTCTGTCTCTCGCACTCTCCCGCTCCCTCGCTGTCTCTCTCGCACTCTCCCACTTCCTCCCTGTAACTCTCGCACTCTCCTGCGCCCTCCCTGTCTCTCTTGCACTCTCCTGCAGCCTCCCTGTCTCTCTCGCACTCTCCCACTCCATCCCTGTCTCTCTCGCACTCTACCGCACACTCCCCTTCCCTCTCGCACTCTCCCGCACACTCCCTGTCCCTCTCGTACTCTCCCGCTCCCTCCCTGTCTCACTTGCACTGTCCAGCAGCCACCCTGACTCTCTCGCACTCTACCGCACCCTCCCTGTCACTCTTGCACTCTCCCGCACCATCCCTGTCTCGCTCGCTCTCTCCCGCACCTTCCCTCTGTCTCTTGCACTCTCCTGTGACCTCCCTGTCTCTCTCGCACTCTCCCACTCCCTCCCTGTCTCTCTCGCACACTCCCGCTCCCTCCCTGTCTCTCTTGCACTCTCCCGCACCCTCTCTGAATCTCTCGCACTCTACCGCACACTCCCTGTCTCTCTCGCACTCTCCCGCACACTCCCTGTCCCTCTCGCACTCTCCTGCTCCCTCCCTGTCTCACTTGCACTCTCCAGCGGCCGCCCTGACTCTCGCACACTCTACTGCACCCTCCCTGTCGCTCTTGCACTCTCCCGCGCCCTCCCTGTGTCGCTCGATCTCTCCCGCGCCTTCCCTCTGTCTCTCGCACTCTCCCGCTCCCTCGCTGTCTCTCTCGCACTCTCCCGCGGCCTCCCTGTCTCTCTCGCACACTCCCACGCCCTCCTAGACTCTCGCGCACTCTCCCACGGCCTATCTGTCTCGCTCGCACTCTCCCGCTTCTTCACTGTCTCTCTCACACTCTCCCGTGGCTTCCCGCTCTCTCTCGCACTCTACCGCACCCTCCCTGTCTCTCTCACACTCTCCCGCTCCCTCCCTGTCTCTCTCGCACTAACCCGCTCCCTCCCTGTCTCTGTCGCACTAACCCGCACCCTCCCTGCCTCTCTCGCACTCTCCCGCACACTCCCTGTCTCTCTCGCACTCTCCCACTCCCTCCCTGTCTCTCTCACACTCTCCAGCTGCCTCCCTGTCTCTCTCACAGTCTCCCGTGGCCGCCCAGTATCTATCGTACTCTCCCGTACCCTCCCTGCCTCTCTTGCTCTCTCCCGCACCTTCCCTGTCTCTCTCGGACTCTCCTGCGGCCTCCCTGTCTCTCTCGCATCCTCCCACTCCCTCCCTGACTCTCTCACACTCTCCCGTGCCCTGCCTAAATCTCTCGCACTCTGCCGCACACTCCCTGTCTCTCTCGCACTCTCCCGCTCCCTCCATGTCTTTTGCGCACTCTAACGTGCTCTCCCTGGCTCTCTCACACTCTCCCATGCCCTCCCTGTCTCTCTCCCACTCTCTCCCTCCCTCCCTGTCACTCTCTCATTCTCCTGCTCCCTCCCTGTCGCTCTTGCATTCTCCCACACCCTCCCTGTCTCGCTCGCTCTCTCACGCGCCATCCCTCTGTCTCTCGCACACTCCCGTGGCCTCCCTGTCTCTCTCGCAATCTCCCGCGGACTCACTGTCTTTCTCGCACTCTCCCGCTTCCTCCCTGTAACTCTCGCACTCTCCTGCGCCCTCCCTGTCTCTCTTGCACTCTCCTGCAGCCTCCCTGTCTCTCTCGCACTCTCCCACTCCATCCCTGTCTCTCTCGCACTCTACCGCACACTCCCTGTCCCTCTCGCACTCTCCCGTACACTCCCTGTCCCTCTCGCACTCTCCCGCTCCCTCCCTGTCTCACTTGCACTGTCCAGCAGCCACCCTGACTCTCTCGCACTCTACCGCACCCTCCCTGTCACTCTTGCACTCTCCCGCACCATCCCGATCTCGCTCGTTCTCTCCCACAACTTCCCTCTGTCTCTCGCACTCTCCTGTGACCTCCCTGTCTCTCTCGCACTCTCCCACTCCCTCCCTGTCTCTCTCGCACTCTCCCGCTCCCTCCCTGTCTCTCTTGCACTCTCCCGCACCCTCTCTGAATCTCTCGCACTCTCCCGCACACTCCCTGTCTCTCTCGCACTCTCCCGCACACTCCCTGTCTCTCTCGCACTCTCCCGCTCCCTCCCTGTCTCACTTGCACTCTCCAGCGGCCTCCCTGACTCTCGCGCACTCTACCGCACCCTCCCTGTCGCTCTTGCACTCTCCCGCGCCCTCCCTGCGTCGCTCGATCTCTCCCGCGCCTTCCCTCTGTCTCTCGCACTCTCCCGCTCCCTCGCTGTCTCTCTCGCACTCTCCCACTTCCTCCCTGTAACTCTCGCACCCTCCTGCGCCCTCCCTGTCTCTCTTGCACTCTCCTGCAGCCTCCCTGTCTCTCTCGCACTCTCCCACTCCATCCCTGTCTCTCTCGCACTCTACCGCACACTCCCCTTCCCTCTCGCACTCTCCCGCACACTCCCTGTCCCTCTCGTACTCTCCCGCTCCCTCCCTGTCTCACTTGCACTGTCCAGCAGCCACCCTGACTCTCTCGCACTCTACCACACCCTCCCTGTCACTCTTGCACTCTCCCGCACCATCCCTGTCTCGCTCGCTCTCTCCCGCACCTTCCCTCTGTCTCTTGCACTCTCCTGTGACCTCCCTGTCTCTCTCGCACTCTCCCACTCCCTCCCTGTCTCTCTCGCACTCTCCCGCTCCCTCCCTGTCTCTCTTGCACTCTCCCGCACCCTCTCTGAATCTCTCGCACTCTACCGCACACTCCCTGTCTCTCTCGCACTCTCCCGCACACTCCCTGTCCCTCTCGCACTCTCCTGCTCCCTCCCTGTCTCACTTGCACTCTCCAGCGGCCGCCCTGACTCTCGCACACTCTACCGCACCCTCCCTGTCGCTCTTGCACTCTCCCGCGCCCTCCCTGTGTCGCTCGATCTCTCCCGCGCCTTCCCTCTGTCTCTCGCACTCTCCCGCTCCCTCGCTGTCTCTCTCGCACTCTCCCGCGGCCTCCCTGTCTCTCTCGCACACTCCCACGCCCTCCTAGACTCTCGCGCACTCTCCCACGGCCTATCTGTCTTGCTCGCACTCTCCCACTTCTTCACTGTCTCTCTCACACTCTCCCGTGCCCTCCCGCTCTCTCTCGCACTCTCCCGCTCGCTCCCTGTCTCTCTCACACTCTCCCGCTCCCTCCCTGTCTCTGTCGCACTAACCCGCACCCTCCCTGTCTCTCTCGCACTCTACCGCTCCCTCCCTGTCTCTCTCGCACTCTCCCGCACACTCCCTGTCTCTCTCGCACTCTCCCGCTCCCTCCCTGTCTCTCTCACACTCTCCAGTGGCCTCCCTGTCTCTCTCACAGTCTCCCGTGGCCTTCCAGTATCTATCGTACTCTCCCGTACACTCCCTGCCTCTCTTGCTCTCTCCCGCACCTTCCCTGTCTCTCTCGGACTCTCCTGCGGTCTCCCTGTCTCTCTCGCATCCTCCCACTCCCTCTCTGTCTCTCTCGCACTCTCCCGCTCCCTCCCTGTCTCTCTTGCACTCTCCCGCACCCTCTCTGAATCTCTCGCACTCTACCGCACACTCCCTGTCTCTCTCGCACTCTCCCGCACACTCCCTGTCCCTCTCGCACTCTCCTGCTCCCTCCCTGTCTCACTTGCACTCTCCAGCGGCCGCCCTGACTCTCGCACACTCTACCGCACCCTCCCTGTCTCTCTCACACTCTCCCGCTCCCTCCCTGTCTCTCTCGCACTAACCCGCACCCTCCCTGTCTCCCTCGCACTCTACCGCTCCCTCGCTGTCTCTCTCACACTCTCCCGCACACTCCCTGTCTCTCTCGCACTCTCCCGCTCCCTCCCTGTCTCTCTCACACTCTCCAGCGGCCTCCCTGTCTCTCTCACAGTCTCCCGTGGCCTCCCAGTATCTATCGTACTCTCCCGTACCCTCCCTGCCTCTCTTGCTCTCTCCCGCACCTTCCCTGCCTCTCTCGGACTCTCCTGCGGCCTCCCTGTCTCTCTCGCATCCTCCCACTCCCTCCCTGACTCTCTCACACTGTCCCGTGCCCTGCCTAAATCTCTCGCACTCTGCCGCACACTCCCTGTCTCTCTCGCACTCTCCCGCTCCCTCCATGTCTTTTGCGCACTCTAACGTGCTCTCACTGTCTCTCTCACACTCTCCCATGCCCTCCCTGTCTCTCTCCCACTCTCTCCCTCCCTCCCTGTCTCTCTCTCATTCTCCTGCTCCCTCCCTGTCACTCTTGCACTCTCCCACACCCTCCCTGTCTCGCTCGCTCTCTCCCGCGGACTCACTGTCTTTCTCGCACTCTCCCGCTTCCTCCATGTAACTCTCGCACTCTCCTGCGCCCTCCCTGTCTCTCTTGCACTCTCCTGCAGCCTCCCTGTCTCTCTCGCACTCTCCCGTACACTCCCTGTCCCTCTCGCACTCTCCCGCTCCCTCCCTGTCTCACTTGCACTGTCCAGCAGCCACCCTGACTCTCTCGCACTCTACCGCACCCTCCCTGTCACTCTTGCACTCTCCCGCACCATCCCTGTCTCGCTCGCTCTCTCCCGCACCTTCCCTCTGTCTCTCGCACTCTCCTGTGACCTCGCTGTCTCTCTCGCACTCTCCCACTCCCTCCCTGTCTCTCTCGCACTCTCCTGCTCCCTCCCTGTCTCTCTTGCACTCTCCCGCACCCTCTCTGAATCTCTCGCACTCTCCCGCACACTCCCTGTCTCTCTCGCACTCTCCCGCACACTCCCTGTCCCTCTCGCACTCTCCCGCTCCCTCCCTGTCTCACTTGCACTCTCCAGCGGCCTCCCTGACTGTCGCGCACTCTACCGCACCCTCCCTGCGTCGCTCGATCTCTCCCGCGCCTTCCCTCTGTCTCTCGCACTCTCCCGCTCCCTCGCTGTCTCTCTCGCACTCTCCCACTTCCTCCCTGTAACTCTCGCACTCTCCTGCGCCCTCCCTGTCTCTCTTGCACTCTCCTGCAGCCTCCCTGTCTCTCTCGCACTCTCCCACTCCATCCCTGTCTCTCTCGCACTCTACCGCACACTCCCCTTCCCTCTCGCACTCTCCCGCACACTCCCTGTCCCTCTCGTACTCTCCCGCTCCCTCCCTGTCTCACTTGCACTGTCCAGCAGCCACCCTGACTCTCTCGCACTCTACCGCACCCTCCCTGTCACTCTTGCACTCTCCCGCACCATCCCTGTCTCGCTCGCTCTCTCCCGCACCTTCCCTCTGTCTCTTGCACTCTCCTGTGACCTCCCTGTCTCTCTCGCACTCTCCCACTCCCTCCCTGTCTCTCTCGCACACTCCCGCTCCCTCCCTGTCTCTCTTGCACTCTCCCGCACCCTCTCTGAATCTCTCGCACTCTACCGCACACTCCCTGTCTCTCTCGCACTCTCCCGCACACTCCCTGTCCCTCTCGCACTCTCCTGCTCCCTCCCTGTCTCACTTGCACTCTCCAGCGGCCGCCCTGACTCTCGCACACTCTACTGCACCCTCCCTGTCGCTCTTGCACTCTCCCGCGCCCTCCCTGTGTCGCTCGATCTCTCCCGCGCCTTCCCTCTGTCTCTCGCACTCTCCCGCTCCCTCGCTGTCTCTCTCGCACTCTCCCGCGGCCTCCCTGTCTCTCTCGCACACTCCCACGCCCTCCTAGACTCTCGCGCACTCTCCCACGGCCTATCTGTCTCGCTCGCACTCTCCCGCTTCTTCACTGTCTCTCTCACACTCTCCCGTGGCTTCCCGCTCTCTCTCGCACTCTACCGCACCCTCCCTGTCTCTCTCACACTCTCCCGCTCCCTCCCTGTCTCTCTCGCACTAACCCGCTCCCTCCCTGTCTCTGTCGCACTAACCCGCACCCTCCCTGCCTCTCTCGCACTCTCCCGCACACTCCCTGTCTCTCTCGCACTCTCCCACTCCCTCCCTGTCTCTCTCACACTCTCCAGCTGCCTCCCTGTCTCTCTCACAGTCTCCCGTGGCCGCCCAGTATCTATCGTACTCTCCCGTACCCTCCCTGCCTCTCTTGCTCTCTCCCGCACCTTCCCTGTCTCTCTCGGACTCTCCTGCGGCCTCCCTGTCTCTCTCGCATCCTCCCACTCCCTCCCTGACTCTCTCACACTCTCCCGTGCCCTGCCTAAATCTCTCGCACTCTGCCGCACACTCCCTGTCTCTCTCGCACTCTCCCGCTCCCTCCATGTCTTTTGCGCACTCTAACGTGCTCTCCCTGGCTCTCTCACACTCTCCCATGCCCTCCCTGTCTCTCTCCCACTCTCTCCCTCCCTCCCTGTCACTCTCTCATTCTCCTGCTCCCTCCCTGTCGCTCTTGCATTCTCCCACACCCTCCCTGTCTCGCTCGCTCTCTCACGCGCCATCCCTCTGTCTCTCGCACACTCCCGTGGCCTCCCTGTCTCTCTCGCAATCTCCCGCGGACTCACTGTCTTTCTCGCACTCTCCCGCTTCCTCCCTGTAACTCTCGCACTCTCCTGCGCCCTCCCTGTCTCTCTTGCACTCTCCTGCAGCCTCCCTGTCTCTCTCGCA
The DNA here is from genome assembly GCA_026770705.1 of Isurus oxyrinchus. Classification (NCBI taxonomy): domain Eukaryota; kingdom Metazoa; phylum Chordata; class Chondrichthyes; order Lamniformes; family Lamnidae; genus Isurus; species Isurus oxyrinchus. The sequence goes on from JANJGN010000002.1 coordinate 141,241,123, forward strand.
CTCTCCCACTCCATCCCTGTCTCTCTCGCACTCTACCGCACACTCCCTGTCCCTCTCGCACTCTCCCGTACACTCCCTGTCCCTCTCGCACTCTCCCGCTCCCTCCCTGTCTCACTTGCACTGTCCAGCAGCCACCCTGACTCTCTCGCACTCTACCGCACCCTCCCTGTCACTCTTGCACTCTCCCGCACCATCCCGATCTCGCTCGTTCTCTCCCACAACTTCCCTCTGTCTCTCGCACTCTCCTGTGACCTCCCTGTCTCTCTCGCACTCTCCCACTCCCTCCCTGTCTCTCTCGCACTCTCCCGCTCCCTCCCTGTCTCTCTTGCACTCTCCCGCACCCTCTCTGAATCTCTCGCACTCTCCCGCACACTCCCTGTCTCTCTCGCACTCTCCCGCACACTCCCTGTCTCTCTCGCACTCTCCCGCTCCCTCCCTGTCTCACTTGCACTCTCCAGCGGCCTCCCTGACTCTCGCGCACTCTACCGCACCCTCCCTGTCGCTCTTGCACTCTCCCGCGCCCTCCCTGCGTCGCTCGATCTCTCCCGCGCCTTCCCTCTGTCTCTCGCACTCTCCCGCTCCCTCGCTGTCTCTCTCGCACTCTCCCACTTCCTCCCTGTAACTCTCGCACCCTCCTGCGCCCTCCCTGTCTCTCTTGCACTCTCCTGCAGCCTCCCTGTCTCTCTCGCACTCTCCCACTCCATCCCTGTCTCTCTCGCACTCTACCGCACACTCCCCTTCCCTCTCGCACTCTCCCGCACACTCCCTGTCCCTCTCGTACTCTCCCGCTCCCTCCCTGTCTCACTTGCACTGTCCAGCAGCCACCCTGACTCTCTCGCACTCTACCACACCCTCCCTGTCACTCTTGCACTCTCCCGCACCATCCCTGTCTCGCTCGCTCTCTCCCGCACCTTCCCTCTGTCTCTTGCACTCTCCTGTGACCTCCCTGTCTCTCTCGCACTCTCCCACTCCCTCCCTGTCTCTCTCGCACTCTCCCGCTCCCTCCCTGTCTCTCTTGCACTCTCCCGCACCCTCTCTGAATCTCTCGCACTCTACCGCACACTCCCTGTCTCTCTCGCACTCTCCCGCACACTCCCTGTCCCTCTCGCACTCTCCTGCTCCCTCCCTGTCTCACTTGCACTCTCCAGCGGCCGCCCTGACTCTCGCACACTCTACCGCACCCTCCCTGTCGCTCTTGCACTCTCCCGCGCCCTCCCTGTGTCGCTCGATCTCTCCCGCGCCTTCCCTCTGTCTCTCGCACTCTCCCGCTCCCTCGCTGTCTCTCTCGCACTCTCCCGCGGCCTCCCTGTCTCTCTCGCACACTCCCACGCCCTCCTAGACTCTCGCGCACTCTCCCACGGCCTATCTGTCTTGCTCGCACTCTCCCACTTCTTCACTGTCTCTCTCACACTCTCCCGTGCCCTCCCGCTCTCTCTCGCACTCTCCCGCTCGCTCCCTGTCTCTCTCACACTCTCCCGCTCCCTCCCTGTCTCTGTCGCACTAACCCGCACCCTCCCTGTCTCTCTCGCACTCTACCGCTCCCTCCCTGTCTCTCTCGCACTCTCCCGCACACTCCCTGTCTCTCTCGCACTCTCCCGCTCCCTCCCTGTCTCTCTCACACTCTCCAGTGGCCTCCCTGTCTCTCTCACAGTCTCCCGTGGCCTTCCAGTATCTATCGTACTCTCCCGTACCCTCCCTGCCTCTCTTGCTCTCTCCCGCACCTTCCCTGTCTCTCTCGGACTCTCCTGCGGTCTCCCTGTCTCTCTCGCATCCTCCCACTCCCTCCCTGACTCTCTCACACTCTCCCGTGCCCTGCCTAAATCTCTCGCACTCTGCTGCACACTCCCTGTCTCTCTCGCACTCTCCTGCTCCATCCATGTCTTTTGCGCACTCTAACGTGCTCTCCCTGTCTCTCTCACACTCTCCCATGCCCTCCCTGTCTCTCTCCCGCTCTCTCCCTCCCTCCCTGTCTCTCTCTCATTCTCCTGCTCCCTCCCTGTCGCTCTTGCACTCTCCCACACCCTCCCTGTCTCGCTCGCTCTCTCCCGCGCCATCCCTCTGTCTCTCGCACTCTCCCGCAACCTCCCTGTCTCGCTCGCACTCTCCCGCGGCCTCCCTGTCTCTCTCGCACCCTCCCGCTCCCTCCCTGTCTCTCTCGCACCCTCCCGCTCACTCCCTGTCTCTCTCGCAATCTCCCACGCCCTCCCTGACTCTCTCGCACTCTCCCGCACACTCCCTGTCTCTCTCACACTCTCCCGCTCCCTGCTTGTCTTTCTCGCACTCTCCCGCTTCCTCCCTGTAACTCTCGCACTCTCCTGCGCCCTCCCTGTCTCTCTCGCACTCTCTTGCTCTCTCCCTGTCTCTCTATCACTCTCCCACTCCCTCCCCGTCTCTCTCACACTCTCCCGCTCCCTCTCTGTCACTCTTGCATTCTCCCGCACCCTCCCTGTATCTCTCGCACTCTCCCGCTCCGCCCGTGAGTCTCTCCCACTCCCTCCCTGTCTCCCTTGCACTCTCCTGCTCCCTCCCTGACTCTCTCTCAGTCTCCCACTCCCACCCTGTCATTCTCACCCTCTCTTGCTACCTCCCTGTCTCTCTCGCACTCTCCTGCTCCCTCCCTGTCACTCTCAAACTCTCCCGCTCCTTCCCTGTCTCTCTTGCACTGTCCCACTACCTCCCTGTCTCACTCGCACTCCACACTCACTCCCTGACACTCTCGCACTCTCCCGCTCCCTCCCTGTCTCTCTCAAACACTCTCATGCCCTCCCTGTCTCCCTCGCACTGTCCGGCTCCATCCCTGTCTCACTCGCGCTCCCCACTACCTCCCTATCGCTCTAGCACTCTGCCGCGCCCTCCCTGTCTCTCTCGCACTCTCCTGCACCTTCCCTGTCTCTCTTGCACTCTCCTTTGGCCTGCCTGTCCCTCTCGCACTCTCCCGCGGCCACCCGGTCATTCTAGCACTCTCCCGCGACCTCCGGGTCTATCTCGCACTGTCCCGCTCTCTCCCTGTCTCTCTCGCACGTTCCCGCTCCCTCCCTGTCTATCTCGCATTGTCCTGCTCCTTCCCTGTCTTTCTCGCAGTCTCCCACTCCCTCCCTGACTCTCTAAGTCACCCACACCCACACTGTCGTTCTCACCCTCTCTTGTTCCCTTGCTGTCTCTCGCAAACTCTCCCGCTCCCTGCCTGTCTCTCTCACACTGTCCCACTCCCTCCCAGTCTCACTCGCACTCCACACTCCCTCCCTGTCGCTCTCGCACTCTCCCGCTCCCTCCCTGACACTCTTGCACTCTCCCGCTCCCTCCCTGTCTCTCTTGCACTCTCCCGCTCCCTCCCTGTCTCTCTGAAACTCTCCCACACGCTCCATGTCTCTCTCACATGCTCCTGCGGCCTCCCCGTCTCTCTCGCACTGTCCTGCTCCCTCCATGTCTCACTTGCACTCTCCCGCTCCCTCCCTGACTCTCTCACACTCTCCCGCGCCCTGCCGAACTCTATCGCACTCTGCCGCACACTCCCTGTCTCTCTCGCACTCTCCCGCTCCCTACATGTCTTTTGCGCACTCTAACGTGCTCTCCCTGTCTCTCTCACACTCTCCCGGCCCTCCCAGTCACTCTCAGACTCTTCCCGCGCCCTCCCTGCCTCTCTCGCACTCTCCCGCGGCCTCCCTGTCTCTCTCGCACTCTCCCGCTCCCTCCCTGACTCTCTCACACTCTCCCGCGCCCTGCCGAACTCTATCGCACTCTGCCACACACTCCCTGCCTCTCTCGCACTCTCCCGCGGCCTCTCTGTCTCTCTCGCACTCTCCTGCGGCCTCCCTGTCTCTTTCGCACTCTCCCGCTCCCTCCCTGTCTCTCTCGCACTCTCCCGCACCCTTCCTGTCTCTCTCGCACCCTACCGCTCCTTCCCTGTCTCTCATGCACTCTCCTGCACACTCCCTGTCTCTCTCACACTCTCCCACTCTCTCACTGTCTTTCTCACACTCTGCTGCGCCCTCCCTGTCTTTCTCACACTCTCCCGCGCCCTCCTTGACTCTCTCACAGTCTCCTGTTGCCTCCCTGTACCTCACGCTCTCTCCCATGGTCTACCTGTGTCTCTCACATTCTCCGGCGGCCTCCCTGTCTCGATCGCACTCTCCCGCTCCTTCCCTGTCTCTCTCGCACTCTCCCATGCCCTCCCTGTCTCTCTCCCACTCTCTCCCTCCCTCCCTGTCTCTCTCTCATTCTCCTGCTCCCTCCCTGTCTCTCTTGCACTCTCCTGCGCCCTCTCTGTCTCTCTTGCACTCTACAGCACCCTCCCTGACTCTCTTGCACTCTACCGTGCCCTGCCTGTCGCTCTTGCACTCTCCCACGCCCTCCCTGTCTCGCTCGCTCTCTCCCGCACCATCCCTCTGTCTCTCGCTCTCTCCCGCGACCTCCCTGTCTCTCTCGCACTCTCCCGCGGCCTCCCTGTCTCTCTCGCACCCTCCCGCTCCCTCCCTGTCTCTCTCGCACCATCCCGCTCACTCTCTGCCTCTCTCGCAATCTCCCACGCCCTCCCTGACTCTCTCGCACTCTCCCGCAGACTCCCTGTCTCTCTCACACTCTCCCGCTCCCTGCTTGTCTTTCTCGCACTCTCCCACTCCCTCCCTGTCTCTTTCGCACTCTACCACGTCCTCCCTGTCTCTCTCACACTCTCCCGTGCCCTCCCTGTCTCTCTCACTCTCTCCCACGCCTTCCCTGTCTCTCTCACACTCTCCCGCAGCCTCCCTGTTGCTCTCGCACTCGCCTGCGGCCTCCCTGTCGCTCTCGCAAATTCCCGCACCCTCCCTGTCTCTCTCGCTCTCTCCGCGCCTTCCCTGTCTCTCTCGCGTGGCCTCCCTGTCTCTATCGCACTCTCCCGCAGCCTCCCTGTCTCTCTCGCACTCTCCCGTGGCCTCCCTGTCTCTCTCTCACTCTCCCGCACCCTCTCTGTCTCTCTCGCACTCTACCGCTCCCTCCCTGTCTCTCTCGCACTCTCCCGCTCCCTCACTGTCTCTCACGCACTCTCCCGCTCACTCCCTGTCTCTCTCGCACTCTCCCGATCCCTCCCTGTCTCTCTCGCACTCTACCGGGCCCTCCCTGTCTCTCTGGCACTCTCCCGCGACCTCCCTGTCTCTCTTGCAATCTCCCGCGACCTCCCTGTATTTCATGCACTCTCTCGCTCTCTCCCTGTCTCTCTCGCACTCTCCTGCGCCCTTCCTGTCTCTCTCACTGTCTCCCGTGGCCTCCCTGTATCTCTCGTAATCTCTCGCGGCCTCCCTGTCTCTCTCGCGGCCTCCCTGTCTCTCTCGCACTCTCGCGCTCACTCCCTGTCTCTCTCGCACTCTCGCGTTCCCTGCCTGTACCTCTCACACTGTCCCACGCCCTCCCTGTCTCACTCGCACTACACACCCCCTCCCTGTTGCTCTCGCACTCTCCTGTTCCCTCCCTGACTCTCTCGCACTCTCCCGCTCCCTACCTGTATCTCACGCACTCTCCCGCTCCCTCTCTGTCTCTCACGCACTCTCCCGCTCACTCCCTGTCTCTCTCGCACTCTCCCGATTCGTCCCTGTCTCTCTTGCACTCTCCCGCTGCCCCCCTGTCTCTCTTGCAATCTCCCGCTCTCTCCCTGTCTTTCTCGCACTCTCTCGCACTCTCCCTGTCTCTCACGCACTCTCCCACGCCCTTCCTGTCTCTCTCACTGTCTCCCGTGGCCTCACTGTATCTCTCGTACTCTCCCGCGGCCTCCTTGTCTCTCTCGCGGCCTCCCTGTCTCTCTCGCACTCTCGCGCTCACTCCCTGTCTCTCTCGCACTTTCGCGCTCCCTGCCTGTACCTCTCGCACTGTCCCACGCCCTCCCTGTCTCACTCGCACTACACACTCCCTCCCTGTTGCTCTCACACTCTCCTGTTCCCTCCCTGACTCTCTTGCACTATCCCGCTCCCTTGCTGTCTCTCACGCACTCTCCCTGTCTCTCTCGCACTGTCCCACGAACTCCCTGTCTCTCTGGCACTGTCCCACTCCCTCCCTGTCTCTCTCGCACTCTCCCGCTCCCTCCTTGTCTCTCTCGCACTCTCGCGCTCACTCCCTGTCTCTCTCGCACTCTCGCGCTCCCTGCCTGTATCTGTCGCACTGTCCCACGCCCTCCCTGTCTCACTCGCAATACACACTCCCTCCCTGTCACTCTCGCACTCTCCTGCTCCCTCCCTGACTCTCTTGCACTCTCCCACTCCCTCGCTGTCTCTCTCGCACTCTCCCCTACCCTCCCTGTCTCTTCCGCACTGTCCCACGGCCTCCCTGTCTCTCTGGCACTGTCCCACTCCCTCCATGTCTCACTCGCACTCCCCACTCCCTCCCTGTCGCTCTTACACTCTGCCGCATCTTCCCTTCTCTCTCGCACTCTCCTGCAGCCTCCCTGTCTCTCTCGGACACTCCCGTGGTCACCCGGTCTTTCCCGCACTCTTCCGTGACCACCCGGTCTCTCTCGCACTCTCCCGCAGCCTCCCTGTCCCTCTCGCACTCTCCCGCGGCCTCCCTGTCTCTCTCACACTGTCCCGCTCCCTCCCTGTCTCTCTCCCACTACCCACTGCCTCTCTGTCTCACTCGCTCTCCCCATTTCCTCCCTGTCGCTCACGCACTCTGCCGCGCACTCCCTGTCACTCCTGCTCTCTCCCACGCCTTCCCTGTCTCTCTCGCACACTCCCGCGGCCTCCCTGTCTCTCTCGCACTCTCCCCCGGCCACCCTGTCTCTCTCACAGTCACCCGCACACTCTCTGTCTCTCTCGCACTCTCCTGCTCCCTCCCTGTCTCACTCGCACTCTCCAGCGCCCTCCCTGAATCTCTCGCACTCTACCGCACCCACCCTGTCTCTCTCGCACTCTTCAGCGCCCTCCCTGAATCTCTCGCACTCTACTGCACCCACCTTGTCTCTCTTGCAGTCTTCAGCGCCCTCCCTGAATCTCTTGCACTCTAACGTGCCCTCCCTGTCTCTCTTGCACTCTCCCGCACACTCCCTGTCTCTCTCGCACTCTCCCGCTTCTTCCCTGTCTCTCTCACACTCTCCCGTGCCCTCCCGTTCTCTCTCGCACTCTCCTGCGACCTCCCTGTCTCTCTCACACTCTCCCGCTCCCTCCCTGTCTCTCTTGCACTCTCCTGTGCTCTTCCTGTCTCTCTCGCACTCTACCGCTCCCTCCCTGTCTCTCTCGCACTCTCCCACACACTCCCTGTCTCTCTCGCACTCTCCCGCTCCCCCATTGTCTCTCTCGCACTCTACCGCTCCCTCCCTGTCTCTCTCGCACTCTCCCACTCACTCCCTGTCTCTCTCGCACACTCCCACTCCCACCCTGTCTCTCTCAAACACTCCCATTCCCTCCCTGTCTCTCTTGCACTGTCCCGCTCCATCCCTGTCTCACTCGCGCTCCCCACTACCTCCCTGTCGCTCTAGCACTCTGCCGCGCCCTCCCGGTCTCTCTCGCACTCTCCTGCACCTTCCCTGTCTCTCTTGCACTCTCCTTTGGCCTGCCTGTCCCTCTCGCACTCTCCCACGGCCACCCGGTCATTCTAGCACTCTCCCGCTCTCTCCCTGTCTCTCTCGCACTTTCCCGCTCTCTCCCTGTCTCTCTCGCACTTTCCCGCTCCCTCCCTGTCTCTCTCGCAGTCTCCCGCTCCCTCCCTGACTCTCTCTAAGTTACTCACACCCACACTGTCGTTCTCACCCTCTCTTGCTCCCTCGCTGTCTCTCTGACACCCTCCCGCTCCCTCCCTGTCTCTCGCAAACTCTCCCACTCCCTGCCTGTCTCTCTCGCACTCTCCAGCTACCTCCCTGTCTCTCACACTCCCTCCCAGTCTCTCTCGCACTCTACCGCTCCCTCCCTGTCCCTCTCGCACTCTCCCTCTCCCTCCCTGTCCCTTTTGCACTCTCCCTCTCCCTCCCTGTCTCTCTCGCATGATCCCGCTCCCTCTCTGTCTCTCTCTCACTCTCCCGCACCCTCCCTGTGTCTCTCTCTCAGTCTCCCGCTCCCACCATATGTCTCTCGCATTCTCCCGCTCCCTCCCCATCTCTCTCACAGTCTCCCACTCCCTCCATGTGCCTCTCGCAATCTCCCGCTCACTCCATGTGTTTCTCTCAAACTCTCCCACTCCCTGCATGTGTCTCTCGTACTCTCCCGCTCCCTCCCTGTCTCTCTCACAATCTCCCACTCCCTCCCTGTTACTCACGCATTCTCCCGCTCCCTCCCTGCCTCTCTTGCAGTCTTCTGCTCCCTCCCTGTCTCTCTCGCAATCTCCCACTCCCTCTCTGTCTCTCTCGCACTCTCCCGCGCCCTTCCTGTCTCTCTCGCACTCTCCCGCGCCCTTCCTGTCTCTCTCGCACTCTACCGCTCCCTCCCTGTCTCTCATGCACTCTCCTGCACACTCCCTGTCTTTCTCACACTCTCCCACTCTCTCACTGTCTTTCTCACACTCTCCCGCACCCACCCTGTCTTTCTCACACTCTCCCGCGCCCTCCTTGACTCTCTCACAGTCTCCTATTGCCTCCCTGTCCCTCACACTCTCTCCCATGGTCTACCTGTGTCTCTCACATTCTCCGGAGGCCTCCCTGTCTCGATCGCACTCTCCCGCTCCTTCTCTGTCTCTCTCGCACTCTCCCATGCCCTCCCTGTCTCTCTCCCACTCTCTCCCTCCCTCCCTGTCTCTCTCTCATTCTCCTGCTCCCTCCCTGTCTCTCTTGCACTCTCCCGCACCCTCTCTGTCTCTCTTGCACTCTCCCACACCCTCCCTGTCTCGCTCGCTCTCTCCCGCCGCATCCCTCTGTCTCTAGCGCTCTCCCGCAACCTCCCTGTCTCTCTCGCACTCTCATGCGGCCTCCCTGTCTCTATCGCACTCTCCCGCAGCCTCCCTGTCTCTCTCACACTCTCCCGTGGCGTCCCTGTCTCCTTCTCACTCTCCCGCTCCCTCCCTGTCTCTCTCGCACTCTCCCGCGCCCTCCCTGTCTCTCTCTCACTCTCCCGCACCCTCTCTGTCTCTCTCGCACTCTACCGCTCCCTCCCTGTCTCTCTCGCACTCTCCCGCTACCTTCCTGTCTCTCTCGCACTCTCCCGCTCCCTACCTGTATCTCACGCACTCTCCCGCTCCCTCACTGTCTCTCACGCACTCTCCCGCTCACTCCCTGTCTCTCTCACACTCTCCCGATCCCTGCCTGTCTCTCTCGCACTCTACCGGGCCCTCCCTGTCTCTCTTGCACTCTCCCGTGACCTCCCTGTCTCTCTTACAATCTCCCGCGACCTCCCTGTATTTCACGCATTCTCTCGCTCTCTCCCTGTCTCTCTCGCACTCTCCTGCGCCCTTCCTGTCTCTCTCACTGTCTCCCGTGGCCTCCCTGTATCTCTCGTACTCTCTCGCGGCCTCCCTGTCTCTCTCGCGGCCTCCCTGTCTCTCTCGCACTCTCGCGCTCCCTGCCTGTACCTCTCGCACTGTCCCACGGCCTCCCTGTCTCTCTGGCACTGTCCCACTCCCTCCATGTCTCACTCGCACTCCCCACTCCCTCCCTGTCGCTCTTGCACTCTGCCGCATCTTCCCTTCTCTCTCGCACTCTCCTGCGGCCTCCCTGTCTCTCTCGGACACTCCCGTGGTCACCCGGTCTTTCCCGCACTCTTCCGTGACCTCCCGGTCTCTCTCGCACTCTCCCGCAGCCTCCCTGTCCCTCTCGCACTCTCCCGCGGCCTCCCTGTCTCTCTCACACTCTCCTGCTCCCTCCCTGACTCTCTCGCACTGTCCCGCTGCCTCTCTGTCTCACTCGCTCTCCCCACGTCCTCCCTGTCGCTCATGCACTCTGCCGCGCACTCCCTGTCACTCTTGCTCTCTCCCACGCCTTCCCTGTCTCTCTCGCACACTCCCGCGGCCTCCCTGTCTCTCTCGCACTCTCCCCCGGCCACCCTGTCTCTCTCACAGTCACCCGCACACTCTCTGTCTCTCTCGCACTCTACTGCACCCACCTTGTCTCTCTCGCAGTCTTCAGCGCCCTCCCTGAATCTCTTGCACTCTAACGTGCCCTCCCTGTCTCTCTCGCACTCTCCCGCTTCTTCCCTGTCTCTCTCACACTCTCCCGTGCCCTCCCGTTCTCTCTCGCACTCTCCTGCGACCTCCCTGTCTCTCTCACACTCTCCCGCTCCCTCCCTGTCTCTCTTGCACTCTCCTGTGCTCTTCCTGTCTCTCTCGCACTCTACCGCTCCCTCCCTGTCTCTCTCGCACTCTACCGCTCCCTCCCTGTCTCTCTCGCACTCTCCCACTCACTCCCTGTCTCTCTCACACTCTCCCGCACACTCCCTGTCTCTCTCGCACTCTCCCGCTCCCCCACTGTCTCTCTCGCACTCTACCGCTCCCTCCCTGTCTCTCTCGCACTCTCCCACTCACTCCCTGTCTCTCTCGCACACTCCCACTCCCTCCCTGTCTCTCTCGCACTCTCCCGCTCCCCCCCTGTCTCTCTCGCACACTCCCACTCCCTCCCTGTCTCTCTCGCACTCTACCGCTCCTTCCCTGTCTCTCTCGCACTCTCCCACTCACTCCCTGTCTCTCTCGCACACTCCCACTCCCACCCTGTCTCTCTCAAACACTCCCATTCCCTCCCTGTCTCTCTTGCACTGTCCCGCTCCATCCCTGTCTCACTCGCGCTCCCCACAACCTCCCTGTCGCTCTAGCACTCTGCCGCGCCCTCCCTGTCTCTCTCGCACTCTCCTGCACCTTCCCTGTCTCTCTTGCACTCTCCTTTGGCCTGCCTGTCCCTCTCGCACTCTCCCGCGGCCACCCGGTCATTCTAGCACTCTCCCGCGACCTCCTGGTCTATCTCGCACTTTCTCGCTCTCTCCCTGTCTCTCTCGCACTTGCCCGCTCCCTCCCTGTCTATCTCGCACTGTCCTGCTCCTTCCCTGTCTCTCTCGCAGTCTCCCGCTCCCTCCCTGACTCTCTCTAAGTTACTCACACCCACACTGTCGTTCTCACTCTCTCTTGCTCCCTCGCTGTCTCTCTGACACCCTCCCGCTCCCTCCCTGTCCCTCTCGCACTCTCCCTCTCCCTCCCTGTCCCTCTTGCACTCTCCCTCTCCCTCCCTGTCCCTCTCACACTCTCCCCCTCCCTCCCTGTCTCTCTCGCATGATCCCGCTCCCTCTCTGTCTCTCTCTCTCTCCCGCACCCTCCCTGTGTCTCTCTCTCAGTCTCCCGCTCCCACCATATGTCTCTCGCATTCTCCTGCTCCCTCCCCATCTCTCTCACACTCTCCCACTCCCTCCATGTGCCTCTCACAATCTCCCGCTCACTCCATGTGTTTCTCTCAAACTCTCCCGCTCCTTGCATGTGTCTCTCGTACTCTCCCGCTCCGTCCCTGTCTCTCTCACAATCTCCCACTCCCTCCCTGTTACTCACGCATTCTCCCGCTCCCTCCCTGCCTCTCTTGCAATCTCCCACTCCCTCTCTGTCTCTCTCGCACTCTCCCGCGCCCTTCCTGTCTCTCTCTCACTCTACCGCTCCCTCCCTGTCTCTCAAGCACTCTCCTGCACACTCCCTGTCTCTCTCACACTCTCCCACTCTCTCACTGTCTTTCTCGCACTCTCCCGCACCCACCCTGTCTTTCTCACACTCTCCCGCGCCCTCCTTGACTCTCTCACAGTCTCCTATTGCCTCCCTGTCCCTCACGCTCTCTCCCATGGTCTACCTGTGTCTCTCACATTCTCCGGAGGCCTCCCTGTCTCGATTGCACTCTTCCGCTCCTTCCCTGTCTCTCTCACACTCTCCCATGCCCTCCCTGTCTCTCTCCCACTCTCTCCCTCCCTCCCTGTCTCTCTCTCATTCTCCTGCTCCCTCCCTGTCTCTCTTGCACTCTCTCGCACCCTCTCTGTCTCTCTTGCACTCTACAGCACCCTCCCTGTCTCTCTCGCACTCTCCCACACCCTCCCTGTCTCGCTCGCTCTCTCCCGCCCCATCCCTCTGTCTCTAGCGCTCTCCCGCAACCTCCCTGTCTCTCTCGCACTCTCCCACGGCCTCCCTGTCTCTCTCCCACTCTCTCCCTCCCTCCCTGTCTCTCTCTCATTCTCCTGCTCCCTCCCTGTCTTTCTTGCACTCTCTCGCACCCTCTCTGTCTCTCTTGCACTCTACAGCACCCTCCCTGTCTCTCTCGCACTCTCCCACACCCTCCCTGTCTCGCTCGCTCTCTCCCACCCCATCCCTCTGTCTCTAGCGCTCTCCCGCAACCTCCCTGTCTCTCTCGCACTCTCCCACGGCCTCCCTGTCTCTCTCGCACCCTCCCGCTCCCTCCCTGTCTCTCTCGCACCCTCCCGCTCACTCCCTGTCTCTCTCGCAATCTCCCATGCCCTCCCTGACTCTCTCGCACTCTCGCGCTCACTCCCTGTCTCTCTCGCACTGTCCCACTCCCTCCATGTCTCACTCGCACTCCCCACTCCCTCCCTGTCGCTCTTGCACTCTGCCGCGTCTTACCTTCTGTCTCGCACTCTCCTGCGGCCTCCCTGTCTCTCTCGGACTCACCCGTGGCCACACGGTCTTTCCCGCACTCTTCCGTGAACTCTCGGTCTCTCTCGCACTCTCGCGCAGCCTCCCTGTCCGTCTTGCACTCTCCCGCGGCCTCCCTGTCTCTCTCACAATGTCCCGCTCCCTCCCTGTCTCTCTAGCACTGTCCCGCTGCCTCTCTGTCTCACTCGCACTCCCCACTTCCTCCCTGTCGCTCACGCACTCTGCCGTGCACTCCCTGTCTCTCTCGCAATCTCCCACGCCCTCCCTGACTCTCTCGCACTCTCGCGCTCACTCCCTGTCTCTCGCACTCTCGTGCTCCCTGCCTGTATCTCTCGCAATGTCCCATGCCCTCCCTGTCTCACTCGCACTACACACTCCCTCCCTCTCTGCCGCGTCTTACCTTCTCTCTCGCACTCTCCTGCGGCCTCCCTGTCTCTCTCGGACTCACCCGTGGCCACCCGGTCTTTCCCGCACTCTTCCATGAACTCCCGGTCTCTCTCGCACTCTCGCGCAGCCTCCCTGTCCCTCTTGCACTCTCCCGTGGCCTCCCTGTCTCTCTCACAATGTCCCGCTCCCTCCCTGTCTCTCTAGCACTGTCCCGCTGCCTCTCTGTCTCACTCGCACTCCCCACTTCCTCCCTGTTGCTCACGCACTCTGCCGTGCACTCCCTGTCACTCTCGCTCTCTCCCACGTCTTCCCTGTCTCTCTCGCACACTCCCGCGGCCTCCCTGTCTCTCCTGCACTCTCCTGCGGCCTCCGTGTCTCTCTCACACTCTCCCGTGCCCTCCTGTTCTCTCTCGCACTCTCCTGGGACCTCCCTGTCTCTTTCGCACTCTCCCACTCCCTCCTTGTCTCTGTCGCACTAACCCGTGACCTCCCTGTCTCTCTTGCACTCTCCTGTGATCTTCCTTTCTCTCTCGCACTCTACCGCTCCCTCCCTGTCTCTCTCGCACTCTCCCACTCCCTCCCTGTCTCTCTCGCAATCTCCTGCTCCCTCCCTGTCTCTCATGCACTCTCCCACTCCCTCCCAGTCTCTCTCGCACTCGCCCGCGCCCTCCCTGTCTCTCTCGCACTCTCCCACTCCCTCCCAGTCTCTCTCGCACTCTCCCGCGCCCTCCCTGTCTCTCTCGCACTCTCCTGCTCCCCCACTGTCTCTCTCGCACTCTACCGCTCCCTCCCTGTATCTCTCACACTCTCCCGCAAACTCCCTGTCTCTCTCGCACTGTCTCGCTCCCTCTCTGTCTCTCTTGCACTCTCCTGTGCTCTTCCTGTCTCTCTCGCACACTCCCACTCCGACCCTGTCCCTCTCAAACACTCCCATTCCCTCCCTCTCTCTCTTGCACTGTCCCGCTCCATCCCTGTCTCACTCGCGCTCCCCACTACCTCCCTGTCGCTCTAGCACTCTGCCGCGCTCTCCCTGTCTCTCTCGCACTCTCCTGCACTTTCCCTGTCTCTCTTTCACTCTCCTTTGGATTGTCTCTCCCTCTCGCACTCTCCCGTAGCCACCCGGTCATTCTAGCACTCTCCCGCGACCTCCCGGTCTATCTCGCACTGTCCTGCTCCTTCCCTGTCTCTCTCGCAGTCTCCCGCTCCCTCCCTGACTCTCTCTAAGTCAACCACACCCACACTGTCGTTCTCACCCTCTTTTGCTCCCTCGCTGTCTCTCTCGCACCCTCCCGCTCCCTCCCTGTCTATCTCGCACTGTCCTGCTCCTTCCCTGTCTCTCTCGCAGTCTCCCGCTCCCTCCCTGACTCTCTCTAAGTCAACCACACCCACACTGTCGTTCTCACCCTCTCTTGCTCCCTCGCTGTCTCTCTCGCACCCTCCCGCTCCCTCCCTGTCTCTCGCAAACTCCCTCCCAGTCTCTCTCGCACTCTCCCTCTCCCTCCCTGTCCCTCTCGCACACTCCCTCTCCCTCCCTGTCCCTCTTGCACTCTCCCTCTCCCTCCCAGTCCCTCTCGCACTCTCCCCCTCCTTCCCTGTCTCTCTCGCATGATCCCGCTTCCTCTCTGTCTCTCTCTCACTCTCCCGCACCCTCCCTGTGTCTCTCTCTCAGTCTCCCGCTCCCACCATATGTCTCTCGCATTCTCCTGCTCCCTCCCATCTCTCTCACACTCTCCCACTCCCTCCATGTGCCTCTTGCAATCTCCCGCTCACTCCATGTGTTTCTCTCAAACTCTCCCACTCCCTGCATGTGTCTCTCGTACTCTCCCTCTCCCTCCCTGTCTCTCTCACAATCTCCCACTCCCTCCCTGTTACTCACGCATTCTCCCGCTCCCTCCCTGTCTCTCTCGCAATCTCCCGCTCCCTCTCTGTCAGTGTCACATTCTCCCGATCCCTCCCTGTCTCTCTTGCACTCTTTGGCTCCCTCCCTGTCCATTTCACAATCTCCCACTCCCTCTCTGTCTGTCTCGCACTCTCCTGCTGCCTCCATGTGTCTCTCACACACTCCCACTCCCTCCCAGTCTCTCTCCCACTCCCTCTGTCTCTCTCGCACTCTCCCGCTCTATCCCTGTTTCTCTGTCACTCTCCCGCTACCTCCCTGTCTCTCTCACTCTCCCTATCCCTCAATGTGTATCTCGCACTCTCCCGCTCCCTCCATGTGTCTCTCACACTCTCCCATTCCCTCTTTGTCTCTCTCGCTGTCTCCTGCTCCCTCCATGTCTCTCTCGCACTCACCTGCTCCCTCCGTCTCTCACGCACTCTCGCGCTCCCTCTGAATCTCACACTCTCCCTCTCTCCCTGTCTCTCTCACACTCTTCCGCACCCTCCATCTCTCTTGCACTCTCCCTCTCACTCCCTGTCTCTCTTACACTCTCCCACTCGCTCCCTGTCTCTCTCACACTCTCCCACTCGCTCCCTGTCTCTCTCGCACTCTCCCACTCCCTACCTGTCTCTGTCGCAGTCTCCCGCTCCCTTCCTTTCTCTCTCACACTCTCCCGCTCCCTCCCTTTCTCTCTTGCATTCTCCTGCTCCCACCCTGTCTCTCTCACACTCTCCCGCTCCCTCCCTGTCTCTCTCCTACTCTCCCGCTTCCTCCATGTCTCTCTTGCACTCTCCCGCTCCCTCCGTCTCTCTCGCACTCTCGCGCTCCCTCTGAATCTCACACTCTCCCTCTCTCTCCCAGTCTCTCACACAGTCTTCCGCTCCCTCCATCTCTCTTGCACTCTCCCTCTCACTCCCTGTCTCTCTCACACTCTCCCACTCACTCCTTGTCTCTCACACATTCTCCCACTCCATCCCTGGCTCTCTTACAATCTCCCACTCCCTCACTGTCCTTCTCAAACTCTCCCACTCCCTCCATGTGTCTCTCGCACTCTCCTACTCCCTCCTTGTCTCCATCCCACTCGCTCCCTGTCTCTCTCGCACTCTCCCACTCCCTACCTGTTTCTGTCGCACTCTCCCGCTCCCTGCCTTTCTCTCTCACACTCTCCAGCTCCCTCCCTTTCTCTCTTGCACTCTCCTGCTCCCACCCTGTATCTCTCACACTCTCCCGCTCCCTCCCTGTCTCTCTCGCACTCTCCCGCTCCCTCCCTGTCTCTCTCGCACTCTCCCGCTCCCTCTCTGTCTCTCACGCACTCTCCCGCTCACTCCCTGTCTCTCTCGCACTCTCCCGATTCGTCCCTGTCTCTCTCGCACTCTACTGGGCCCCCCCGTCTCTCTTGCACTCTCCCGCTCCCCCCCTGTATCTCTTGCAATCTCCCACGACCTCCCTGTCTTTCTCGCACTCTCTCGCACTCTCCCTGTCTCTCTCGCACTCTCCCATGCCCTTCCTGTCTCTCTCACTGTCTCCCGTGGCCTCACTGTATCTCTCGTACTCTCCCGCGGCCTCCCTGTCTCTCTCGCGGCCTCCCTGTCTCTCTCGCACTCTCGCGCTCACTCCTTGTCTCTCTCGCACTTTCGCCCTCCCTGCCTGTACCTCTCGCACTGTCCCACGCCCTCCCTGTTTCACTCGCACTACACACTCCCTCCCTGTTGCTCTAGCACTCTCCTGTTCCCTCCCTGACTCTCTTGCACTATCCCGCTCCCTCGCTGTCTCTCCTGCACTCTTCCTGTCTCTCTCGCACTGTCCCATGACTTCCCTGTCTCTCTGGCACTGTCTCACTCCCTCCCTGTCTCTCTCGCACTCTCCTGCTCCCTCCCTGACTCTCTTGCACTCTCCCGCTCCCTCGCTGTCTCTCTCGCACTCTCCCGCAGCCTCCCTGTCTCTCTGGCACTGTCCCACTCCCTCCATGTCTCACTCGCACTCCCCACTCCCTCCCTGTCGCTCTTGCACTCTGCCGCATCTTCCCTTCTCTCTCGCACTCTCCTGCAGCCTCCCTGTTTCTCTCGGACACTCCCGTGGTCACCCGGTCTTTCCCGCACTCTTCCGTGACCTCCCAGTCTCTCTCGCACTCTCCCGCGGCCTCCCTGTCTCTCTCACACTGTCCCGCTCCCTCCCTGTCTCTCTCGCACTGTCCCGCTGCCTCTCTGTCTCACTCGCTCTCCCCACTTCCTCCCTGTCGCTCACGCACTCTGCTGCGCACTCCCTGTCACTCTCGCTCTCTCCCATGCCTTCCCTGTCTCTCTCGCACACTCCCGCGGCCTCCCTGTCTCTCGTGCACTCTCCCCCGGCCACCCTGTCTCTCTCACAGTCACCCGCATACTCTCTGTCTCTCTCGCACTCTCCTGCTCCCTCCCTGTCTCACTCGCACTCTCCAGCGCCCTCCCTGAATCTCTCGCAGTCTACCGCACCCACCTTGTCTCTCTCGCACTCTTCAGCGCCCTCCCTGAATCTCTTGCACTCTAACGTGCCCTCCCTGTCTCTCCTGCACTCTCCCGCACACTCCCTGTATCTCTCGCACTCTCCCGCTCCCTCTCTGTCTCTCTCGCACTCTCCCGTGCCCTCCCTGTCTCTCTCGCAATCTCCCGCTCCCTCACTGTTTCTCTCACAGTCTCCTGTGGCCTCTCTGTCTCTCACGCACTCTCCCATGGCCTCCCTGTCTCTCTCACACTCTCCCGCGGCCTCCCTGTCTCTCTCGCACTCTCCCGCTTCTTCCCTGTCTCTCTCACACTCTCCCGTGCCCTCCCGTTCTCTCTCACACTCTCCTGCGACCTCCCTGTCTCTTTTGCACTCTCCCACTCCCTCCCTGTCTCTGTCGCACTAACCCGCGACCTCCCTGTCTCTCTTGCACTCTCCTGTGATCTTCCTGTCTCTCTCGCAATCTCCCGCTCCCTCCCTGTCTCTCACGCACTGTCACACTCCCTCCCTGTCTGTCACACCCTCTCCCGCTCCCTCCCTGTTTCTCTCGCACTCTCCCACTCCCTCCCAGTCTCTCTCGCACTCTCCTGCGCCCTCCCTGTCTCTCTCGCACTCTACCGCTCCCCCACTGTCACTCTCGCACTCTACCGCTCCCTCCCTGTCTCTCTCGCACTCTCCCGCAAACTCCCTGTCTCTCTCACACTCTCCCGCTCCCTCCCTGTCTCTCTTGCACTCTCCTGTGCTCTTCTTGTCTCTCTCGCTTTCTACCGCTCCCTCCCTGTCTCTCTCGCACTCTCCCACTCACTCCCTGTCTCTCTCGCACACTCCCACTCCCACCCTGTCTCTCTCAAACACTCCCATTCCCTCCCTGTCTCTCTTGCACTGTCCCGCTCCATCCCTGTCTCACTCGCGCTCCCCACTACCTCCCTGTCGCTCTAGCACTCTGCCACGCCCTCCCTGTCTCTCTCACACTCTCCTGCACCTTCCCTGTCTCTCTTGCACTCTCCTTTGAACTGCCTGTCCCTCTCGCACTCTCCCGCGGCCACCCGGTCATTCTAGCACTCTCCCGTGACCTCCCGGTCTATCTCGCACTTTCCCGCTCTCTCCCTGTCTCTCTCGCACTTTCCCGCTCCCTCCCTGTCTATCTCGCACTGTCCTGCTCCTTCCCTGTCTCTCTCGCAGTCTCCCGCTCCCTCCCTGACTCTCTCTAAGTCACCCACACCCACACTGTCGTTCTCACCCTCTCTTGCTCCCTCGCTGTCTCTCTGACACCCTCCCGCACCCTCCCTGTCTCTCGCAAACTCTCCCACTCCCTGCCTGTCTCTCTCGCACTCTCCAGCTACCTCCTTGTCTCTCACACTCCCTCCCAGTCTCTCTCGCACTCTACCGCTCCCTCCATGTTCCTCTCGCACTCTCCCTCTACCTCCCTGTCCCTCTCGCACTCTCCCCCTCCCCCCCTGTCTCTCTCGCATGATCCCGCTCCCTCTCTGTCTCTCTCTCACTCTCCCACACCCTCCCTGTGTCTCTCTTTCACTCTCCCGCTCCCTCCACATGTCTCTCGCACTCTCCCACTCACTCCACATGTCTCTCGCACTCTCCCACTCCCTCCATATATCTCTCGCATTCTTCTGCTCCCTCCCCATCTCCCTCACACTCTCCCACTCCCTCCATGTGCCTCTCACAATCTCCCGCTCACTCCATGTGTTTCTGTCAAACTCTCCCACTCCCTCCCTGTTACTCACGCATTCTCCCGCTCCCTCCCTGCCTCTCTTGCAGTCTTCCGCTCCCTCCCTGTCTCTCTCACAATCTCCCACTCCCTCTCTGTCTCTCTCGCACTCTCCCGCGCCCTTCCTGTCTCTCTCGCACTCTACCGCTCCCTCTCTGTCAGTGTCACACTCTCCCGCTCCCTCCCTGTCTCTCTTGCACTCTCCCGATCCCTCCCTGTCTCTCTTGCACTCTTTGGCTCCCTCCCTGTCCATTTCGCAATCTACCGCTCCCACCCTGTCCCTCTTGCACTCTCCCTCTCCCTCCCTGTCCCTCTCGCACTCTCCCCCTCCCTCCCTGTCTCCCTCGCATGATCCCGCTCCCTCTCTGTCTCTCTCTCACTCTCCCGCTCCCTCCACATGTCTCTCGCCCTCTCCCACTCACTCAACATGTCTCTCGCACTCTCCTGCTCCCTCCATATGTCTCTCGCATTCTCCTGCTCCCTCCCCATCTCTCTCACACTCTCCCACTCCCTCCATGTGCCTCTCACAATCTCCCGCTCACTCCATGTGTTTCTGTCAAACTCTCCCGCTCCCTGCATGTGTCTCTCGTACTCTCCTGCTCCCTCCCTGTCTCTCTCACAATCTCCCACTCCCTCCCTGTTACTCACGCATTCTCCCGCCCCCTCCCTGCCTCTCTTGCAGTCTTCCGCTCCCTCCCTGTCTCTCTCACAATCTCCCGCTCCCTCCCTGTCTCTCTTGCACTCTCCCGCTCCCTCCCTGTCTCTCTTGCACTCTCCCGATCCCTCCCTGTCTCTCTTGCACTCTTTGGCTCCCATCCTGTCCATTTTGCAATCTCCCACTCCCTCTCTGTCTGTCTCGCACTCTCCCGCTCCCTCCATGTGTCTCTCACACAATCCCGCTTCCTCCCAGTCTCTCTCCCACTCCCTCTGTCTCTCTCGCACTCTCCCGCTCTCTCCCTGTTTTTCTGTCACTCTCCCGCTACCTCCCTGTCTCTCTCACTCTCCCGATCCCTCAATGTGTATCTCACACTCTCGTGCTCCCTCCATGTGTCTCTCACACTCTCCCATTCCCTCTTTGTCTCTCTCGCTGTCTCCTGCTCCCTCCATGTCTCTCTCGCACTCACCCGCTCCCTCCATCTCTCTCGCACTCTCGCGCTCCCTCTGAATCTCACACTCTCCCTCTCTATCCCTGTCTCTCTCACACTCTTCCGCACCCTCCATCTCTCTTGCACTCTCCCTCTCCCTCCCTGTCTCTCTTACAATCTCCCACTCCCTCACTGTCTTTCTCAAACTCTCCCACTCCCTCCATGTCTCTCTCGTACTCTCCCACTCCCTACCTGTCTCTGTCGCACTCTCCCTCTCCCTTCCTGTCTCTGTCGCACTCTCCCGCTCCCTCCCTTTCTCTCTTGCATTCTCCTGCTCCCACCCTGTCTCTCCCACATTCTCCCGCTCCCTCCCTGCCTCTCTCCTACTCTCCCGCTCCCTCCATGTCTCTCTTGCACTCTCCCGTTCCCTCCGTCTCTCTCGCACTCTCGCGCTCCCTCTGAATCTCACACTCTCCATCTCTCTCCCTGTCTCTCTCACACTCTTCCGCTCCCTCCATCTCTCTTGCACTCTCCCTCTCACTCCCTGTCTCTGCACAATCTCCCACTCACTCCTTGTCTGTCTCACATTCTCCCACTCCCTCCCTGTCTCTCTTACAATCTCCCACTACCTCACTGTCTTTCTCAAACTCTCCCACTCCCTCCATGTGTCTCTCACACTCTCCTCCTCCCTCCTTGTCTCCTTCCCACTCGCTCCCTGTCTCCCTCGCAATCTCCCACTCCCTACCTGTTTCTGTCGCACTCTCCCGCTCCCTGCCTTTCTCTCTCACACTCTCCAGCTCCCTCCCTTTCTCTCTTGCACTCTCCTGCTCCCACCCTGTCTCTCTCACACTCTCCCGCTCCCTCCCTGTCTCTCTCGCACTCTCCCGCTCCCTCCCTGTCTCTCTCGCACTCTCCCGCTCTCTCCCTGTCTCTCTCGCACTCTCCCACACCCTCCCTGTCTCTCTATCACTCTCCCGCACCCTCTCTGTATCTCTCGCACTCTACCGCTCCCTCCCTGTATCTCTCGCACTCTCCCGCTTCCTTCCTGTCTCTCTCGCACTCTCCCGCTCCCTACCTGTATCTCACGCACTCTCCCGCTCCCTCTCTGTCTCTCTCGCACTCTCCTGCACCTTCCCTGTCTCTCTTGCACTCTCCTTTAGCTTGCCTGTCCCTCTCGCACACTCCCGCGGCCACCCGGTCATTCTAGCACTCTCCCGCGACCTCCCGGTCTATCTCGCACTTTCCCGCTCTCTCCCTGTCTCTCTCGCACCTTCCCGCTCCCTCCCTGTCTATCTCGCACTGTCCTGCTCCTTCCCTGTCTCTCTCACAGTCTCCCGCTCCCTCCCTGACTCTCTCTGAGTCACCCACACCCACACTGTCGTTCTCATCCTCTCTTGCTCCCTCGCTTCTCTCTGACACCCTCCCGCTCTCTCCCTGTCACTCGCAAACTCTCCCACTCCCTGCCTGTCTCTCTCGCACTCTCCAGCTACCTCCCTGTCTCTCACACTCCCTCCCAGTCTCTCTCGCACTCTACCGCTCCCTCCCTGTCCCTCTTGCACTCTCCCTCTCCCTCCCTGTCCCTCTCGCACTCTCCCCCTCCCTCCCTGTCTCTTTCGCATGATCCCGCTCCCTCTCTGTCTCTCTCTCACTCTCCCGCACCCTCCCTGTGTCTCTCTCTCACTCTCCCGCAAACTCCCTGTCTCTCTCACACTCTCCCGCTCCCTCCCTGTCTCTCTTGCACTCTCCTGTGCTCTTCCTGTCTCTCTCGCTCTCTCCCGCTCACTCCCTGTCTCTCTCGCACACTCCCACTCCCAGCCTGTCCCTCTCAAACACTGCCATTCCCTCCCTGTTTCTCTTGCACTGTCCCGCTCCATCCCTGTCTCACTCGCGCTCCCCACTACCTCCCTGTCGCTCTAGCACTCTGCTGCGCCCTCACTGTCTCTCTCGCACTCTCCTGCACCTTCTCTGTCTCTCTTGCACTCTCCTTTGGCCTGCCTGTCCTTCTCGCACTCTCCCGCAGCCACCCGGTCATTCTAGCACTCTACCGCGAACTCCCGGTCTATCTTGCACTTTCCTGCTCTCTCCCTGTCTCTCTCGCACTTTTCCGCTCCCTCCCTGTCTATCTCGCACTGTCCTGCTCCTTCCCTGTCTCTCTCGCAGTCTTCCGCTCCCTCCCTGACTCTCTCGAAGTCACCCACACCCACACTGTCGTTCTCACCCTCTCTTGCTCCCTCGCTGTCTCTCTGACACCCTCCCACTCCCTCCCTGTCTCTCGCAAACTCTCCCACTCCCTGCCTGTCTCTCTCGCACTCTACCGCTCCCTCCCTGTCCCTCTTGCACTCTCCCTCTCCCTCCCTGTCCCTCTTGCACTCTCCCCCTCCCTCCCTGTCTCTCTCGCATGATCCCGCTCGCTCTCTGTCTCTCTCTCACTCCCCCGCACCCTCCCTGTGTCTCTCTCTCACTCTCCCGCTCCCTCCACATGTCTCTCACACTCTCCCACTCCCTCCACATGTCTCTCGCACTCTCCTGCTCCCTCCATATGAAACTTGCATTCTCCTGCTCCCTCCCCATCTCTCTCACACTCTCCCACTCCCTCCATGTGCCTCTCACAATCTCCCGCTCACTCCATGTGTTTCTGTCAAACTCTCCTGCTCCCTGCATGTGTCTCTCGTACTCTCCCGCTCCCTCCCTGTCTCTCTCACAATCTCCCACTCCCTCCCTGTTACTCACGCATTCTCCCGCTCCCTCCCTGCCTCTCTTGCAGTCTTCCGCTCCCTCCCTGTCTCTCTCGCAATCTCCCGCTCCCTCTCTGTCAGTGTCACACTCCCCGCTCTCTCCCTGTCTCTCTTGCACTCTCCTGATCCCTCCCTTTATCTCTTGCACTCTTTGGCTCCCTCCCTGTCCATTTCGCAGTCTCCCACTCCCTCTCTGTCTGTCTTGCACTCTCCCGCTCCCTACATGTGTCTCACACACTCCCGCTCCCTCCCAGTCTCTCTCCCACTCCCCCTGTCTCTCTCGCACTCTCCCGCTCTCTCCCTGTTTCTCTGTCACTCTCCCGCTACCTCCCTGTCTCTCTCACTCTCCCGATCCCTCAATGTGTATCTCGCACTCTCCTGCTCCCTCCATGTGTCTCTCACACTCTCCCATTCCCTCTTTGTCTCTCTCGCTGTCAACTGCTCCCTCCATGTCTCTCTCGCACTCACCCGCTCCCTCCATCTCTCTCGCACTCTCGCCCTCCCTCTGAATCTCACACTCTCCCTCTCTATCCCTGTCTCTCTCACACTCTTCCGCACCCTCCATCTCTCTTGCACTCTCCCTCTCACTCCCTGTCCCTCTTACAATCTCCCACTCCCTCACTGTCTTTCTCAAACTCTCCCACTCCCTCCCTGTCTCTCTTACAATCTCCCACTCCCTCACTGTCTTTCTCAAACTCTCCTACTCCCTCCATGTGTCTCTCGCACTCTCCTGCTCCCTCCTTGTCTCCTTCCCACTTGCTCCCTGTCTCTCTCGCACTCTCCCACTCCGCACCTGTCTCTGTCGCACTCTCCCGCTCCCTGCCTTTCTCTCTCACACTCTCCCGCTCCCTCCCTTTCTCTCTTGCACTCTCCTGCACCCTCTCTGTATCTCTCGCACTCTCCCGCTCCCTCCCTGTATCTCTCACACTCTCCCGCTTCCTTCCTGTCTCTCTCACACTCTCCCACTCCCTACCTCTATCTCACGCACTCTCCCGCTCCCTCACTGTCTCTCACACACTCTCCCGCACCCTCCCTGTCTCTTTTGCACTCTCCTGTGCTCTTCCTGTCTCTCTCACACTCTACCGCTCCCTCCCTGTCTCTCTCGCACTCTCCCACTCACTCCCTGTCTCTCTCGCACACTCCCACTCCCACCCTGTCTCTCTCAAACACTCCCATTCCCTCCCTGTCTCTCTTGCACTGTCCCGCTCCATCCCTGTCTCACTCGTGCTCCCCACTACCTCCCTGTCGCTCTAGCACTCTGCCGCGCCCTCCCTGTCTCTCTCGCACTCTCCTGCACCTTCCCTGTCTCTCTTGCACTCTCCTTTGAACTGCCTGTCCCTCTCGCACTCTCCCGCGTCCACCCGGTCTATTTCGCACTTTCCCGCTCTCTCCCTGTCTCTCTCGCACTTTCCCGTTCCCTCCCTCTCTATCTCGCACTGTCCTGCTCCTTCCCTGTCTCTCTCGCAGTCTCCCGCTCCCTCCCTGACTCTCTCTATGTCACCCACACCCACACTGTCATTCTCACGCTCTCTTGCTCCCTCGCTGTCTCTCTGACACCCTCCCGCTCCCTCCCTGTCTCTCGCAAACTCTCCCACTCCCTGCCTGTCTCTCTCGCACTCTCCAGCTACCTCCCTGTCTCTCACACTCCCTCCCAGTCTCTCTCGCACTCTACCGCTCCCTCCCTGTCCCACTCGCACTCTCCCTCTCCCTCCCTGTCTCTCTCACACTCTCCAGCTACCTCCCTGTCTCTCACACTCCCTCCATGTCTCTCTCGCACTCTACCGCTCCCTCCCTGTCCCACTCGCACTCTCCCTCTCCCTCCCTGTCCCGCTTGCACTCTCCCTCTCCCTCCCTGTCCCTCTAGCACTCTCCCACTCCCTCCATGTGTCTCTCGCACTCTCCTGCTCCCTCCTTGTCTCCTTCCCACATGCTCCCTGTCTCTCTCGCACTCTCCCACTCCCTACCTGTTTCTGTCACACTCTCCCGCTCCCTGCCTTTCTCTCTTACACTCTCCCGCTCCCTCCCTTTCTCTCATGCACTCTCCTGCTCCCACCCTGTCTCTCTCACACTCTCCCGCTCCCTCCCTGTCTCTCTCGCACTCTCCCTCTCCCTCCCTGTCCCGCTTGCACTCTCCCTCTCCCTCCCTGTCCCTCTAGCACTCTCCCACTCCCTCCATGTGTCTCTCGCACTCTCCTGCTCCCTCCTTGTCTCCTTCCCACATGCTCCCTGTCTCTCTCGCACTCTCCCACTCCCTACCTGTCTCTGTCGCACTCTCCCGCTCCCTCCCTTTCTCTCTTGCATTCTCTTGCTCCCACCCTGTCTCTCTCACACTCTCCCGCTCCCACCCTGTCTCTCTCCTACTCTCCCGCTCCCTCCATGTCTCTCTTGCACTCTCCCGCTCCCTCCGTCTCTCTCGCACTCTCGCGGTCCCTCTGAATCTCACACTCTCCCTCTCTCTCCCTGTCTCTCTCACACTCTTCCGCTCCCTCCATCTCTCTTGCACTCTCCCTCTCACTCCCTGTCTCTCTTACAATCTCCCACTCCCTCACTGTCTTTCTCAAACTCTCCCACTCCCTCCATGTGTCTCTCGCACTCTCCTCCTCCCTCCTTGTCTCCTTCCCACTCGCTCCCTGTCTCCCTCGCACTCTCCCACTCCCTACCTGTTTCTGTCGCACTCTCCCGCTCCCTGCCTTTCTCTCTTACACTCTCCCGCTCCCTCCCTTTCTCTCATGCACTCTCCTGCTCCCACCCTGTCTCTCTCACACTCTCCCGCTCCCTCCCTGTCTCTCTCGCACTCTCCCGCTCCCTCCCTGTCTCTGTCGCACTCTCCTGCACCTTTCCTGTCTCTCTATCACTCTCCCGCTCCCTCTCTGTATCTCTCGCACTCTCCTCCTCCCTCCTTGTCTCCTTCCCACTCGCTCCCTGTCTCCCTCGCACTCTCCCACTCCCTACCTGTTTCTGTCGCACTCTCCCGCTCACTGCCTTTCTCTCTCACACTCTCCCACTCCCTCCCTTTCTCTCATGCACTCTCCTGCTCCCACCCTGTCTCTCTCACACTCTCCCGCTCCCTCCCTGTCTCTCTCGCACTCTCCCGCTCCCTCCCTGTCTCTGTCGCACTCTCCTGCACCTTTCCTGTCTCTCTATCACTCTCCCGCTCCCTCTCTGTATCTCTCGCACTCTCCTCCTCCCTCCTTGTCTCCTTCCCACTCGCTCCCTGTCTCCCTCGCACTCTCCCACTCCCTACCTGTTTCTGTCGCACTCTCCCGCTCACTGCCTTTCTCTCTCACACTCTCCCACTCCCTCCCTTTCTCTCATGCACTCTCCTGCTCCCACCCTGTCTCTCTCACACTCTCCCGCTCCCTCCCTGTCTCTCTCGCACTCTCCCGCTCCCTCCCTGTCTCTGTCGCACTCTCCTGCACCCTCCCTGTCTCTCTATCACTCTCCCGCTCCCTCTCTGTATCTCTCGCACTCTACCGCTCCCTCCCAGTGTCTCTCGCACTCTCCAGCTTCCTTCCTGTCTCTCTCGCACTCTCCCGCTCCCTACCTGTATCTCACGCCCTCTCCCGCTCCCTCTCTGTCTCTCACACACTCTCCCGCTCACTCCCTGTCTCTCTCGCACTCTCCCGATCCCTCCCTGTCTCTCTTGCACTCTCCCGCTCCCCCCCTGTCTCTCTTGCAATCTCCCGCGACCTCCCTATCTTTCTCGCACTCTCTCGCTCTCTCCCTGTCTCTCTCGCACTCTCCCACGCCCTTCCTGTCTCTCTCACTGTCTCCCCTGGCCTTCCTGTCTCTCTCACTGCCTCCCGTGGCCTCCCTGTATCTCTCGTACTCACCCGCGGCCACCCTGTCTCTCTCGCGGCCTCCCTGTCTCTCTCGCACTCTCGCACTCACTCCCTGTCTCTCGCACACTCTCGCGCTCCCTGCCTGTACCTCTCGCACTGTCCCACGCCCTCCCTGTCTCACTCGCACTACACACACCCTCCCTGTCACTCTCGCACTCTGCCGCGCACTCCCTGTCACTCTCACTCTCTCCCACGCATTCCCTGTCTCTCTCGTACACTCCCGCGGCCTCCCTGTCTCTCCTGCACTCTCCCCCGGCCACCCTGTCTCTCTCACAGTCACCCGCACACTCTCTGTCTCTCTCACACTCTCCCGCTCCCTCCCTGTCTCACTCGCACTCTCCAGCGCCCTCCCTGAATCTCCCACACTCTACCGCACCCACCCTGTCTCTCTCGCACTATTCAGCACCCTCCCTGTCTCTCTCGCACTCTCCCGCACACTCCCTGTATTTCTCGCACTCTCCCGCTCCCTCCCTGTCTCTCTCGCACTCTCCCGTGCCCTCCCTGTCTCTCTCGCTCTCTCACGCTCCCTCACTGTCTCTCTCACGGTCTCCCGTGGCCTCTCTGTCTCTCACGCACTGTCCCACGGCCTCCCTGTCTCTCTTGCAATCTCCCGCGGCCTCCTTGTCTCTCTCGCACTCTCCCGCTTCTTCCCTGTCTCTCTCACACTCTCCCGTGCCCTCCCGTTCTCTCTCGCACTCTCCCGCGACCTCCCTGTCTCTTTCGCACTATCCCACTCCCTCCCTGTCTCTGTCGCACTAACCCGCGACCTCCCTGTCTCTCTTGCACTCTCCTGTGATCTTCCTGTCTCTCTCGCACCCTACCGCTCCCTCCCTGTCTCTCTCACACTCTCCCACTCCCTCCCTGTCTCTCTCGCAATCTCCCGTGACCTCCCTGTCTCTCACGCACTCTCCCACTCCCACCCTGTCTCTGTCGCACTAACCCGCGACCTCCCTGTCTCTCTTGCACTCTCCTGTGATCTTCCTGTCTCTCTCGCACTCTACCACTCCCTCCCTGTCTCTCTCACACTCTCCCACTCCCTCCCAGTCTCTCTCGCACTCTCCCGCTCCCTCCCTGTCTGTCACGCACTCTCCCGCTCCCTCCCTGTTTCCCTCGCACTCTCCCACTCCCTCCCTGTATCTCTTGCACTCTCACGCACCCTCCCTGTATCTCTTGCACTCTCCCACTCCCTCCCTGTATCTCTTGCACTCTCACGCACCCTCCCTGTATCTCTTGCACTCTCACGCGCCCTCCCTGTCTCTCTTGCACTCTCCCGCTCCCCCACTGTCTCTCTTGCACTCTCCCGTGACCTCCCTGTCTCTCTTGCACACTCCCGCACCCTCCCTGTCTCTCTCTCACTCTCCTGCACCCTCCCTGTCTCTCTCGCTCTCTCTCACGCCCTCCCTGTCTCTCTTGCAATTTCCCGCAGCCTCCCTGTCTCTCTCACAGTCTCCCACTCCCACCCTGTCTCTCAAAGAATCTCCCGCTCCCTACCTGTCTGTCATGCACTCTCCCGCTCCCTCCCTGTCTCTCACGCACTCTCCCGCTCCCTCCCTGTCTCTCTCGCACTCTCCCGTGCCCTCCCTGTCTCTCTCGCTCTCTGACGCTCCCTCACTGTTTCTCTCACAGTCTCCCGTGGCCTCTCTGTCTCTCACGCACTCTCCCACGGCCTCCCTGTCTCTCTCGCACTCTCCCGCGGCCTCCTTGTCTCTCTCGCACTCTCCCGCTTCTTCCCTGTCTCTCTCACACTCTCCCGTGCCCTTCCGTTCTCTCTCGCACTCTCCCGCGACCTCCCTGTCTCTTTCGCACTATCCCACTCCCTCCCTGTCTCTGTCGCACTAACCCGCGACCTCCCTGTCTCTCTTGCACTCTCCTGTGATCTTCCTGTCTCTCTCGCACTCTACTGCTCCCTCCCTGTCTCTCTCACACTCTCCCACTCCCTCCCTGTCTCTCTCGCAATCTCCCGCGACCTCCCTGTCTCTCACGCACTCTCCCGCGCCCTCCCTGTCTCTCTCGCACTCTCCCGCTCCCACCCTGTCTCTGTCGCACTAACCCGCGACCTCCCTGTCTCTCACGCACTCTCCCGCACCCTCCCTGTCTCTCTCACAGTCTCCCATGGCCTTTCTGTATCTCTCGTACTCTCCCGTGGCCTACCTATCTCTCTCGTACTCTCCCGCGGCCTCCCTGTCTCTCTCGCACACTGCCGCACCCTCCCTGTCTCTCTCGCACTCTCCCGCACCCTCCCTGTCTCTCTCGCACTTTCCCGCAGCCTCCCTGTCTCTCTCGCACTCTACCACTCCCTCCCTGTCTCTCAAAGAATCTCCCACTCCCTCCCTGTCTCTCACGCCCTCTCCCGCTCCCTCCCTGTTTCTCTCGCCATCTCCCACTCCCTCCCTGTATCTCTTGCACTCTCACGCGCCCTCCCTGTCTCTCTTGTACTCTCCCGCTCCCCCACTGTCTCTCTTGCACTCTCCCGCGACCTCCCTGTCTTTCTTGCACTCTCCCACACGCTCCCTGTCTCTCTCGCACTCTCCCACACCCTCCCTGTCTCTCTCAAAGTCTCCTGTGGGCTCTCTGTATCTCTCGTACTCACCTGTGGCCTACCTATCTCTCTCGCACTCTTCCGCACCCTCGCTGTCTCTCTCGCACTTTCCCGCAGCCTCCATGTCTCTCTCGCACTCTACCACTCCCTCCCTGTCTCTCAACGAATCTCCCGCTCCCTCCCTGTCTGTCACGCACTCTCCCGCTCCCTCCCTGTCTCTCACGCACTCTCCCGCTTCCTCCCTGTTTCTCTCACACTCTCCCACTCCCTCCCTGTATCTCTTGCACTCTCACGCACCCTCCCTGTGTCTCTTGCACTCTCACACGCCCTCCCTGTCTCTCTTGCACACTCCCACTCCCCCACTGTCTCTCTTGCACTCTCCCGTGACCTCCCTGTCTCTCTTGCACACTCACGCACCCTCCCTGTCTCTCTCTCACTCTCCCGCACCCTCCCTGTCTCTCTCGCTCTCTCTTGCGCCTTCTCTGTCTCTCTCGCACACTCCCGCATCTTCCCTGTCTCTCTCGCACTCTCCCACAGCCTGCCTGTCTCTCTTGCAATTTCCTGTAGCCTCCCTGTCTCTCTCGCAGTCTCCCACTCCCACCCTGTCTCTCAAAGAATCTCCCGCTCCCTACCTGTCTGTCACGCACTCTCCCGCTCCCTCCCTGTCTCTCATGCACTCTCCTGCTCCCTCCCTGTCTCTCTCGCACTCTCCCGGGCCATCCCTGTCTCTCTCACAGTCTCCCGTTGCCTTTCTGTATCTCTCGTACTCTCCCGTGGCCTACCTATCTCTCTCGTACTCTCCCGCGGCCTCCCTGTCTCTCTTGCACACACCCGCACCCTCCCTGTCTCTCTCTCACTCTCCCGCACCCTCCCTGTCTCTCATGCTCTCTCTCGCGCCTTCCCTGTCTCTCTCGCACTCTCCCGCATCCCCCACTGTCTTTCTTGCCCTCTCCCACATCCTCCCTGTCTCTCTTGCACTCTCCCGCACCCTCCCTGTCTCTCTCACAGTCTCCCGTGGCCTTTCTGTATCTCTCGTACTCTCCCGTGGCCTACCTATCTCTCTCGTACTCTCCCGCGGCCTCCCTGTCTCTCTTGCACACACCCGCACCCTCCCTGTCTCTCTCTCACTCTCCCGCACCCTCCCTGTCTCTCATGCTCTCTCTCGCGCCTTCCCTGTCTCTCTCGCACTCTCCCGCATCTTCCCTGTCTCTCTCGCACTCTCCCGCGGCCTCCCTGTCTCTCTCGCACTCTCCCGTCCCCCACTGTCTCTCTTGCACTCTCCCGCATCCTCCCTGTCTTTCTTGCACTCTCCCAGATCCACCCTGTCTCTCTCGCACACTCCCGCATCTTCCCTGTCTCTCTCACACTCTCCCGCGGCCTCCCTGTCTCTCTTGCAATTTCCCGCAGCCTCCCTGTCTCTCTCGCAGTCTCCCACTCCCACCCTGTCTCTCGCAGTCTCCCGCTCCCTACCTGTCTGTCACGCACTCTCCCGCTCCCTCCCTGTCTCTCACGCACTCTCCTGCTCCCTCCCTGTCTCTCTCGCACTCTCCCGGGCCATCCCTGTCTCTCTCACACTCCCCCGCTCCCCCACTGTCTTTCTTGCCCTCTCCCACATTCTCCCTGTCTCTCTTGCACTCTCCCGCACCCTCCCTGTCTCTCTCACAGTCTCCCGTGGCCTTTCTGTATCTCTCGTACTCTCCCGTGGCCTACCTATCTCTCTCGTACTCTCCCGCGGCCTCCCTGTCTCTCTCACACACTGCCGCACCCTCCCTGTCTCTCTCGCACTCTCCCGCACCCTCCCTGTCTCTCTCGCACTTTCCCGCAGCCTCTCTGTCTCACTCGCACTCTACCACTCCCTCCCTGTCTCTCAAAGAATTTCCCGCTCCCTCCCTGTCTGTCACGCACTCTCCCACTCCCTCCCTGTCTCTCACGCACTCTCCCACTCCCTCCCTGTTTCTCTCGCACTCTCCCACTCCCTCCCTGTCTCTCTTGCACTCTCCCGCGCCCTCCCTGTCTCTCTTGCACTCTCCCGCTCCCCCACTGTCTCTCTTGCACTCTCCTGCAACCTCCCTGTCTTTCTTGCACTCTCCCACACCGTCCATTTCTCTCTCAAAGTCTCCCGTGGCCTCTCTGTATCTCTCGTACTCTCCCGTGGCCTACCTATCTCTCTCGCACTCTCCCGTGGCTTCCCTGTCTCTCTTGCACACACCCGCACCCTCCCTGTCTCTCTCTCACTCTCCCGCACCCTCCCTGTCTCTCATGCTCTCTCTCGCGCCTTCCCTGTCTCTCTCGCACTCTCCCGTATCTTCCCTGTCTCTCTCGCACTCTCCCGCGGCCTCCCTGTCTCTCTCGCACTCTCCCGTCCCCCACTGTCTCTCTTGCACTCTCCCGCGTCCTCCCTGTCTTTCTTGCACTCTCCCAGATCCACCCTGTCTCTCTCGCACACTCCCGCATCTTCCCTGTCTCTCTCACACTCTCCCGTGGCCTCCCTGTCTCTCTTGCAATTTCCCGCAGCCTCCCTGTCTCTCTCGCAGTCTCCCACTCCCACCCTGTCTCTCGCAGTCTCCCGTTCCCTACCTGTCTGTCACGCACTCTCCCACTCCCTCCCTGTCTCTCACGCACTCTCCCGCTCCCTCCCTGTCTCTCTCGCACTCTCTCGACGCATCCCTGTCTCTCTCGCACTCCCCCGCTCCCCCCACTGTCTTTCTTGCCCTCTCCCACATCCTCCCTGTCTCTCTTGCACTCTCCCGCACCCTCCCTGTCTCTCTCACAGTCTCCCGTGGCATTTCTGTATCTCTCGCACTCTCCCGTGGCCTACCTATCTCTCTCGTACTCTCCCGTGGCCTCCCTGTCTCTCTCGCACACTGCCGCACCCTCCCTGTCTCTCTCGCACTCTCCCGCACCCTCCCTGTCTCTCTCGCACTTTCCCGCAGCCTCTCTGTCTCACTCACACTCTACCACTCCCTCCCTGTCTCTCAAAGAATCTCCCGCTCCCTCCCTGTCTGTCACGCACTCTCCCACTCCCTCCCTGTCTCTCACGCACTCTCCCACTCCCTCCCTGTTTCTCTCGCACTCTCCCACTCCCTCCCTGTCTCTCTTGCACTCTCCTGTGCCCTCCCTGTCTCTCTTGCACTCTCCCGCTCCCCCACTGTCTCTCTTGCACTCTCCTGCAACCTCCCTGTCTTTCTTGCACTCTCCCACACCCTCCCTGTATCTCTCGTACTCTCCCGTGGCCTCTCTGTATCTCTCGTACTCTCCCGTGGCCTACCTATCTCTCTCGCACTCTCCCGTGGCTTCCCTGTCTCTCTTGCACACTCCCGCACCCTCCCTGTCTCTCTCTCACTCTCCCGCACCCTCCCTGTCTCTGATGCTCTCTCTCGCACCTTCCCTGTCTCTCTTGCACTCTCCCGCATCTTCCCTGTCTCTCTCACACTCTCCCGCGGCCTCCCTGTCTCTCTCGCACTCTCCCGTCCCCCACTGTCTCTCTTGCACTCTCCCGCGTCCTCCCTGTCTTTCTTGCACTCTCCCAGACCCACCCTGTCTCTCTCGCACTCTTCCGCAGCCTCCCTGTCTCTCTCGCACTCTACCGCTCCCTCCCTGTCTCTCTTGCACTCTCCCACTCCCTCCCTGTCTCTCTCGCAATCTCCCGCTCCCTCCCTGTCTCTCACGCACTCTTCTGCTCGCTCCCTGTATCTCTCCCACTCTCCCGCTCCGCCCGTGAGTCTCTCCCACTCCCTCCCTGTCTCATTGCAATCTCCTGCTCCCTCCCTGTCTCTCACGCACTCTCCCGCTCCCTCCCTGTCTCTCTCGCACTCTCTCGACCCATCCCTGTCTCTCTCGCACTCCCCCGCTCCCCCACTGTCTTTCTTGCCCTCTCCCACATCCTCCCTGTCTCTCTTGCACTCTCCCGCACCCTCCCTGTCTCTCACACAGTCTCCCGTGGCATTTCTGTATCTCTCGCACTCTCCCGTGGCCTACCTATCTCTCTCGTACTCTCCCGTGGCCTCCCTGTCTCTCTTGCACACTGCCGCACCCTCCCTGTCTCTCTCGCACTCTCCCGCACCCTCCCTGTCTCTCTCGCACTTTCCCGCAGCCTCTCTGTCTCACTCACACTCTACCACTCCCTCCCTGTCTCTCAAAGAATCTCCCGCTCCCTCCCTGTCTGTCACGCACTCTCCCACTCCCTCCCTGTCTCTCACGCACTCTCCCACTCCCTCCCTGTTTCTCTCGCACTCTCCCACTCCCTCCCTGTCTCTCTTGCACTCTCCTGTGCCCTCCCTGTCTCTCTTGCACTCTCCCGCTCCCCCACTGTCTCTCTTGCACTCTCCTGCAACCTCCCTGTCTTTCTTGCACTCTCCCACACCCTCCCTGTATCTCTCGTACTCTCCCGTGGCCTCTCTGTATCTCTCGTACTCTCCCGTGGCCTACCTATCTCTCTCGCACTCTCCCGTGGCTTCCCTGTCTCTCTTGCACACTCCCGCACCCTCCCTGTCTCTCTCTCACTCTCCCGCACCCTCCCTGTCTCTGATGCTCTCTCTCGCACCTTCCCTGTCTCTCTTGCACTCTCCCGCATCTTCCCTGTCTCTCTCACACTCTCCCGCGGCCTCCCTGTCTCTCTCGCACTCTCCCGTCCCCCACTGTCTCTCTTGCACTCTCCCGCGTCCTCCCTGTCTTTCTTGCACTCTCCCAGACCCACCCTGTCTCTCTCGCACTCTTCCGCAGCCTCCCTGTCTCTCTCGCACTCTACCGCTCCCTCCCTGTCTCTCTTGCACTCTCCCACTCCCTCCCTGTCTCTCTCGCAATCTCCCGCTCCCTCCCTGTCTCTCACGCACTCTTCTGCTCGCTCCCTGTATCTCTCCCACTCTCCCGCTCCGCCCGTGAGTCTCTCCCACTCCCTCCCTGTCTCATTGCAATCTCCTGCTCCCTCCCTGTCTCTCACGCACTCTCCCGCTCCCTCCCTGTCTCTCTCGCACTCTCTCGACCCATCCCTGTCTCTCTCGCACTCCCCCGCTCCCCCACTGTCTTTCTTGCCCTCTCCCACATCCTCCCTGTCTCTCTTGCACTCTCCCGCACCCTCCCTGTCTCTCACACAGTCTCCCGTGGCATTTCTGTATCTCTCGCACTCTCCCGTGGCCTACCTATCTCTCTCGTACTCTCCCGTGGCCTCCCTGTCTCTCTTGCACACTGCCGCACCCTCCCTGTCTCTCTCGCACTCTCCCGCACCCTCCCTGTCTCTCTCGCACTTTCCCGCAGCCTCTCTGTCTCACTCACACTCTACCACTCCCTCCCTGTCTCTCAAAGAATCTCCCGCTCCCTCCCTGTCTGTCACGCACTCTCCCACTCCCTCCCTGTCTCTCACGCACTCTCCCACTCCCTCCCTGTTTCTCTCGCACTCTCCCACTCCCTCCCTGTCTCTCTTGCACTCTCCTGTGCCCTCCCTGTCTCTCTTGCACTCTCCCGCTCCCCCACTGTCTCTCTTGCACTCTCCTGCAACCTCCCTGTCTTTCTTGCACTCTCCCACACCCTCCCTGTATCTCTCGTACTCTCCCGTGGCCTCTCTGTATCTCTCGTACTCTCCCGTGGCCTACCTATCTCTCTCGCACTCTCCCGTGGCTTCCCTGTCTCTCTTGCACACTCCCGCACCCTCCCTGTCTCTCTCTCACTCTCCCGCACCCTCCCTGTCTCTGATGCTCTCTCTCGCACCTTCCCTGTCTCTCTTGCACTCTCCCGCATCTTCCCTGTCTCTCTCACACTCTCCCGCGGCCTCCCTGTCTCTCTCGCACTCTCCCGTCCCCCACTGTCTCTCTTGCACTCTCCCGCATCCTCCCTGTCTTTCTTTCACTCTCCCAGACCCACCCTGTCTCTCTCGCACTCTTCCGCAGCCTCCCTGTCTCTCTCGCACTCTACCGCTCCCTCCCTGTCTCTCTTGCACTCTCCCACTCCCTCCCTGTCTCTCTCGCAATCTCCCGCTCCCTCCCTGTCTCTCACGCACTCTTCTGCTCGCTCCCTGTATCTCTCCCACTCTCCCGCTCCGCCCGTGAGTCTCTCCCACTCCCTCCCTGTCTCCCTTGCACTCTCCTGCTCCCTCCCTGACTCTCTCTCAGTCTCCCACTCCCTCCCTGTCATTCGCACCCTCTCTTGCTACCTCTCTGTCTCTCTTGCACTCTCCCGCTCCCTCCCTGTCACTCTCAAACTCTCCCGCTCCTTCCCTGTCTCTTTTGCACTGTCCCACTACCTCCCTGTCTCACTCGCACTCCACACTCACTCCCTGACACTCTCGCACTCTCCCGCTCCCTCCCTGTCTCTCTCAAACACTCCAATGCCCTCCCTGTCTCTCTCGCACTGTCCCGCTCCATCCCTGTCTCACTCGCGCTCCCCATTACCTCCCTGTCACTCTAGCACTCTGCCGCGCCCTCCCTGTCTCTCTCGCACTCTCCTGCACCTTCCCTGTCTCTCTTGCACTCTCCTTTGGCCTGCCTGTCCCTCTCTCACTCTCCCACCACCACCCGGTCGTTCTAGCACTCTCCCGCGACCTCCCGGTCTATCTCGCACTGTCCCGCTCTCTCCCTGTCTCTCTCGCACTTTCCCGCTCCCTCCCTGTCTATCTCACACTGTCCTGCTCCTTCCCTGTCTCTCTCGCAGTCTCCCGCTCCCTCCCTGACTCTCTCTAAGTCACCCACACCCACACTGTCGTTCTCACCCTCTCTTGCTCCCTCGCTGTCTCTCTCGCACCCTCCCGCTCCCTCTCTGTCTCTCGCAAACTCTCCCGCTCCCTGCCTGTCTCTCTCGCACTCTCCAGCTACCTCCCTGTCCCTCACACTCCCTCCCAGTCTCTCTCACAATCTCCCACTCCCTCCCTGTTACTCATGCATTCTCCCGCTCCCTCCATGCCTCTCTTGCAGTCTTCCGCTCCCTCTTTGTCAGTGTCACACTCTCCCGCTCCCTCTCTGTCTCTCTTGCACTCTCCTGCTCCCTCCCTGTCTCTCTTGCACTCTCCCACTCCCTCCCTGTCTCTCTTGCACTCTCCCGATCCCTCCCTGTCTCTCTTGCACTCTTTGGCTCCCTCCCTGTCCATTTCGCAATCTCCCATTCCCTTTCTAACTGTCTCACACTCTCCCGCTCCCTCCATGTGTCTCTCACACAATCCCGCTCCCTCCCAGTCTCTCTCCCACTCCCTCTGTCTCTCTCGCACTCTCCCACTCTATCCCTGTTTCTCTGTCACTCTCCCGCTACCTCCCTGTCTCTCTCACTCTCCCGATCCCTCAATGTGTATCTCGCACTCTCCCGCTCCGTCCATGTGTCTCTCACACTCTCCCATTCCCTCCATGTCTCTCTCGCACTCTCCCGCTCCCTCCGTCTCTCTCGCACTCTCGCGCTCCCTCTGAATCTCACACTCTCCCTCTCTCTCCCTGTCTCTCTCACACTCTTCCACTCCCTCCATCTCTCTTGCACTCTCCCTCTCACTCCCTGTCTCTCTTACACTCTCCCACTCACTCCTTGTCTCTCTTACAATCTCCCACTCCCTCACTGTCTTTCTCAAACTCTCCCACTCCCTCCATGTGTCTCTCACACTCTCCTGCTCCATCCTTGTCTCCTTCCCACTCGCTCCCTGTCTCCCTCGCACTCTCCCACTCCCTACCTGTCTCTGTCGCACTCTCCCACTCCCTGCCTTTCTCTCTCACACTCTCCCGCTCCATCCCTTTCTCTCTTGCATTCTCCTGCTCCCACCCTGTCTCTCTCGCACTCTCCCGCTCCCTCCCTGTCTCTCT
Organism: Isurus oxyrinchus; assembly: GCA_026770705.1. Lineage (NCBI taxonomy): Eukaryota > Metazoa > Chordata > Chondrichthyes > Lamniformes > Lamnidae > Isurus > Isurus oxyrinchus. The sequence continues at coordinate 141,278,070 of JANJGN010000002.1, forward strand.
CGTACTCTCCTGCTCCCTCCATGTCTCTCTCACACTCTCCCGCTCCCTCCGTCTCTCTCGCACTCTCGCGCATCCCTCTGAATCTCACACTCTCCCGCTCCCTCCCTGACTCTCTCGCACTCTCCCGCTCCCTCCCTGTCTCTCATGCACTCTCCCGCATCCTCCTTATCTCTCTCGCATTCCCTCTGACTCTCTCGCACTCTCTTGCTCTCTCCCTGTCTCTCTATCACTCTCCCACTCCCTCACCGTCTCTCTCGCCCTCTCCTGCACCCTGTCACTCTTGCATTCTCCCGCTCCCTCCCTGTCTCTCTCGCACTCTCCCGCTCCCTCTCTGTCACTCGTGCATTCTCCCACTCCCTCCATGTATCTCTCGCACTCTCCCGCTTCGCCCATGAGTCTCTCCCACTCCCTCCCTGTCTCCCTTGCACTCTCCTGCTCCCTCCCTGACTCACTCTCAGTCTCCCACTCCCACCCTGTCATTCTCACCCTCTCTTGCTACCTCCCTGTCTCTCTTGCACTGCCTGCTCCCTCCCTGTCACTCTCAAACTCTCCCACTCCTTCCCTGTCTTTCTTGCACTGTCCCACTACCTCTTTGTCTCACTCGCACTACACACTCACTCCCTGACACTCTCGCACTCTCCCGCTCCCTCCCTGTCTCTCTCACACTCTCCCACTCTCTCACTGTCTCTCTCACACTCTGCTGCGCCCTCCCAGTCTTTCTCGCACTCTCCCGCACCCACCCTGTCTTTCTCACACTCTCCCGCGCCCTCCTTGACTCTCTCACAGTCTCCCGTGGCCTCCCTGTCCCTCACGCTCTCTCCCATGGTCTACCTGTCTCTCTCACATTCTCCCGTGGCCTCCCTGTCGCTCTCGCACTCTCCCATGCCCTCCCTGTCTCTCTCCCACTCTCACCCTCCCTCCCTATCTCTCTCTCATTCTCCTGCTCCCTCCCTGTCTCTCTTGCACTCTCCCGCGCCCTCTCTGTCTCTCTTGCACTCTACAGCTCCCTCCCTGTCTCTCTCGCACTCTCCAGCAGCCTCCCAGTCTCTCTTGCACTCTACCACGCCTTCCCTGTCGCTCTTGCACTCTCCCACACCCTCCCTGTCTCGCTCGCTCTCTCCCGCACCATCCCTCTGTCTCTCGCACTCTCCCGCGACCTCCCTGTCACTCTGGTACTCTCCCGTGGCCTCCCTGTCTCTCTCGCACTCTCCCGCTCCCTCCCTGACTCTCTCGCAATCTCCCACGCCCTCCCTGACTCTCTCGCACTCTCCCGCACACTCCCTGTCTCTCTCGCACTCTCCTGCTCCCTGCTTGTCTTTCTCGCACTCTCCCACTCCCTCCCTGTCTCTTTCGCACTCTACCACACCCTCCCTGTCTCTCTCACACTCTCCCGTGCCCTCCCTTTCTCTCTCGCTCTCTCCCACGCCTTCAATGTCTCTCTCACACTCTACCGCAGCCTCCCTGTCGCTCATGCAAACTCCCGCACCCTCCCTGTCTCTCTCGATCTCTCCGCGCCTTCCCTGTCTCTCTCGCGCTCTCACGCGGCCTCCCTGTCTCTATCGCACTCTCCCGCAGCCTCCCTGTCTCTCTCGCACTCTCCCATGGCCTCCCTGTCTCCTTCTCACTCTCCCGCTCCCTCCCTGTCTCTCTCGCACTCTCCCGCGCCCTCCCTGTCTCTCTCTCACTCTCCCGCACCCTCTCTGTATCTCTCGCACTCTACCGCTCCCTCCCTGTCTCTCTCGCACTCTACCGCTCCCTCCCTGTCTCTCTCGCACTCTCCCGCTCCCTACCTTTATCTCACGCACTCTCCCGCTCCCTCTCTGTCTCTCACGCACTCTCCCACTCACTCCCTGTCTCTCTCGCACTCTCCCGATCCCTCCCTGTCTCTCTCGCACTCTACCAGGCCCTCCCTGTCTCTCTTGCACTCTCCCGCTCCCCCCCGTCTCTCGTGCAATCTCCCGTGATCTCCCTGTCTTTCACGCACTCTCTCGCACTCTCCCTGTCTCTCTCACACTCTCCCGCGCCCTTCCTGTCTCTCTCACTGCCTCCCGTGGCCTCCATGTATCTCTCGTACTCTCTTGCGGCTTCCCTGTCTCTCTCGTGGCCTCCCTGTCTCTCTCGCACTCTCGCGCTCACTCCCTGTCTCTCTCGCACTCTGGTGCTCCCCGCCTGTACCTCTCGCACTGTCCCACGCCCTCCCTGTCTCACAAGCAGTACACACTCCCTCCCTGTTGCTCTCGCACTCTCCTGTTCCCTCCCTGACTCTCTTGCACTCTCCCGCTCCCTCGCTGTCTCTCCTGCACTCTCCCTGTCTCTCTCGCACTGTCCCACAACCTCCCTGTCTCTCTGGCACTGTCCCACTCCCTCCCTGCCTCTCTTGGACTCTCCCGCTCCCTCCCTGTCTCTCTCGCACTCTCGCGCTCACTCCCTGTCTCTCACGCACTCTCGCGCTCCCTGCCTGTATCTCTCGCACTGTCCCATGCCCTCCCTGTCTCACTCGCACTACACACTCCCTCCCTATCACTCTCGCAATCTCCTGCTCCCTCCCTGACACTCTTGCACTCTCCCACTCCCCCGCTGTCTCTCTCGCACTCTCCCCCACCCTCCCTGTCTCTCTTGCACTGTCCCACGACCTCCCTGTCTCTCTGGCACTGTCCCACTCCCTCCATGTCTCACTCGCACTCCCCACTCCCTCCCTGTCGCTCTTGCACTCTGCCGCGTCTTCCCTTCTCTCTCGCACTCTCCTGTGGCCTCCCTGTCTCTCTCGGACTCTCCCGTGGCCACCCGGTCTTTCCCACACTCTTCCGTGACCTCCCAGTCTCTCTCGCACTCTCCCGCAGCCTCCCTGTCCCTCTTGCACTCTCCCGCAGCCTCCCTGTCTCTCTCACACTGTCCCGCTCCCTCCCTGTCTCTCTCGCACTGTCCCGCTGCCTCTCTGTCTCACTTGCACTCCGCACTTCCTCCCTGTCGCTCATGCACTCTGCCACGCACACCCTGTCACTCTCGCTCTCTCCCATGCCTTCCCTGTCTCTCTCGCACACTCCCGCATCCTCCCTGTCTCTCCTGCACTCTCCCCCGGGCACCCTGTCTCTCTCACATTCACCCGCACACTCTCTGTCTCTCTCGCACTCTACCGCACCCACCCTGTCTCTCTCGCACTCTTCAGCGCCCTCCCTGAATCTCTTTCACTCTAACGTGCCCTCCCTGTCTCTCCTGCACTCTCCCGCACACTCCCTGTATCTCTCGCACTCTCCCGCTCCCTCCCTGTCTCTCTCACACTCTCCCGTGCCCTCCCGTTCTCTCTCGCACTCTCCAGCGACCTCCCTGTCTCTTTCGCACTATCTCACTCCCTCCCTGTCTCTCTCACACTCTCCCGTGCCCTCCCTGTCTCTTTTGCACTCTTCCACTCCCTCCCTGTCGCTGTCACACTAACCCGCGACCTCCCTGTCTCTCTTGCACTCTCCCGCGCCCTCCCTGTCTCTCTCGCACTCTCCCGCTCCCTCCCTTTTTCTCTCGCACTCTCCCCCGACCTCCCTGTCTCTCTTGCACTCTCCTGTGATCTTCCTGTCTCTCTTGCACTCTACCGCTCCCTCCCTGTCTCTCTCACACACTCCCACTCCCTCCCTGTCTCTGTCGCAATCTCCCGCGCCCTCCCTGTCTCTCTCGCACTCTCCCGCTCCCTCCCTGTTTCTCTCGCACTCTCCCACACCCTCACAGTCTCTCTTGCACTCTTCTGCTCCCTCCCTGTCTCTCTCGCAATCTCCCACGCCCTCCCTGACTCTCTCGCACTCTCCCGGACACTCCCTGTCTCTCTTGCACTCTCCCGCTCCCTGCTTGTCTTTTTTGCACTCTCCCACTCCCTCCCTGTCTCTGTCGCTCTCTCCCACGCCTTCCCTGTCTCTCTCACACTCTCCCACAGCCTCCCTGTCGCTCTCGCAAACTCCCGCACCCTCCCTGTCTCTCTTGCTCCCTCCGCGCCTTCCCTGTCTCTCTCGCGCTCTCACGCGGCCTCCCTGTCTCTATCGCACTCTCCCGCAGCCTCCCTGTCTCTCTCGCACTCTCCTGCGATCTCTCTGTCTCTTTCGCACTCTCCCACTCTTTCCCTGTCTCTGTCGCACTAACCCGCGACCTCCCTGTCTCTCTTGCACTCTCCTGTGATCTTCCTGTCTCTCCCGCACTCTCCCAGTCCCTCCCTGTCTCTCGCGCAATCTCCCGCTCCCTCCCTGTCTCTCATGCACTCTCCCACTCCCTCCCTGGCTGTCACGCACTCTCCCACTCCCTCCCTGTCTCTCACGCACTCTCCCACTCCCTCCCTGTTTCTCTCACACTCTCCCACTCCCTCCCTGTCTCTCTTGCACTCTCCTGTGCCCTCCCTGTCTCTCTTGCACTCTCCCGCTCCCCCACTGTCTCTCTTGCACTCTCCTGCATCCTCCCTGTCTTTCTTGCACTCTCCCACACCCTCCCTGTATCTCTCGTACTCTCCCTTGGCCTCTCTGTATCTCTCGTACTCTCCCGTGGCCTACCTATCTCTCTCGCACTCTCCCATGGCTTCCCTGTCTCTCTTGCACACTCCCGCACCCTCCCTGTCTCTCTCTCACTCTCCCGCACCCTCCCTGTCTCTGATGCTCTCTCTCGCACCTTCCCTGTCTCTGATGCTCTCTCTCGCACCTTCCCTGTCTCTCTTGCACTCTCCCGCATCTTCCCTGTCTCTCTCACACTCTCCCGCGGCCTCCCTGTCTCTCTCGCACTCTCCCGTCCCCCACTGTCTCTCTTGCACTCTCCCGCGTCCTCCCTGTCTTTCTTGCACTCTCCCAGACCCACCCTGTCTCTCTCGCACTCTTCCGCAGCCTCCCTGTCTCTCTCGCACTCTACCGCTCCCTCCCTGTCTCTCTTGCACTCTCCCACTCCCTCCCTGTCTCTCTCGCAATCTCCCGCTCCCTCCCTGTCTCTCACGCACTCTTCTGCTCGCTCCCTGTATCTCTCCCACTCTCCCGCTCCGCCCGTGAGTCTCTCCCACTCCCTCCCTGTCTCCCTTGCACTCTCCTGCTCCCTCCCTGACTCTCTCTCAGTCTCCCACTCCCTCCCTGTCATTCGCACCCTCTCTTGCTACCTCTCTGTCTCTCTTGCACTCTCCCGCTCCCTCCCTGTCACTCTCAAACTCTCCCGCTCCTTCCCTGTCTCTCTTGCACTGTCCCACTACCTCCCTGTCTCACTCGCACTCCACACTCACTCCCTGACACTCTCGCACTCTCCCGCTCCCTCCCTGTCTCTCTCAAACACTCCAATGCCCTCCCTGTCACTCTAGCACTCTGCCGCGCCCTCCCTGTCTCTCTCACACTCTCCTGCACCTTCCCTGTCTCTCTTGCACTCTCCTTTGGCCTGCCTGTCCCTCTCTCACTCTCCCACCACCACCCGGTCGTTCTAGCACTCTCCCGCGACCTCCCGGTCTATCTCGCACTGTCCCGCTCTCTCCCTGTCTCTCTCGCACTTTCCCGCTCCCTCCCTGTCTATCTCACACTGTCCTGCTCCTTCCCTGTCTCTCTCGCAGTCTCCCGCTCCCTCCCTGACTCTCTCTAAGTCACCCACACCCACACTGTCGTTCTCACCCTCTCTTGCTCCCTCGCTGTCTCTCTCGCACCCTCCCGCTCCCTCCCTGTCTCTCGCAAACTCTCCCGCTCCCTGCCTGTCTCTCTCGCACTCTCCAGCTACCTCCCTGTCCCTCACACTCCCTCCCAGTCTCTCTCACAATCTCCCACTCCCTCCCTGTTACTCATGCATTCTCCCGCTCCCTCCATGCCTCTCTTGCAGTCTTCCGCTCCCTCTCTGTCAGTGTCACACTCTCCCGCTCCCTCTCTGTCTCTCTTGCACTCTCCCGCTCCCTCCCTGTCTCTCTTGCACTCTCCCGATCCCTCCCTGTCTCTCTTGCACTCTTTGGCTCCCTCCCTGTCCATTTCGCAATCTCCCACTCCCTTTCTAACTGTCTCGCACTCTCCCGCTCCCTCCATGTGTCTCTCACACAATCCCGCTCCCTCCCAGTCTCTCTCCCACTCCCTCTGTCTCTCTCGCACTCTCCCACTCTATCCCTGTTTCTCTGTCACTCTCCCGCTACCTCCCTGTCTCTCCCACTCTCCCGATCCCTCAATGTGTATCTCGCACTCTCCCGCTCCGTCCATGTGTCTCTCACACTCTCCCATTCCCTCCATGTCTCTCTCGCACTCTCCCGCTCCCTCCGTCTCTCTCGCACTCTCGCGCTCCCTCTGAATCTCACACTCTCCCTCTCTCTCCCTGTCTCTCTCACACTCTTCCGCTCCCTCCATCTCTCTTGCACTCTCCCTCTCACTCCCTGTCTCTCTTACACTCTCCCACTCACTCCTTGTCTCTCTTACAATCTCCCACTCCCTCACTGTCTTTCTCAAACTCTCCCACTCCCTCCATGTGTCTCTCACACTCTCCTGCTCCATCCTTGTCTCCTTCCCACTCGCTCCCTGTCTCTCTCGCACTCTCCCACTCCCTGCCTTTCTCTGTCACACTCTCCCGCTCCCTCCCTTTCTCTCTTGCATTCTCCTGCTCCCACCCTGTCTCTCTCGCACTCTCCCGCTCCCTCCCTGTCTCTCTCGTACTCTCCTGCTCCCTCCATGTCTCTCTCACACTCTCCCGCTCCCTCCGTCTCTCTCGCACTCTCGCGCTCCCTCTGAATCTCACACTCTCCCGCTCCCTCCCTGTCTCTCTCGCACTCTCCCACTCCCTCCCTGTCTCTCATGCACTCTCCCGCATCCTCCTTATCTCTCTCGCATTCCCTCTGACTCTCTCGCACTCTCTTGCTCTCTCCCTGTCTCTCTATCACTCTCCCACTCCCTCACCGTTTCTCTCGCCCTCTCCTGCACCCTGTCACTCTTGCATTCTCCCGCTCCCTCCCTGTCTCTCTCGCACTCTCCCGCTCCCTCTCTGTCACTCGTGCATTCTCCCACTCCCTTCATGTATCTCTCGCACTCTCCCGCTTCGCCCATGAGTCTCTCCCACTCCCTCCCTGTCTCCCTTGCACTCTCCTGCTCCCTCCCTGACTCACTCTCAGTCTCCCACTCCCACCCTGTCATTCTCACCCTCTCTTGCTACCTCCCTGTCTCTCTTGCACTGCCTGCTCCCTCCCTGTCACTCTCAAACTCTCCCACTCCTTCCCTGTCTTTCTTGCACTGTCCCACTACCTCTTTGTCTCACTCGCACTACACACTCACTCCCTGACACTCTCGCACTCTCCCGCTCCCTCCCTGTCTCTCTCACACTCTCCCACTCTCTCACTGTCTCTCTCACACTCTGCTGCGCCCTCCCAGTCTTTCTCGCACTCTCCCGCACCCACCCTGTCTTTCTCACACTCTCCCGCGCCCTCCTTGACTCTCTCACAGTCTCCCGTGGCCTCCCTGTCCCTCACACTCTCTCCCATGGTCTACCTGTCTCTCTCACATTCTCCCGTGGCCTCCCTGTCGCTCTCGCACTCTCCCATGCCCTCCCTGTCTCTCTCCCACTCTCACCCTCCCTCCCTATCTCTCTCTCATTCTCCTGCTCCCTCCCTGTCTCTCTTGCACTCTCCCGCGCCCTCTCTGTCTCTCTTGCACTCTACAGCTCCCTCCCTGTCTCTCTCACACTCTCCAGCAGCCTCCCTGTCTCTCTTGCACTCTACCGCGCCTTCCCTGTCGCTCTTGCACTCTCCCACACCCTCCCTGTCTCGCTCGCTCTCTCCCGCACCATCCCTCTGTCTCTCGCATTCTCCCGCTCCCTCCCTGTCTCTCTCGCACTCTCCCGCTCCCTCTCTGTCACTCGTGCATTCTCCCACTCCCTCCATGTATCTCTCGCACTCTCCCGCTTCGCCCATGAGTCTCTCCCACTCCCTCCCTGTCTCCCTTGCACTCTCCTGCTCCCTCCCTGACTCACTCTCAGTCTCCCACTCCCACCCTGTCATTCTCACCCTCTCTTGCAACCTCCCTGTCTCTCTTGCACTGCCTGCTCCCTCCCTGTCACTCTCAAACTCTCCCACTCCTTCCCTGTCTTTCTTGCACTGTCCCACTACCTCTTTGTCTCACTCGCACTGCACACTCACTCCCTGACACTCTCGCACTCTCCCGCTCCCTCCCTGTCTCTCTCACACTCTCCCACTCTCTCACTGTCTCTCTCACACTCTGCTGCGCCCTCCCAGTCTTTCTCGCACTCTCCCGCACCCACCCTGTCTTTCTCACACTCTCCCGCGCCCTCCTTGACTCTCTCACAGTCTCCCGTGGCCTCCCTGTCCCTCACGCTCTCTCCCATGGTCTACCTGTCTCTCTCACATTCTCCTGTGGCCTCCCTGTCTCTCTCGGACTCTCCCGTGGCCACCCGGTCTTTCCCACACTCTTCCGTGACCTCCCAGTCTCTCTCGCACTCTCCCGCAGCCTCCCTGTCCCTCTTGCACTCTCCCGCAGCCTCCCTGTCTCTCTCACACTGTCCCGCTCCCTCCCTGTCTCTCTCGCACTGTCCCGCTGCCTCTCTGTCTCACTTGCACTCCGCACTTCCTCCCTGTCGCTCATGCACTCTGCCACGCACACCCTGTCACTCTCGCTCTCTCCCATGCCTTCCCTGTCTCTCTCGCACACTCCCGCATCCTCCCTGTCTCTCCTGCACTCTCCCCCGGGCACCCTGTCTCTCTCACATTCACCCGCACACTCTCTGTCTCTCTCGCACTCTACCGCACCCACCCTGTCTCTCTCGCACTCTTCAGCGCCCTCCCTGAATCTCTTTCACTCTAACGTGCCCTCCCTGTCTCTCCTGCACTCTCCCGCACACTCCCTGTATCTCTCGCACTCTCCCGCTCCCTCCCTGTCTCTCTCACACTCTCCCGTGCCCTCCCGTTCTCTCTCGCACTCTCCAGCGACCTCCCTGTCTCTTTCGCACTATCTCACTCCCTCCCTGTCTCTCTCACACTCTCCCGTGCCCTCCCTGTCTCTTTTGCACTCTTCCACTCCCTCCCTGTCGCTGTCACACTAACCCGCGACCTCCCTGTCTCTCTTGCACTCTCCCGCGCCCTCCCTGTCTCTCTCGCACTCTCCCGCTCCCTCCCTTTTTCTCTCGCACTCTCCCCCGACCTCCCTGTCTCTCTTGCACTCTCCTGTGATCTTCCTGTCTCTCTTGCACTCTACCGCTCCCTCCCTGTCTCTCTCACACACTCCCACTCCCTCCCTGTCTCTGTCGCAATCTCCCGCGCCCTCCCTGTCTCTCTCGCACTCTCCCGCTCCCTCCCTGTTTCTCTCGCACTCTCCCACACCCTCACAGTCTCTCTTGCACTCTTCTGCTCCCTCCCTGTCTCTCTCGCAATCTCCCACGCCCTCCCTGACTCTCTCGCACTCTCCCGGACACTCCCTGTCTCTCTTGCACTCTCCCGCTCCCTGCTTGTCTTTTTTGCACTCTCCCACTCCCTCCCTGTCTCTGTCGCTCTCTCCCACGCCTTCCCTGTCTCTCTCACACTCTCCCACAGCCTCCCTGTCGCTCTCGCAAACTCCCGCACCCTCCCTGTCTCTCTTGCTCCCTCCGCGCCTTCCCTGTCTCTCTCGCGCTCTCACGCGGCCTCCCTGTCTCTATCGCACTCTCCCGCAGCCTCCCTGTCTCTCTCGCACTCTCCTGCGATCTCTCTGTCTCTTTCGCACTCTCCCACTCTTTCCCTGTCTCTGTCGCACTAACCCGCGACCTCCCTGTCTCTCTTGCACTCTCCTGTGATCTTCCTGTCTCTCCCGCACTCTCCCAGTCCCTCCCTGTCTCTCGCGCAATCTCCCGCTCCCTCCCTGTCTCTCATGCACTCTCCCACTCCCTCCCTGGCTGTCACGCACTCTCCCACTCCCTCCCTGTCTCTCACGCACTCTCCCACTCCCTCCCTGTTTCTCTCACACTCTCCCACTCCCTCCCTGTCTCTCTTGCACTCTCCTGTGCCCTCCCTGTCTCTCTTGCACTCTCCCGCTCCCCCACTGTCTCTCTTGCACTCTCCTGCATCCTCCCTGTCTTTCTTGCACTCTCCCACACCCTCCCTGTATCTCTCGTACTCTCCCTTGGCCTCTCTGTATCTCTCGTACTCTCCCGTGGCCTACCTATCTCTCTCGCACTCTCCCATGGCTTCCCTGTCTCTCTTGCACACTCCCGCACCCTCCCTGTCTCTCTCTCACTCTCCCGCACCCTCCCTGTCTCTGATGCTCTCTCTCGCACCTTCCCTGTCTCTGATGCTCTCTCTCGCACCTTCCCTGTCTCTCTTGCACTCTCCCGCATCTTCCCTGTCTCTCTCACACTCTCCCGCGGCCTCCCTGTCTCTCTCGCACTCTCCCGTCCCCCACTGTCTCTCTTGCACTCTCCCGCGTCCTCCCTGTCTTTCTTGCACTCTCCCAGACCCACCCTGTCTCTCTCGCACTCTTCCGCAGCCTCCCTGTCTCTCTCGCACTCTACCGCTCCCTCCCTGTCTCTCTTGCACTCTCCCACTCCCTCCCTGTCTCTCTCGCAATCTCCCGCTCCCTCCCTGTCTCTCACGCACTCTTCTGCTCGCTCCCTGTATCTCTCCCACTCTCCCGCTCCGCCCGTGAGTCTCTCCCACTCCCTCCCTGTCTCCCTTGCACTCTCCTGCTCCCTCCCTGACTCTCTCTCAGTCTCCCACTCCCTCCCTGTCATTCGCACCCTCTCTTGCTACCTCTCTGTCTCTCTTGCACTCTCCCGCTCCCTCCCTGTCACTCTCAAACTCTCCCGCTCCTTCCCTGTCTCTCTTGCACTGTCCCACTACCTCCCTGTCTCACTCGCACTCCACACTCACTCCCTGACACTCTCGCACTCTCCCGCTCCCTCCCTGTCTCTCTCAAACACTCCAATGCCCTCCCTGTCACTCTAGCACTCTGCCGCGCCCTCCCTGTCTCTCTCACACTCTCCTGCACCTTCCCTGTCTCTCTTGCACTCTCCTTTGGCCTGCCTGTCCCTCTCTCACTCTCCCACCACCACCCGGTCGTTCTAGCACTCTCCCGCGACCTCCCGGTCTATCTCGCACTGTCCCGCTCTCTCCCTGTCTCTCTCGCACTTTCCCGCTCCCTCCCTGTCTATCTCACACTGTCCTGCTCCTTCCCTGTCTCTCTCGCAGTCTCCCGCTCCCTCCCTGACTCTCTCTAAGTCACCCACACCCACACTGTCGTTCTCACCCTCTCTTGCTCCCTCGCTGTCTCTCTCGCACCCTCCCGCTCCCTCCCTGTCTCTCGCAAACTCTCCCGCTCCCTGCCTGTCTCTCTCGCACTCTCCAGCTACCTCCCTGTCCCTCACACTCCCTCCCAGTCTCTCTCACAATCTCCCACTCCCTCCCTGTTACTCATGCATTCTCCCGCTCCCTCCATGCCTCTCTTGCAGTCTTCCGCTCCCTCTCTGTCAGTGTCACACTCTCCCGCTCCCTCTCTGTCTCTCTTGCACTCTCCCGCTCCCTCCCTGTCTCTCTTGCACTCTCCCGATCCCTCCCTGTCTCTCTTGCACTCTTTGGCTCCCTCCCTGTCCATTTCGCAATCTCCCACTCCCTTTCTAACTGTCTCGCACTCTCCCGCTCCCTCCATGTGTCTCTCACACAATCCCGCTCCCTCCCAGTCTCTCTCCCACTCCCTCTGTCTCTCTCGCACTCTCCCACTCTATCCCTGTTTCTCTGTCACTCTCCCGCTACCTCCCTGTCTCTCCCACTCTCCCGATCCCTCAATGTGTATCTCGCACTCTCCCGCTCCGTCCATGTGTCTCTCACACTCTCCCATTCCCTCCATGTCTCTCTCGCACTCTCCCGCTCCCTCCGTCTCTCTCGCACTCTCGCGCTCCCTCTGAATCTCACACTCTCCCTCTCTCTCCCTGTCTCTCTCACACTCTTCCGCTCCCTCCATCTCTCTTGCACTCTCCCTCTCACTCCCTGTCTCTCTTACACTCTCCCACTCACTCCTTGTCTCTCTTACAATCTCCCACTCCCTCACTGTCTTTCTCAAACTCTCCCACTCCCTCCATGTGTCTCTCACACTCTCCTGCTCCATCCTTGTCTCCTTCCCACTCGCTCCCTGTCTCTCTCGCACTCTCCCACTCCCTGCCTTTCTCTGTCACACTCTCCCGCTCCCTCCCTTTCTCTCTTGCATTCTCCTGCTCCCACCCTGTCTCTCTCGCACTCTCCCGCTCCCTCCCTGTCTCTCTCGTACTCTCCTGCTCCCTCCATGTCTCTCTCACACTCTCCCGCTCCCTCCGTCTCTCTCGCACTCTCGCGCTCCCTCTGAATCTCACACTCTCCCGCTCCCTCCCTGTCTCTCTCGCACTCTCCCACTCCCTCCCTGTCTCTCATGCACTCTCCCGCATCCTCCTTATCTCTCTCGCATTCCCTCTGACTCTCTCGCACTCTCTTGCTCTCTCCCTGTCTCTCTATCACTCTCCCACTCCCTCACCGTTTCTCTCGCCCTCTCCTGCACCCTGTCACTCTTGCATTCTCCCGCTCCCTCCCTGTCTCTCTCGCACTCTCCCGCTCCCTCTCTGTCACTCGTGCATTCTCCCACTCCCTCCATGTATCTCTCGCACTCTCCCGCTTCGCCCATGAGTCTCTCCCACTCCCTCCCTGTCTCCCTTGCACTCTCCTGCTCCCTCCCTGACTCACTCTCAGTCTCCCACTCCCACCCTGTCATTCTCACCCTCTCTTGCTACCTCCCTGTCTCTCTTGCACTGCCTGCTCCCTCCCTGTCACTCTCAAACTCTCCCACTCCTTCCCTGTCTTTCTTGCACTGTCCCACTACCTCTTTGTCTCACTCGCACTACACACTCACTCCCTGACACTCTCGCACTCTCCCGCTCCCTCCCTGTCTCTCTCACACTCTCCCACTCTCTCACTGTCTCTCTCACACTCTGCTGCGCCCTCCCAGTCTTTCTCGCACTCTCCCGCACCCACCCTGTCTTTCTCACACTCTCCCGCGCCCTCCTTGACTCTCTCACAGTCTCCCGTGGCCTCCCTGTCCCTCACACTCTCTCCCATGGTCTACCTGTCTCTCTCACATTCTCCCGTGGCCTCCCTGTCGCTCTCGCACTCTCCCATGCCCTCCCTGTCTCTCTCCCACTCTCACCCTCCCTCCCTATCTCTCTCTCATTCTCCTGCTCCCTCCCTGTCTCTCTTGCACTCTCCCGCGCCCTCTCTGTCTCTCTTGCACTCTACAGCTCCCTCCCTGTCTCTCTCACACTCTCCAGCAGCCTCCCTGTCTCTCTTGCACTCTACCGCGCCTTCCCTGTCGCTCTTGCACTCTCCCACACCCTCCCTGTCTCGCTCGCTCTCTCCCGCACCATCCCTCTGTCTCTCGCATTCTCCCGCTCCCTCCCTGTCTCTCTCGCACTCTCCCGCTCCCTCTCTGTCACTCGTGCATTCTCCCACTCCCTCCATGTATCTCTCGCACTCTCCCGCTTCGCCCATGAGTCTCTCCCACTCCCTCCCTGTCTCCCTTGCACTCTCCTGCTCCCTCCCTGACTCACTCTCAGTCTCCCACTCCCACCCTGTCATTCTCACCCTCTCTTGCAACCTCCCTGTCTCTCTTGCACTGCCTGCTCCCTCCCTGTCACTCTCAAACTCTCCCACTCCTTCCCTGTCTTTCTTGCACTGTCCCACTACCTCTTTGTCTCACTCGCACTGCACACTCACTCCCTGACACTCTCGCACTCTCCCGCTCCCTCCCTGTCTCTCTCACACTCTCCCACTCTCTCACTGTCTCTCTCACACTCTGCTGCGCCCTCCCAGTCTTTCTCGCACTCTCCCGCACCCACCCTGTCTTTCTCACACTCTCCCGCGCCCTCCTTGACTCTCTCACAGTCTCCCGTGGCCTCCCTGTCCCTCACGCTCTCTCCCATGGTCTACCTGTCTCTCTCACATTCTCCCGTGGCCTCCCTGTCGCTCTCGCACTCTCCCATGCCCTCCCTGTCTCTCTCCCACACTCACCCTCCCTCCCTATCTCTCTCTCATTCTCCTGCTCCCTCCCTGTCTCTCTTGCACTCTCCTGCGCCCTCTCTGTCTCTCTTGCACTCTACAGCTCCCTCCCTGTCTCTCTCGCACTCTCCAGCAGCCTCCCTGTCTCTCTTGCACTCTCCCACACCCTCCCTGTCTCGCTCGCTCTCTCCCGCACCATCCCTCTGTCTCTCGCACTCTCCCGCGACCTCCCTGTCGCTCTGGTACTCTCCCGCGGCCTCCCTGTCTCTCTTGCACCCTCCCGCTCCCTCCCTGACTCTCTCGCAATCTCCCACGCCCTCCCTGACTCTCTCGCACTCTCCCGCACACTCCCTGTCTCTCTCGCACTCTCCTGCTCCCTGCTTGTCTTTCTCGCACTCTCCCACTCCCTCCCTGTCTCTTTCGCACTCTACCACACCCTCCCTGTCTCTCTCACATTCTCCCGTGCCCTCCCTGTCTCTCTCGCTCTCTCCCACGCCTTCAATGTCTCTCTCACACTCTACCGCAGCCTCCCTGTCGCTCATGCAAACTCCCGCACCCTCCCTGTCTCTCTCGATCTCTCCGCGCCTTCCCTGTCTCTCTCGCGCTCTCACGCGGCGTCCCTGTCTCTATCGCACTCTCCCGCAGCCTCCTTGTCTCTCTCGCACTCTCCCGTGGCCTCCCTGTCTCCTTCTCACTCTCCCGCTCCCTCCCTGTCTCTCTCGCACTCTCCCGCGCCCTCCCTGTCTCTCTCTCACTCTCCCGCACCCTCTCTGTATCTCTCGCACTCTACCGCTCCCTCCCTGTCTCTCTCGCACTCTACCGCTCCCTCCCTGTCTCTCTCGCACTCTCCCGCTCCCTACCTTTATCTCACGCACTCTCCCGCTCCCTCTCTGTCTCTCACGCACTCTCCCACTCACTCCCTGTCTCTCTCGCACTCTCCCGATCCCTCCCTGTCTCTCTCGCACTCTACCAGGCCCTCCCTGTCTCTCTGGCACTCTCCCGCTCCCCCCCGTCTCTCTTGCAATCTCCTGTGATCTCCCTGTCTTTCACGCACTCTCTCGCACTCTCCCTGTCTCTCTCACACTCTCCCGCGGCCTTCCTGTCTCTCTCACTGCCTCCCGTGGCCTCCCTGTATCTCTCGTACTCTCTTGCGGCCTCCCTGTCTCTCTCGTGGCCTCCCTGTCTCTCTCGCACTCTCGCGCTCACTCCCTGTCTCTCTCGCACTCTGGTGCTCCCCGCCTGTACCTCTCGCACTGTCCCACGCCCTCCCTGTCTCACAAGCAGTACACACTCCCTCCCTGTTGCTCTCGCACTCTCCTGTTCCCTCCCTGACTCTCTTGCACTCTCCCGCTCCCTCGCGGTCTCTCCTGCACTCTCCCTGTCTCTCTCGCACTGTCCCACAACCTCCCTGTCTCTCTGGCACTGTCCCACTCCCTCCCTGCCTCTCCCCGCCTGTACCTCTCGCACTGTCCCACGCCCTCCCTGTCTCACTCGCAATACACACTCCCTCCCTGTCACTCTCGCAATCTCCTGCTCCCTCCCTGACTCTCTTGCACTCTCCCCCACCCTCCCTGTCTCTCTCGCACTGTCCCACGACCTCCCTGTCTCTCTGGCACTGTCCCACTCCCTCCATGTCTCACTCGCACTCCCCACTCCCTCCCTGTCGCTCTTGCACTCTGCCGCGTCTTCCCTTCTCTCTCGCACTCTCCTGTGGCCTCCCTGTCTCTCTCGGACTCTCCCGTGGCCACCCGGTCTTTCCCGCACTCTTCCGTGACCTCCCAGTCTCTCTCGCACTCTCCCGCAGCCTCCCTGTCCCTCTTGCACTCTCCCGCGGCCTCCCTGTCTCTCTCACACTGTCCCGCTCCCTCCCTGTCTCTCTCACACTGTCCCGCTGCCTCTCTGTCTCACTCGCACTCCGCACTTCCTCCCTGTCGCTCACGCACTCTGCCGCGCACACCCTGTCACTCTCGCTCTCTCCCATGCCTTCCCTGTCTCTCTCGCACACTCCCGCATCCTCCCTGTCTCTCCTGCACTCTCCCCCGGCCACCCTGTCTCTCTCACATTCACCCGCACACTCTCTGTCTCTCTCGCACTCTCCTGCTCCCTCCCTGTCTCACTCGCACTCTCCAGCGCCCTCCCTGAATCTCTCGCACTCTACCGCACCCACCCTGTCTCTCTCGCACTCTTCAGCGCCCTCCCTGAATCTCTTTCACTCTAACGTGCCCTCCCTGTCTCTCCTGCACTCTCCCGCACACTCCCTGTATCTCTCGCACTCTCCCGCTCCCTCCCTGTCTCTCTCACACTCTCCCGTGCCCTCCCGTTCTCTCTTGCACTCTCCAGCGACCTCCCTGTCTCTTTCGCACTATCTCACTCCCTCCCTGTCTCTCTCACACTCTCCCGTGCCCTCCCTGTCTCTTTTGCACTCTTCCACTCCCTCCCTGTCGCTGTCACACTAACCCGCGACCTCCCTGTCTCTCTTGCACTCTCCCGCGCCCTCCCTGTCTCTCTCGCACTCTCCCGCTCCCTCCCTTTTTCTCTCGCACTCTCCCCCGACCTCCCTGTCTCTCTTGCACTCTCCTGTGATCTTCCTGTCTCTCTTGCACTCTACCGCTCCCTCCCTGTCTCTCTCACACACTCCCACTCCCTCCCTGTCTCTCTCGCAATCTCCCGCGCCCTCCCTGTCTCTCTCGTACTCTCCCGCTCCCTCCCTTTTTCTCTCGCACTCTCCCCCGACCTCCCTGTCTCTCTTGCACTCTCCTGTGATCTTCCTGTCTCTCTTGCACTCTACCGCTCCCTCCCTGTCTCTCTCACACACTCCCACTCCCTCCCTGTCTCTCTCGCAATCTCCCGCGCCCTCCCTGTCTCTCTCGTACTCTCCCGCTCCCTCCCTGTTTCTCTCGCACTCTCCCACACCCTCACAGTCTCTCTTGCACTCTCCTGCTCCCTCCCTGTCTCTCTCGCAATCTCCCACGCCCTCCCTCACTCTCTCGCACTCTCCCGGACACTCCCTGTCTCTGTCGCTCTCTCCCACGCCTTCCCTGTCTCTCTCACACTCTCCCGCAGCCTCCCTGTCGCTCTCGCAAACTCCCGCACCCTCCCTGTCTCTCTTGCTCCCTCCGCGCCTTCCCTGTCTCTCTCGTGCTCTCACGCGGCCTCCCTGTCTCTATCGCATTCTCCCGCAGCCTCCCTGTCTCTCTCGCACTCTCCTGCGATCTCTCTGTCTCTTTCACACTCTCCCACTCTTTCCCTGTCTCTGTCGCACTAACCCGCAACCTCCCTGTCTCTCTTGCACTCTCCTGTGATCTTCCTGTCTCTCCCGCACTCTCCCAGTCCCTCCCTGTCTCTCGCGCAATCTCCCGCTCCCTCCCTGTCTCTCACGCACTCTCCCACTCCCTCCCTGGCTGTCACGCACTCTCCGGCTCCCTCCCTGTTTCTCTCGCACTCTCCCATGCCCTCCCTGTCTCTCTCGCACTCTCCCGCTCCCTCCATGTTTCTCTCAAAGTATCCCACACCCTCCCAGTCTCTCTCGCACTCTCTTGCGACCTCCCTGTCTCTCTTGCACTCTCCTGTGATCTTCCTGTCTCTCTCGCAATCTGCCGCTCCCTTCCTGTCTCTCACGCACTCTCCCACTCCCTCCCTGGCTGTCACACACTCTCCCACTCCCTCCCTGTTTCTCTCGCACTCTCCCACACCCTCCCTGTCTCTCTCGCACTCTCCCGCTCCCTCCCTGTCTCTCTCTCAATCTCCCACGCCCTCCCTGACTCTCTCGCACTCTCCCGCACACTCCCTGTCTCTCTCGCACTCTCCTGCTCCCTGCTTGTCTATCTCGCACTCTCCCACTCCCTCCCTGTCTCTTTCGCAGTCTACCACGCCCTCCCTATCTCTCTCACACTCTCCCACTCCCTCCCTGTTTCTCTTGCACTCTCCCACACCCTCCCTGTCTCTCTCGCACTCTCCCGCTCCCTCCCTGTCTCTCTCTCAATCTCCCACGCCCTCCCTGACTCTCTCGCACTCTCCCGCACACTCCCTGTCTCTCTCGCACTCTCCTGCTCCCTGCTTGTCTATCTCGCACTCTCCCACTCCCTCCCTGTCTCTTTCGCAGTCTACCACGCCCTCCCTATCTCTCTCACACTCTCCCGTGCCCTCCCTGTCTCTCTCGCTCTCTCCCACACCTTCCCTGTCTCTCTCACACTCTCCCGCAGCCTCCCTGTCGCTCTCGCACTCGCCCGCGGCCTCCCTGTCGCTCTCGCAAACTCCAGCACCCTCCCTGCCTCTCTTGCACTCTCCGCGCCTTCCCTGTCTCTCTCGCGCTCTCACGCGGCCTCCCTGTCTCTATCGCACTCTCCCGCACCCTCCCTGTATCTCCCGCTCTCTCCGCGCCTTCCCTGTCTCTCTTGCACTCTCACGCGGCTTCCCTGTCTCTATCGCACTCTCCCGCAGCCTCCCTGTCTCTCTCGGACTCTCCCACGCCCTCCCTGTCTCTCTCTCACTCTCCCGCACCCTCTCTGTATCTCTCGCACTCTACCGCTTCCTTCCTGTCTCTCTTGCACTCTCCCGCTCACTCCCTGTCTCTCTCGCACTCTCCCGATCTCTCCCTGTCTCTCTCGCACTCTACCGGGCCCTCCCTGTCTCTTGCACTCTCCCACTCCCCCCCTGTCTCTCTTGCAATCTCCCGCGACCTCCCTGTCTTTCTCGCTCTCTCTCGCTCTCTCTCTGTCTCTCTCACACTTTCCCGCGCCCTTCCTGTCTCTCTCACTGCCTCCCGTGGCCTCCCTGTCTCTCTCGCACTCTCGCGCTCACTCCCTGTCTCTCTCGCACTCTCGCGCTCCCTGCCTGTACCTCTCGCACTGTCCCACACCCTCCCTGTCTCAGTCGCACTACACACACCCTCCCTGTTGCTCTCGCACTCTCCTGTTCCCTCCCTGACTCTCTTGCACTCTCCCGCTCCCTCCCTGTCTGTCTCGCACACTCCCGCGCCCTCCCTGTCTCTCTCACTCTCTCCCGCGCCTTCCCTGTCTCTCTTACACTCTCCCATGGCCTCCCTGTCTCTCTCGCACTCTCTCGGGGCCTCCCTGTCTCTCTCGCACTCTCCCACTCCCTCCCTGTCTCTCTCGCACTCTCCCGCACCGGCCCTGTCTGTCTCGCACTCCACCGCTCCCTCCTTGTCTCTCTCGCAATCTCCCGCACACTCCCAGTCTCTCTCGCACACTCCAGCTCCCTCCCTGTCTCACTCACACTCTCCAGAGGCCTCCCTGTCTCTCTCGCACCCTCCCGCTCCCTCCCTGACTCTCTCTCACTCTCTCGCACACTCCCTGACTCTCTCGCACTCTCCCGTGCCCTCCCTGAATCTCTCACACTCTCCCGCACACTCCCTGTCTCTCTCGCACTCTCCCGCTCCCTCCTTGTCTCTCTCGCACTCTCCCAGTCCCTCCCTGTCTCTTTTGCACTCTACTGTGCCCTCCCTGTCTCTCTCACAATCTCCCGTGCCCTCCCTGTCTCTCTCGCACTCTCCTGCGGCCTCCCTATCTCTCTCGCTCTCTCCCACTCCCTCCCTGTCTCTCTCACACACTCCCGCTCCCTCCCTGTCTCTCTCGCACTCTCCAGCACCCTCCCTGTCTCTCGCACTCTCCCGCTCCCTCCCTGTCTCTCTCTCACTCTCCCGCTCCCTCCCTGTATCTTTTGCACTCTACTGTGCCCTCCCTGGCTCTCTCGCACTCTCCCACGCCCTCCCTGTCTGTCTCGCACTCTCCCGCACTCTCCATGTCTCTTTCACACTCTACCGTGCCCTCCCTGTCTCTCTCACACTCTCCCGTGGCCTCCGTCTCTCTCGCACTCTCCCGCTCCCTCCCTGTCTCTCTTGCACTCTCCAGTTCCCTCCCTGTCTCACTCGCACTCCCCACTTCCTCCCTATCGCTCTCACACTCTGCTGTGTCCTCCTTGTCTCTCTCGCTCTCTCCCGTGCCTTCCCTGTCTCTCTCGCACTCTCCCGCGGCCTCCCTGTCTCTCTCACAGTCACCCGCACACTCCCTGTCTCTCTCGCCCTCTCCCGCTCCCTCCCTGTCTCACTCTCACTCTCCCTCCCTGAATCTCTCGCACTCTACCACGCCCATGCTGTCTCTCTCGCACTCTTCAGTGCCTCCCTGAATCTCTCGCAGTCTACCGTGCCCTCCCTGTCTCTATCGCACTCTCCCGCAAACTCCCTGTTTCTCTCGCACTCTCCCGCTCCCTCCTGTCTCTCTCGCACTCTCCCACTCCCTCCCTGTCTGTCTCGCACACTCCCGTGCCCTCTCTGTCTCTCTCGCTCTCTCCCGCACCTTCCCTGTCTCTCACACACTCTCCTGCTCACTCCCTGTCTCTCTCGCACTCTCCCCATTCCTCCCTGTCTCTCTCGCACTCTCCCGCTCCCCCCCTGTTTCACTTGCACTCTCCCGTGAACTCCCTGTCTTTCTTGCACTCTCCCGTACTCTTCCTGTCTCTCTCGCACTCTCCCGCGCCCTCCCTGTCTCTCTCACAGTGTCCCGTGGCCTCTCTGTATCTCTCGTACTCTCCCGCAGCCTCCCTGTCTCTCTCACGGCCTCCGTGTCTCTCTCGCACTCTCCCGCTCCCTCCCGGTCGCTCTCGCACTCTCCCGCTCCCTCACTGTCTCTCTCACACTCTCCCGTGCCCTCCCTGTCTTTCTAGCAATCTCCTGCAACCACCCTGTCTTTCTTGCACTCTCCCGTGCCCTCCCCGACTCTCTCACAGTCTCCCATGGTCTCACAGTCCCTCACACACTCTCCCACGGCCTACCTGTCTCTCTCGCACTCTCCTGCGGCCTCCCTGTCTTTCGTACACTCTCCCGCGCCCTCCCTGTCTCCTTCGCACTCTACCGCTCCCTCCCTGTCTCTCTCACACTCTACTGCTCCCTCCCTGTCTCTCTTGCACTCTCCCGCACACTCCCTGTCTCTCTCGCACTCTCCCGCACCCTCCCTGTCTCACTCGCACTCTCCAACGGCCTCACTGACTCTCACACACTCTCCCATGGCCTCCCTGTCTTTCGCACACTCTCCCAATCCTTCCCTGTCTCTCTCGCGCTCTCGCACTCCCTCCCTGTCTCTCTCGCACTCTCCCGTGCCATCCCTGTCTCCCTCGCACTCTACCGCTCCCTCCCTGTCTCTCTCACACTCTACCGCTCCCTCCCTGTCTCTCTTGCACTCCCCCGCACACTCCCTGTCTCTCTTGCACTCTCCCGCACCCTCCCTGTCTCATTCGCACTCTCCAGCGGCCTCACTGACTCTCACGCACTCTACCACAGCCTTCCTGTCTCCCTTGCACTCTCCTGTGCCCTCCCTGTCTCGCTCACTCTCTCCCTCGCCTTGCCTCTCTCTCTCGCACTCTCCCGCAGCCTCCCAGTCTCTCTCGCACTCTCCCGCTCCCTCCCTGAATCTCGTGCACTCTCCCATGCCCTCTCTGTCTCTCTCACACTCCACCGCACACTCCCTGTCTCTCTCGCACTGTCCCGCACACTCCCTGTCTCTCTCACACTCCCCCGCTCCCTCCCTGTCTCACTCGCACTCTCCAGCGGCCTCCCTGACTCTCTCGCACTCTACCGCACCCTCCCTGTCAGTCTTGCACTCTCCCGCACCCTCCCTGTCTCTCTCGCACTCTCCCGCGCACTCCCTGTCTCTCTCGCACTCTCCTGCACCCTCCCTGTCAGTCTTGCACTCTCCCGCACCCTCCCTGTCTCTCTCGCACTCTCCCGTTCCCTCCCTGTCTCTCTCTCACTCTCCTGCTCCCTCCCTTTCTCTCTGGCATTCTCCCGCACACTCCCTGTCTCTCTCGCACTCTCCTGCACCCTCCCTGTCTCACTCGCACTCTCCCTCGCCTTGCCTCTCTCTCTCGCACTCTCCAGCGGCCTCCCTGACTCTCATACAATCTACCACGACCTCCCTGTCGCTCTTGCACTCTCCCGCGCCCTCCCTGTCTCGTTCGCTCCCTCCTTCGCCTTCCCTGTGTCTCTCGCACTCACCCGCGGCCTCCCTGTCTCTCTCGCACTCTCCCGCACACTCCCTGTCTCTCTTGCACTCTCCCGCGCCCTCCCTGTCTCTCTTGCACTCTCCCGCACCCTCGCCGTCTCTCTTGCACTCTCCCGAGCCCTCCCTGTCTCTCTCGCTCTCTCCCACGCCTTCCCTGTCTCTCTCTCAATCTCCCGCAGACTCCCTGTCTCTTTCACTCTCTCTGCGCCTTCCCTGTCTCTCTTGAGCTCTCATGCGGCCTCGCTGTCTCTATCGCACTCTCCCACGGACTCCCTGTCTCTCTCGCACTCTCCCGTGGCCTCCCTGTCTCTATCGCACTCTCTCGCTCCCTCCCTGTCTCTCTCGCACACTCGCGCGCCCTCCTTGTATCTCTCACACTCTACCGCTCCCTCCGTGTCTCTCTCGCACTCTCCTGCTCCCTTCCAGTCTCTCTCGCACTCTCCCGCTCCCTCCTTGTATCTCACGCACTCTCCCACGCCCTCCCTGTCTCTCTCGCACTCTCCTGCACTCTCTCAGTCTCTCACGCACTCTCCTGCTCACTCCCTGTCTCTCTCGCACTCTCCCCATCCCTCCCTGTCTCTCTCACACACTACCGCGCCCTCCCTTTCTCTCTCGCACTCTCCCGCTCCCCCGCTGTCTCACTTGCACTCTCCCGCGACCTCCCTGTCTTTCTTGCACTCTCCCGTACTCTTCCTGTCTCTCTCGCACTCTCCCGCGCCCTCCCTGTCTCTCTCAGTGTCCCGTGGCCTCCCTGTATCTCTTGTACTCTCCCGCGGCCTCCCTGTCTCTCTCGCGGCCTCCGTGTCTCTCTTGCACTCTCCCGCTCCCTCCCGGTCTCTCTCGCACTCTCCCGCTCCCTCACTGTCTCTCATGCACTCTCCCGTGCCCTCCCTGTCTTTCTCGCAATCTCCTGCAACCACCCTGTCTTTCTTGCACTCTCCCGTGCCCTCCCCGACTCTCTCACAGTCTCCTGTGGTCTCGCAGTCTCTCACGCACTCTCCCACAGCCTACCTGTCTCTCTCGCACTCTCCCGCAGCCTCCCTGTCTTTCGCACACTCTCCCACTCCTTCCATGTCTCTCCCGTGCTCTCCCACTCCCTCCCTGTCTCACTCGCACTCTCCCGTGCCATCCCTGTCTCCCTTGCACTCTACCGCTCCCTCCCTGTCTCTCTCGCACTCTACTGCTCCCTCCCTGTCTCTCTAGCACTCTCCCACACACTCCCTGTCTCTCTCGCACTCTCCCGCACCCTCCCTGTCTCTCTCGCACTCTCCCGCACCCTCCCTGTCTCACTCGCACTCTCCAGTGGCCTCACTGACTCTCATGCACTCTACCACGGCCTTCCTGTCTCTCTTGCACTCTCCTGTGCCCTCCCTGTCTCGCTCACTCTCTCCCTCACTTTGCCTCTCTCTCTCGCACTCTCCTGTGGCCTTACAGTCTCTCTCGCACTCTCCCGTGGCCTCCCTGTCTTTCTCGCACCCTCCCGCTCCCTCCCTGAATCTCGTGCACTCTCCCGTGCCCTCCCTGTCTCTCTCGCACTCCACCGCACACTCCCTGTCTCTCTCGCACTCTCCCGCACACTCCCTGTCTCTCTCACACTCCCCCGCTCCCTCCCTGTCTCACTTGCACTCTCCTGTGGCCTCCCTGTCTCTCTGGCATTCTCCCGCACACTCCCTGTCTCTCTCGCACTCTCCCGCACACTCCCTGTCTCTCTCACACTCCCCCGCTCCCTCCCTGTCTCACTTGCACTCTCCAGCGGCCTCCCTGACTCTCTCGCACACTACCGCACCCTCCCTGTCAGTCTTGCACTCTCCCGCGCCCTCCCTGTCTCTCTCGCACTCTCCCGTGCACTCACTGTCTCTCTCGCACTCAAAAGCTCCCTCCCTTTCTCTCTGGCATTCTCCCGCACACTCCCTGTCTCTCTCGCACTCTCCTGCACCCTCTCTGTCTCACTCGCACTCTCCCTCGCCTTGCCTCTCTCTCTCGCACTCTCCAGCGGCCTCCCTGACTCTCATACAATCTACCACGACCTCCCTGTCGCTCTTTCACTCTCCCGCGCCCTCCCTGTTTCGTTCGCTCTCTCCTTCGCCTTCCCTGTGTCTCTCGCACTCACCCGCGGCCTCCCTGTCTCTCTCGCACTCTCCCGCGGCCTCCCTCTCGCTCTCGCACCCTCCCTCTCCCTCCATGTCTCTCTCGCACTCTACCATGCCCTCCCTGTCTCTCTCGCACTCTCACGCACCCTCCCGGTCTCTCTCGCACTCTCCCGCACCCTCCCTGTCTCTCTTGCTCTCTGCCATGCCTTCCCTGCCTCTCTCACACTCTCCCGCAGCCTCCCTGTCACTCTCGTAATCGCCCGCGGCCTCCCTGTCACTCTCGCACTCTCCCGCACACTCCCTGTCTCTCAAGCATTCTCCCGCTCCCTCCTTGTCTCTCTCGCACTCTCCCACTCCCTCCCTGTCTCTTTCGCACTCTACCATGCCCTCCCAGTCTCTCTCGCACTCACCCGCTCCCTCCCTGTCTCTCTCGCACTCTCCCGCGCCCTCCCTGTCTCTCTCGCACCCTACCGGTCCCTTCCTGGATCTCTCGCACTCTCCTGCATGCACCCTGTCTCGCTCATACTCTCCCGCTCCCTCCCTGTCTCTATCGCACTCTCCAGCTCCCTCATTGTCTCTCTCGCACTCTCCCTTGCCTCGGTCTCTCTTTCGCACTCTCCAGCGCCCTCCCTGTCTCTCTCGCCCTCTCCCGCTCCCTCACTGTCTCTCTCACACTCTCCTGTGTCCTCCCTGTCTTTCTCACACTCTCCTGCACCCATCCTGCCTTTCTCGCACTCTCCCGCGCCCTCCCCGACTCTGTCACAGTCTCCCATGGCCTCCATGTCTCTCACGCACTCTCCCACGGCCTACCTGTCTCTCTCGCACTCTCCCGCGGCCTCCCTGTCACTCTCGCACTCTCCCGCTCCTTCCCTGTCTGTCTCGCACTCTCCTGTGCCCTCCCTGTCTCTCCCGCACTCTCCCACACCCTCCCTGTCTCTCTCACACTCTCCCACACCCTCCCTGCCTCTCTCGCACTCTTCCACACCCCCCTGTCTCTCTCGCACTCTCCCGCTCCCTCCCTGTCTCTCTCGCACTCTCCCGCACACTCCCTGTCTCTCTCGCACTCTCCTGCACCCTCCCTGTCTCACTCGCACTCTCCAGTGGCCTCCCTGACTCTCTCGCACTCTACCATGCCCTCCCTATCTCTTGCACTCTCCTGCGCCCTCCCTGTCTCGCTCGCTCTCTCCCTCGCCTTGCCTCTCTCTCTCGTACTCTCCCACAGCCTCCCTGTCTCTCTCGCACTCTCCCGCACACTCCCTGTCTCTCTTGCACTCTCCCGCGCCCTCCCTCTCTCTCTCGCACTCTCCCGCACCCTCACTGTCTCTTTCGCACTCTACCGCTCCCTTCCTCTCTCTCTCGCACTCTCCCACACACTCCCTGTCTCTCTCTCACTCTCCTGCACCCTCCCTGACTCATTTGCTCACTCTCTCGCCTTGCCTCTCTCTCTCGCACTCTCCCGCGCCCTCACTGTCTCTTTCGCACTCTACCGCTCCCTTCCTCTCTCTCTCGCACTCTCCCACACACTCCCTGTCTCTCTCTCACTCTCCTGCACCCTCCCTGACTCATTTGCTCACTCTCTCGCCTTGCCTCTCTATCTCGCACTCTCCAGCGGCCTCCCTGACTCTCATGCAATCTACCTCACCCTCCCTGTCGCTCTTGCACTCTCCTGCGCCCTCCATGTCTTGTTCGCTCTCTCCCGTGCCTTCCCTCTGTCTCTCGCAGTCTCCCGCGACCTCCCTGTCTCTCTCGCACTCTCCCGTGGCCTCCCAGTCTCTCTGGCACCCTCCCGCTCCTTCCTTGTCTCTCTCAACTCTCCTGCGCCCTCCTTGTCTCTCTCGCACTCTCCCACTCTCTCCCTGTCTCCTTCGCACTCTACCATGCCCTCCCTGTCTCTCTCGCACTCTCCCGCACCCTCGCCGTCTCTCTCGCACTCTCCCGAGCCCTCCCTGTCTCTCTCGCTCTCTCCCACGCCTTCCCTGTCTCTCTCGCAATTTCCCGCAGACTCCCTGTCTCTCTCGCACTCGCCCGCGGCCTCCCTGTCACTCTCGCACTCTCCCGCACCCTCCCTGTCTCTTTTGCTCTCTCCGCACCTTCCCTGTCTCTCTTGAGCTCTCATGCGGCCTCGCTGTCTCGATCGCACTCTCCCACGGACTCCCTGTCTCTCTCGCACTCTCCCGTGGCCTCCCTGTCTCTCTCGCACACTCGCGCGCCCTCCTTGTATCTCTCACACTCTACCGCACCCTCCCTGTCTCTCTTGCACTCTCCCGCACCCTCTCTGTCTCTCACGCACTCTCCCGCTCACTCCCTGTCTCTCTCGCACTCACCCGATCCCTCCCTGTCTCTCTCGCACACTACCGCGCCCTCCCTGTCTCTCTCACCCTCTCCCGCTCCCTCCCTGTCGTACTCGCACTCTCCAGCGCCTTCCCTGAATCTCTCGCACTCTACCGCACCCACGCTGTCTCTCTCGCACTCTTCAGCACCTCCCTGAATCTCTCGCACTCTACCGCTCCCTCCCTGTCTCTCTCGCACTCTCCCGCACACTCCCTGACTCTCTCGCACTATCCCGCACCCTCCCAGTCTCTCTCGCACTCTCCCGTGGCCTCCCTGTCTTTCTCGCACCCTCCCGCTCCCTCTCTGAATCTCGTGCACTCTCCCGTGCCCTCCCTGTCTCTCTCGCACTCCACCGCACACTCCCTGTCTCTCTCGCACTCTCCCGCACACTCCCTGTCTCTCTCACACTCCCCCGCTCCCTCCCTGTCTCACTCGCACTCTCCAGCGGCCTCCCTGACTCTCTCACACTCTACCGCACCCTCCCTGTCGGTCTTGCACTCTCCCGTGCCCTCCCTGTCTCTCTCGCACTCTCCCGCGCACTCACTGTCTCTCTCGCACTCAAAAGCTCCCTCCCTGTCTCTCTGGCATTCTCCCGCACACTCCCTGTCTCTCTCGCACTCTCCTGCATCCTCCCTGTCTCACTCGCACTCTCCCTCGCCTTGCCTCTCTCTCTCGCACTCTCCAGCGGCCTCCCTGACTCTCATACAATCTACCACACCCTCCCTGTGTCTCTCGCACTCTCCCGCGACCTCCCTGTCTTTCGTACACTCTCCCGCGCCCTCCCTGTCTCCCTCGCACTCTACCGCTCCCTCCCTGTCTCTCTCACACTCTACCGCTCCCTCCCTGTCTCTCTTGCACTCTCCCGCACACTCCCTGTCTCTCTCGCACTCTCCCGCACCCTCCCTGTCTCACTCGCACTCTCCAACGGCCTCACTGACTCTCACACACTCTCCCATGGCCTCCCTGTCTTTCGCACACTCTCCCAATCCTTCCCTGTCTCTCTCGCGCTCTCGCACTCCCTCCCTGTCTCTCTCGCACTCTCCCGTGCCATCCCTGTCTCCCTCGCACTCTACCGCTCCCTCCCTGTCTCTCTCACACTCTACCGCTCCCTCCCTGTCTCTCTTGCACTCCCCCGCACACTCCCTGTCTCTCTTGCACTCTCCCGCACCCTCCCTGTCTCATTCGCACTCTCCAGCGGCCTCACTGACTCTCACGCACTCTACCACAGCCTTCCTGTCTCCCTTGCACTCTCCTGTGCCCTCCCTGTCTCGCTCACTCTCTCCCTCGCCTTGCCTCTCTCTCTCGCACTCTCCCGCAGCCTCCCAGTCTCTCTCGCACTCTCCCGCTCCCTCCCTGAATCTCGTGCACTCTCCCATGCCCTCTCTGTCTCTCTCACACTCCACCGCACACTCCCTGTCTCTCTCGCACTGTCCCGCACACTCCCTGTCTCTCTCACACTCCCCCGCTCCCTCCCTGTCTCACTCGCACTCTCCAGCGGCCTCCCTGACTCTCTCGCACTCTACCGCACCCTCCCTGTCAGTCTTGCACTCTCCCGCACCCTCCCTGTCTCTCTCGCACTCTCCCGTGCACTCCCTGTCTCTCTCGCACTCTCCTGCACCCTCCCTGTCAGTCTTGCACTCTCCCGCACCCTCCCTGTCTCTCTCGCACTCTCCCGTTCCCTCCCTGTCTCTCTCTCACTCTCCTGCTCCCTCCCTTTCTCTCTGGCATTCTCCCGCACACTCCCTGTCTCTCTCGCACTCTCCTGCACCCTCCCTGTCTCACTCGCACTCTCCCTCGCCTTGCCTCTCTCTCTCGCACTCTCCAGCGGCCTCCCTGACTCTCATACAATCTACCACGACCTCCCTGTCGCTCTTGCACTCTCCCGCGCCCTCCCTGTCTCGTTCGCTCCCTCCTTCGCCTTCCCTGTGTCTCTCGCACTCACCCGCGGCCTCCCTGTCTCTCTCGCACTCTCCCGCACACTCCCTGTCTCTCTTGCACTCTCCCGCGCCCTCCCTGTCTCTCTTGCACTCTCCCGCACCCTCGCCGTCTCTCTTGCACTCTCCCGAGCCCTCCCTGTCTCTCTCGCTCTCTCCCACGCCTTCCCTGTCTCTCTCACAATCTCCCGCAGACTCCCTGTCTCTTTCACTCTCTCTGCGCCTTCCCTGTCTCTCTTGAGCTCTCATGCGGCCTTGCTGTCTCTATCGCACTCTCCCACGGACTCCCTGTCTCTCTCGCACTCTCCCGTGGCCTCCCTGTCTCTATCGCACTCTCTCGCTCCCTCCCTGTCTCTCTCGCACACTCGCGCGCCCTCCTTGTATCTCTCACACTCTACCGCTCCCTCCGTGTCTCTCTCGCACTCTCCTGCTCCCTTCCAGTCTCTCTCGCACTCTCCCGCTCCCTCCTTGTATCTCACGCACTCTCCCACGCCCTCCCTGTCTCTCTCGCACTCTCCTGCACTCTCTCAGTCTCTCACGCACTCTCCTGCTCACTCCCTGTCTCTCTCGCACTCTCCCCATCCCTCCCTGTCTCTCTCACACACTACCGCGCCCTCCCTTTCTCTCTCGCACTCTCCCGCTCCCCCGCTGTCTCACTTGCACTCTCCCGCGACCTCCCTGTCTTTCTTGCACTCTCCCGTACTCTTCCTGTCTCTCTCGCACTCTCCCGCGCCCTCCCTGTCTCTCTCAGTGTCCCGTGGCCTCCCTGTATCTCTTGTACTCTCCCGCGGCCTCCCGGTCTCTCTCGCGGCCTCCGTGTCTCTCTTGCACTCTCCCGCTCCCTCCCGGTCTCTCTCGCACTCTCCCGCTCCCTCACTGTCTCTCATGCACTCTCCCGTGCCCTCCCTGTCTTTCTCGCAATCTCCTGCAACCACCCTGTCTTTCTTGCACTCTCCCGTGCCCTCCCCGACTCTCTCACAGTCTCCTGTGGTCTCGCAGTCTCTCACGCACTCTCCCACAGCCTACCTGTCTCTCTCGCACTCTCCCGCAGCCTCCCTGTCTTTCGCACACTCTCCCACTCCTTCCATGTCTCTCCCGTGCTCTCCCACTCCCTCCCTGTCTCACTCGCACTCTCCCGTGCCATCCCTGTCTCCCTTGCACTCTACCGCTCCCTCCCTGTCTCTCTCGCACTCTACCGCTCCCTCCCTGTCTCTCTAGCACTCTCCCACACACTCCCTGTCTCTCTCGCACTCTCCCGCACCCTCCCTGTCTCTCTCGCACTCTCCCGCACCCTCCCTGTCTCACTCGCACTCTCCAGTGGCCTCACTGACTCTCATGCACTCTACCACGGCCTTCCTGTCTCTCTTGCACTCTCCTGTGCCCTCCCTGTCTCGCTCACTCTCTCCCTCACTTTGCCTCTCTCTCTCGCACTCTCCTGTGGCCTTACAGTCTCTCTCGCACTCTCCCGTGGCCTCCCTGTCTTTCTCGCACCCTCCCGCTCCCTCCCTGAATCTCGTGCACTCTCCCGTGCCCTCCCTGTCTCTCTCGCACTCCACCGCACACTCCCTGTCTCTCTCGCACTCTCCCGCACACTCCCTGTCTCTCTCACACTCCCCCGCTCCCTCCCTGTCTCACTTGCAATCTCCTGTGGCCTCCCTGTCTCTCTCGCACTCTCCCGCACACTCCCTGTCTCTCTCACACTCTCCAGCGGCCTCCCTGACTCTCTCGCACACTACCGCACCCTTCCTGTCAGTCTTGCACTCTCCCGCGCCCTCCCTGTCTCTCTCGCACTCTCCCGTGCACTCACTGTCTCTCTCGCACTCAAAAGCTCCCTCCCTTTCTCTCTGGCATTCTCCCGCACACT
This sequence comes from Isurus oxyrinchus, assembly GCA_026770705.1. Lineage (NCBI taxonomy): Eukaryota > Metazoa > Chordata > Chondrichthyes > Lamniformes > Lamnidae > Isurus > Isurus oxyrinchus. The sequence goes on from JANJGN010000002.1 coordinate 141,308,258, forward strand.
CCCTGTCTCTCTCGCACTCTCCTGCACCCTCTCTGTCTCACTCGCACTCTCCCTCGCCTTGCCTCTCTCTCTCGCACTCTCCAGCGGCCTCCCTGACTCTCATACAATCTACCACGACCTCCCTGTCGCTCTTTCACTCTCCCGCGCCCTCCCTGTTTCGTTCGCTCTCTCCTTCGCCTTCCCTGTGTCTCTCGCACTCACCCGCGGCCTCCCTGTCTCTCTCGCACTCTCCCGCGGCCTCCCTCTCGCTCTCGCACCCTCCCTCTCCCTCCATGTCTCTCTCGCACTCTACCATGCCCTCCCTGTCTCTCTCGCACTCTCACGCACCCTCCCGGTCTCTCTCGCACTCTCCCGCACCCTCCCTGTCTCTCTTGCTCTCTGCCATGCCTTCCCTGCCTCTCTCACACTCTCCCGCAGCCTCCCTGTCACTCTCGTAATCGCCCGCGGCCTCCCTGTCACTCTCGCACTCTCCCGCACACTCCCTGTCTCTCAAGCATTCTCCCGCTCCCTCCTTGTCTCTCTCGCACTCTCCCACTCCCTCCCTGTCTCTTTCACACTCTACCATGCCCTCCCAGTCTCTCCCGCACTCACCCGCTCCCTCCCTGTCTCTCTCGCACTCTCCCGCGCCCTCCCTGTCTCTCTCGCACCCTACCGGTCCCTTCCTGGATCTCTCGCACTCTCCTGCATGCACCCTGTCTCGCTCATACTCTCCCGCTCCCTCCATGTCTCTATCGCACTCTCCAGCTCCCTCATTGTCTCTCTCGCACTCTCCCTTGCCTCGGTCTCTCTTTCGCACTCTCCAGCGCCCTCCCTGTCTCTCTCGCCCTCTCCCGCTCCCTCACTGTCTCTCTCACACTCTCCTGTGTCCTCCCTGTCTTTCTCACACTCTCCTGCACCCACCCTGCCTTTCTCGCACTCTCCCGCGCCCTCCCCGACTCTGTCACAGTCTCCCGTGGCCTCCATGTCTCTCACGCACTCTCCCACGGCCTACCTGTCTCTCTCGCACTCTCCCGCGGCCTCCCTGTCACTCTCGCACTCTCCCGCTCCTTCCCTGTCTGTCTCGCACTCTCCTGTGCCCTCCCTGTCTCTCCCGCACTCTCCCACACCCTCCCTGTCTCTCTCACACTCTCCCACACCCTCCCTGCCTCTCTCGCACTCTTCCACACCCCCCTGTCTCTCTCGCACTCTCCCGCTCCCTCCCTGTCTCTCTCGCACTCTCCCGCACACTCCCTGTCTCTCTCGCACTCTCCCGCACCCTCCCTGTCTCACTCGCACTCTCCAGTGGCCTCCCTGACTCTCTCGCACTCTACCATGCCCTCCCTATCTCTTGCACTCTCCTGCGCCCTCCCTGTCTCGCTCGCTCTCTCCCTCGCCTTGCCTCTCTCTCTCGTACTCTCCCACAGCCTCCCTGTCTCTCTCGCACTCTCCCGCACACTCCCTGTCTCTCTTGCACTCTCCCGTGCCCTCCCTCTCTCTCTCGCACTCTCCCGCGCCCTCACTGTCTCTTTCGCACTCTACCGCTCCCTTCCTCTCTCTCTCGCACTCTCCCACACACTCCCTGTCTCTCTCTCACTCCCCTCCCTGACTCATTTGCTCACTCCCTCACCTTGCCTCTCTATCTCGCACTCTCCAGCGGCCTCCCTGACTCTCATGCAATCTACCTCACCCTCCCTGTCGCTCTTGCACTCTCCTGCGCCCTCCATGTCTTGTTCGCTCTCTCCCGTGCCTTCCCTCTGTCTCTCGCAGTCTCCCGCGACCTCCCTGTCTCTCTCGCACTCTCCCGTGGCCTCCCAGTCTCTCTGGCACCCTCCCGCTCCTTCCTTGTCTCTCTCAACTCTCCTGCACCCTCCTTGTCTCTCTCGCACTCTCCCACTCTCTCCCTGTCTCCTTCGCACTCTACCATGCCCTCCCTGTCTCTCTCGCACTCTCCCGCACCCTCGCCGTCTCTCTCGCACTCTCCCGAGCCCTCCCTGTCTCTCTCGCTCTCTCCCACGCCTTCCCTGTCTCTCTCGCAATTTCCCGCAGACTCCCTGTCTCTCTCGCACTCGCCCGCGGCCTCCCTGTCACTCTCGCACTCTCCCGCACCCTCCCTGTCTCTTTTGCTCTCTCCGCACCTTCCCTGTCTCTCTTGAGCTCTCATGCGGCCTCGCTGTCTCGATCGCACTCTCCCACGGACTCCCTGTCTCTCTCGCACTCTCCCGTGGCCTCCCTGTCTCTCTCGCACACTCGCGCGCCCTCCTTGTATCTCTCACACTCTACCGCGCCCTCCCTGTCTCTCTTGCACTCTCCCGCACCCTCTCTGTCTCTCACGCACTCTCCCGCTCACTCCCTGTCTCTCTCGCACTCACCCGATCCCTCCCTGTCTCTCTCGCACACTACCGCGCCCTCCCTGTCTCTCTCACCCTCTCCCGCTCCCTCCCTGTCGTACTCGCACTCTCCAGCGCCTTCCCTGAATCTCTCGCACTCTACCGCACCCACGCTGTCTCTCTCGCACTCTTCAGCACCTCCCTGAATCTCTCGCACTCTACCGCTCCCTCCCTGTCTCTCTCGCACTCTCCCGCACACTCCCTGACTCTCTCGCACTATCCCGCACCCTCCCAGTCTCTCTCGCACTCTCCCGTGGCCTCCCTGTCTTTCTCGCACCCTCCCGCTCCCTCCCTGAATCTCGTGCACTCTCCCGTGCCCTCCCTGTCTCTCTCGCACTCCACCGCACACTCCCTGTCTCTCGCGCACTCTCCCGCACACTCCCTGTCTCTCTCACACTCCCCCGCTCCCTCCCTGTCTCACTCGCACTCTCCAGCGGCCTCCCTGACTCTCTCACACTCTACCGCACCCTCCCTGTCGGTCTTGCACTCTCCCGTGCCCTCCCTGTCTCTCTCGCACTCTCCCGCGCACTCACTGTCTCTCTCGCACTCAAAAGCTCCCTCCCTGTCTCTCTGGCATTCTCCCGCACACTCCCTGTCTCTCTCGCACTCTCCTGCATCCTCCCTGTCTCACTCGCACTCTCCCTCGCCTTGCCTCTCTCTCTCGCACTCTCCAGCGGCCTCCCTGACTCTCATACAATCTACCACACCCTCCCTGTGTCTCTCGCACTCACCCGCGACCTCCCTGTCTCTCTCGCACTCTCCCGCAGCCTCCCTCTCACTCTCGCACCCTCCCGCTCCCTCCCTGTCTCTCTCGCACTCTACCATGCCCTCCCTGTCTCTCTCGCACACTCACGCACCATCCCGGTCTCTCTCGCACTCTCCCGCGCCCTCCCTGTCTCTCTCACAGTGTCCCGTGGCCTCTCTGTATCTCTCGTACTCTCCCACAGCCTCCCTGTCTCTCTCGCGGCCTCCGTGTCTCTCTCGCACTCTCCCGCTCCCTCCCGGTCTCTCTCGCACTCTCCCGCTCCCTCACTGTCTCTCTCACACTCTCCCGTGCCCTCCCTGTCTTTCTAGCAATCTCCTGCAACCACCCTGTCTTTCTTGCACTCTCCCGCGCCCTTCCCGACTCTCTCACAGTCTCCCGTGGTCTCGCAGTCCCTCATGCACTCTCCCACGGCCTACCTGTCTTTGGCACACTCTCCCACTCCTTCCCTGTCTCTCTCGCACTCTCCCACTCCCTTCCTGTCTCTCTCGCACTCTCCCGCACCCTCCCTGTCTCTCTCGCACTCTCCCGCACCCTCCCTGTCTCACTCGCACTCTCCAGCGGCCTCACTGACTCTCACGCACTCTACCACGGCCCTCCTGTCTCTCTTGCACTCTCCTGTGCCCTCCCTGTCTCGCTCACTCTCTCCCTCCCCTTGCCTCTCTCTCTCACACTCTCCCGCAGCCTCCCAGTCTCTCTCGCACTCTCCCGTGGCATCTCTGTCTTTCTGGCACCCTCCCGCTCCCTCCCTGAATCTCATGCACTCTCCCGTGCCCTCCCTGTCTCTCTCGCACTCCACCGCACACTCCCTGTCTCTCTCGCACTCTCCCGCACACTCCCTGTCTCTCTCACACTCCCCCGCTCCCTCCCTGTCTCACTCGCAATCTCCAGCGGCCTCTCTGACTCTCTCGCACTCTCCCGCTCCTTCCCTGTCTGTCTCGCACTCTCCTGTGCCCTCCCTGTCTCTCCCGCACTCTCCCACACCCTCCCTGTCTCTCTCACACTCTCCCACACCCTCCCTGCCTCTCTCGCACTCTTCCACACCCCCCTGTCTCTCTCGCACTCTCCCGCTCCCTCCCTGTCTCTCTCGCACTCTCCCGTGGCCTCCCAGTCTCTCTGGCACCCTCCCGCTCCTTCCTTGTCTCTCTCAACTCTCCTGCGCCCTCCTTGTCTCTCTCGCACTCTCCCACTCTCTCCCTGTCTCCTTCGCACTCTACCATGCCCTCCCTGTCTCTCTCGCACTCTCCCGCACCCTCGCCGTCTCTCTCGCACTCTCCCGAGCCCTCCCTGTCTCTCTCGCTCTCTCCCACGCCTTCCCTGTCTCTCTCGCAATTTCCCGCAGACTCCCTGTCTCTCTCGCACTCGCCCGCGGCCTCCCTGTCACTCTCGCACTCTCCCGCACCCTCCCTGTCTCTTTTGCTCTCTCCGCACCTTCCCTGTCTCTCTTGAGCTCTCATGCGGCCTCGCTGTCTCGATCGCACTCTCCCACGGACTCCCTGTCTCTCTCGCACTCTCCCGTGGCCTCCCTGTCTCTCTCGCACACTCGCGTGCCCTCCTTGTATCTCTCACACTCTACCGCGCCCTCCCTGTCTCTCTTGCACTCTCCCGCACCCTCTCTGTCTCTCACGCACTCTCCCGCTCACTCCCTGTCTCTCTCGCACTCACCCGATCCCTCCCTGTCTCTCTCGCATACTACCGCGCCCTCCCTGTCTCTCTCGCACTCACCCGATCCCTCCCTGTCTCTCTCGCACACTACCGCGCCCTCCCTGTCTCTCTCACCCTCTCCCGCTCCCTCCCTCTCGTACTCGCACTCTCCAGCGCCTTCCCTGAATCTCTCGCACTCTACCGCACCCACGCTGTCTCTCTCGCACTCTTCAGCGCCTCCCTGAATCTCTCGCACTCTACCGCTCCCTCCCTGTCTCTCTCGCACTCTCCCGCACACTCCCTGACTCTCTCGCACTATCCCGCACCCTCCCAGTCTCTCTCGCACTCTCCCGTGGCCTCCCTGTCTTTCTCGCACCCTCCCGCTCCCTCCCTGAATCTCGTGCACTCTCCCGTGCCCTCCCTGTCTCTCTCGCACTCCACCGCACACTCCCTGTCTCTCTCGCACTCTCCCGCACACTCCCTGTCTCTCTCACACTCCCCCGCTCCCTCCCTGTCTCACTCGCACTCTCCAGCGGCCTCCCTGACTCTCTCACACTCTACCGCACCCTCCCTGTCGGTCTTGCACTCTCCCGTGCCCTCCCTGTCTCTCTCGCACTCTCCCGTGCACTCACTGTCTCTCTCGCACTCAAAAGCTCCCTCCCTGTCTCTCTGGCATTCTCCCGCACACTCCCTGTCTCTCTCGCACTCTCCTGCATCCTCCCTGTCTCACTCGCACTCTCCCTCGCCTTGCCTCTCTCTCTCGCACTCTCCAGCGGCCTCCCTGACTCTCATACAATCTACCACACCCTCCCTGTGTCTCTCGCACTCACCCGCGACCTCCCTGTCTCTCTCGCACTCTCCCGCAGCCTCCCTCTCACTCTCGCACCCTCCCGCTCCCTCCCTGTCTCTCTCGCACTCTACCATGCCCTCCCTGTCTCTCTCGCACACTCACGCACCATCCCGGTCTCTCTCGCACTCTCCCGCGCCCTCCCTGTCTCTCTCACAGTGTCCCGTGGCCTCTCTGTATCTCTCGTACTCTCCCGCAGCCTCCCTGTCTCTCTCGCGGCCTCCGTGTCTCTCTCGCACTCTCCCGCTCCCTCCCGGTCTCTCTCGCACTCTCCCGCTCCCTCACTGTCTCTCTCACACTCTCCCGTGCCCTCCCTGTCTTTCTAGCAATCTCCTGCAACCACCCTGTCTTTCTTGCACTCTCCCGCGCCCTTCCCGACTCTCTCACAGTCTCCCGTGGTCTCGCAGTCCCTCATGCACTCTCCCACGGCCTACCTGTCTTTGGCACACTCTCCCACTCCTTCCCTGTCTCTCTCGCACTCTCCCACTCCCTTCCTGTCTCTCTCGCACTCTCCCGCACCCTCCCTGTCTCTCTCGCACTCTCCCGCACCCTCCCTGTCTCACTCGCACTCTCCAGCGGCCTCACTGACTCTCACGCACTCTACCACGGCCCTCCTGTCTCTCTTGCACTCTCCTGTGCCCTCCCTGTCTCGCTCACTCTCTCCCTCCCCTTTCCTCTCTCTCTCACACTCTCCCGCAGCCTCCCAGTCTCTCTCGCACTCTCCCGTGGCATCTCTGTCTTTCTTGCACCCTCCCGCTCCCTCCCTGAATCTCATGCACTCTCCCGTGCCCTCCCTGTCTCTCTCGCACTCCACCGCACACTCCCTGTCTTTCTCGCACTCTCCCGCACACTCCCTGTCTCTCTCACACTCCCCCGCTCCCTCCCTGTCTCACTCGCAATCTCCAGCGGCCTCTCTGACTCTCTCGCACTCTCCCGCTCCTTCCCTGTCTGTCTCGCACTCTCCTGTGCCCTCCCTGTCTCTCCCGCACTCTCCCACACCCTCCCTGTCTCTCTCACACTCTCCCACATCCTCCCTGCCTCTCTCGCACTCTTCCACACCCCCCTGTCTCTCTCGCACTCTCCCGCTCCCTCCCTGTCTCTCTCGCACTCTCCCGCACACTCCCTGTCTCTCTCGCACTCTCCTGCACCCTCCCTGTCTCACTCGCACTCTCCAGTGGCCTCCCTGACTCTCTCGCACTCTACCATGCCCTCCCTATCTCTTGCACTCTCCTGCGCCCTCCCTGTCTCGCTCGCTCTCTCCCTCGCCTTGCCTCTCTCTCTCGTACTCTCCCACAGCCTCCCTGTCTCTCTCGCACTCTCCCGCACACTCCCTGTCTCTCTTGCACTCTCCCGCGCCCTCCCTCTCTCTCTCGCACTCTCCCGCGCCCTCACTGTCTCTTTCGCACTCTACCGCTCCCTTCCTCTCTCTCTCGCACTCTCCCACACACTCCCTGTCTCTCTCTCACTCTCCTGCACCCTCCCTGACTCATTTGCTCACTCTCTCGCCTTGCCTCTCTATCTCGCACTCTCCAGCGGCCTCCCTGACTCTCATGCAATCTACCTCACCCTCCCTGTCGCTCTTGCACTCTCCTGCGCCCTCCATGTCTTGTTCGCTCTCTCCCGTGCCTTCCCTCTGTCTCTCGCAGTCTCCCGCGACCTCCCTGTCTCTCTCGCACTCTCCCGTGGCCTCCCAGTCTCTCTGGCACCCTCCCGCTCCTTCCTTGTCTCTCTCAACTCTCCTGCGCCCTCCTTGTCTCTCTCGCACTCTCCCACTCTCTCCCTGTCTCCTTCGCACTCTACCATGCCCTCCCTGTCTCTCTCGCACTCTCCCGCACCCTCGCCGTCTCTCTCGCACTCTCCCGAGCCCTCCCTGTCTCTCTCGCTCTCTCCCACACCTTCCCTGTCTCTCTCGCAATTTCCCGCAGACTCCCTGTCTCTCTCGCACTCGCCCGCGGCCTCCCTGTCACTCTCGCACTCTCCCGCACCCTCCCTGTCTCTTTTGCTCTCTCCGCACCTTCCCTGTCTCTCTTGAGCTCTCATGCGGCCTCGCTGTCTCGATTGCACTCTCCCACGGACTCCCTGTCTCTCTCGCACTCTCCCGTGGCCTCCCTGTCTCTCTCGCACACTTGCGCGCCCTCCTTGTATCTCTCACACTCTACCGCGCCCTCCCTGTCTCTCTTGCACTCTCCCGCACCCTCTCTGTCTCTCACGCACTCTCCCGCTCACTCCCTGTCTCTCTCGCACTCACCCGATCCCTCCCTGTCTCTCTCGCACACTACCGCGCCCTCCCTGTCTCTCTCGCACTCACCCGATCCCTCCCTGTCTCTCTCGCACACTACCGCGCCCTCCCTGTCTCTCTCACCCTCTCCCGCTCCCTCCCTGTCGTACTCGCACTCTCCAGCGCCTTCCCTGAATCTCTCGCACTCTACCGCACCCACGCTGTCTCTCTCGCACTCTTCAGCGCCTCCCTGAATCTCTCGCACTCTACCGCTCCCTCCCTGTCTCTCTCGCACTCTCCCGCACACTCCCTGACTCTCTCGCACTATCCCGCACCCTCCCAGTCTCTCTCGCACTCTCCCGTGGCCTCCCTGTCTTTCTCGCACCCTCCCGCTCCCTCCCTGAATCTCGTGCACTCTCCCGTGCCCTCCCTGTCTCTCTCGCACTCCACCGCACACTCCCTGTCTCTCTCGCACTCTCCCGCACACTCCCTGTCTCTCTCACACTCCCCCGCTCCCTCCCTGTCTCACTCGCACTCTCCAGCGGCCTCCCTGACTCTCTCACACTCTACCGCACCCTCCCTGTCGGTCTTGCACTCTCCCGTGCCCTCCCTGTCTCTCTCGCACTCTCCCGCGCACTCACTGTCTCTCTCGCACTCAAAAGCTCCCTCCCTGTCTCTCTGGCATTCTCCCGCACACTCCCTGTCTCTCTCGCACTCTCCTGCATCCTCCCTGTCTCACTCGCACTCTCCCTCGCCTTGCCTCTCTCTCTCGCACTCTCCAGCGGCCTCCCTGACTCTCATACAATCTACCACACCCTCCCTGTGTCTCTCGCACTCACCCGCGACCTCCCTGTCTCTCTCGCACTCTCCCGCAGCCTCCCTCTCACTCTCGCACCCTCCCGCTCCCTCCCTGTCTCTCTCGCACTCTACCATGCCCTCCCTGTCTCTCTCGCACACTCACGCACCATCCCGGTCTCTCTCGCACTCTCCCGCGCCCTCCCTGTCTCTCTCACAGTGTCCCGTGGCCTCTCTGTATCTCTCGTACTCTCCCACAGCCTCCCTGTCTCTCTCGCGGCCTCCGTGTCTCTCTCGCACTCTCCCGCTCCCTCCCGGTCTCTCTCGCACTCTCCCGCTCCCTCACTGTCTCTCTCACACTCTCCCGTGCCCTCCCTGTCTTTCTAGCAATCTCCTGCAACCACCCTGTCTTTCTTGCACTCTCCCGCGCCCTTCCCGACTCTCTCACAGTCTCCCGTGGTCTCGCAGTCCCTCATGCACTCTCCCACGGCCTACCTGTCTTTGGCACACTCTCCCACTCCTTCCCTGTCTCTCTCGCACTCTCCCACTCCCTTCCTGTCTCTCTCGCACTCTCCCGCACCCTCCCTGTCTCTCTCGCACTCTCCCGCACCCTCCCTGTCTCACTCGCACTCTCCAGCGGCCTCACTGACTCTCACGCACTCTACCACGGCCCTCCTGTCTCTCTTGCACTCTCCTGTGCCCTCCCTGTCTCGCTCACTCTCTCCCTCCCCTTGCCTCTCTCTCTCACACTCTCCCGCAGCCTCCCAGTCTCTCTCGCACTCTCCCGTGGCATCTCTGTCTTTCTGGCACCCTCCCGCTCCCTCCCTGAATCTCATGCACTCTCCCGTGCCCTCCCTGTCTCTCTCGCACTCCACCGCACACTCCCTGTCTCTCTCGCACTCTCCCGCACACTCCCTGTCTCTCTCACACTCCCCCGCTCCCTCCCTGTCTCACTCGCAATCTCCAGCGGCCTCTCTGACTCTCTCGCACTCTCCCGCTCCTTCCCTGTCTGTCTCGCACTCTCCTGTGCCCTCCCTGTCTCTCCCGCACTCTCCCACACCCTCCCTGTCTCTCTCACACTCTCCCACACCCTCCCTGCCTCTCTCGCACTCTTCCACACCCCCCTGTCTCTCTCGCACTCTCCCGCTCCCTCCCTGTCTCTCTCGCACTCTCCCGCACACTCCCTGTCTCTCTCGCACTCTCCCGCACACTCCCTGTCTCTCTCGCACTCTCCCGCACCCTCCCTGTCTCACTCGCACTCTCCAGTGGCCTCCCTGACTCTCTCGCACTCTACCATGCCCTCCCTATCTCTTGCACTCTCCTGCACCCTCCCTGTCTCGCTCGCTCTCTCCCTCGCCTTGCCTCTCTCTCTCGTACTCTCCCACAGCCTCCCTGTCTCTCTCGCACTCTCCCGCACACTCCCTGTCTCTCTTGCACTCTCCCGCGCCCTCCCTCTCTCTCTCGCACTCTCCCGCGCCCTCACTGTCTCTTTCGCACTCTACCGCTCCCTTCCTCTCTCTCTCGCACTCTCCCACACACTCCCTGTCTCTCTCTCACTCTCCTGCACCCTCCCTGACTCATTTGCTCACTCCCTCGCCTTGCCTCTCTATCTCGCACTCTCCAGCGGCCTCCCTGACTCTCATGCAATCTACCTCACCCTCCCTGTCGCTCTTGCACTCTCCTGCGCCCTCCATGTCTTGTTCGCTCTCTCCCGTGCCTTCCCTCTGTCTCTCGCAGTCTCCCGCGACCTCCCTGTCTCTCTCGCACTCTCCCGTGGCCTCCCAGTCTCTCTGGCACCCTCCCGCTCCTTCCTTGTCTCTCTCAACTCTCCTGCGCCCTCCTTGTCTCTCTCGCACTCTCCCACTCTCTCCCTGTCTCCTTCGCACTCTACCATGCCCTCCCTGTCTCTCTCGCACTCTCCCGCACCCTCGCCGTCTCTCTCGCACTCTCCCGAGCCCTCCCTGTCTCTCTCGCTCTCTCCCACGCCTTCCCTGTCTCTCTCGCAATTTCCCGCAGACTCCCTGTCTCTCTCGCACTCGCCCGCGGCCTCCCTGTCACTCTCGCACTCTCCCGCACCCTCCCTGTCTCTTTTGCTCTCTCCGCACCTTCCCTGTCTCTCTTGAGCTCTCATGCGGCCTCGCTGTCTCGATCGCACTCTCCCACGGACTCCCTGTCTCTCTCGCACTCTCCCGTGGCCTCCCTGTCTCTCTCGCACACTCGCGTGCCCTCCTTGTATCTCTCACACTCTACCGCGCCCTCCCTGTCTCTCTTGCACTCTCCCGCACCCTCTCTGTCTCTCACGCACTCTCCCGCTCACTCCCTGTCTCTCTCGCACTCACCCGATCCCTCCCTGTCTCTCTCGCACACTACCGCGCCCTCCCTGTCTCTCTCGCACTCACCCGATCCCTCCCTGTCTCTCTCGCACACTACCGCGCCCTCCCTGTCTCTCTCACCCTCTCCCGCTCCCTCCCTGTCGTACTCGCACTCTCCAGCGCCTTCCCTGAATCTCTCGCACTCTACCGCACCCACGCTGTCTCTCTCGCACTCTTCAGCGCCTCCTTGAATCTCTCGCACTCTACCGCTCCCTCCCTGTCTCTCTCGCACTCTCCCGCACACTCCCTGACTCTCTCGCACTATCCCGCACCCTCCCAGTCTCTCTCGCACTCTCCCGTGGCCTCCCTGTCTTTCTCGCACCCTCCCGCTCCCTCCCTGAATCTCGTGCACTCTCCCGTGCCCTCCCTGTCTCACTCGCACTCTCCAGCGGCCTCCCTGACTCTCTCACACTCTACCGCACCCTCCCTGTCGGTCTTGCACTCTCCCGTGCCCTCCCTGTCTCTCTCGCACTCTCCCGTGCACTCACTGTCTCTCTCGCACTCAAAAGCTCCCTCCCTGTCTCTCTGGCATTCTCCCGCACACTCCCTGTCTCTCTCGCACTCTCCTGCATCCTCCCTGTCTCACTCGCACTCTCCCTCGCCTTGCCTCTCTCTCTCTCGCACTCTCCAGCGGCCTCCCTGACTCTCATACAATCTACCACACCCTCCCTGTGTCTCTCGCACTCACCCGCGACCTCCCTGTCTCTCTCGCACTCTCCCGCAGCCTCCCTCTCACTCTCGCACCCTCCCGCTCCCTCCCTGTCTCTCTCGCACTCTACCATGCCCTCCCTGTCTCTCTCGCACACTCACGCACCATCCCGGTCTCTCTCGCACTCTCCCGCGCCCTCCCTGTCTCTCTCACAGTGTCCCGTGGCCTCTCTGTATCTCTCGTACTCTCCCGCAGCCTCCCTGTCTCTCTCGCGGCCTCCGTGTCTCTCTCGCACTCTCCCGCTCCCTCCCGGTCTCTCTCGCACTCTCCCGCTCCCTCACTGTCTCTCTCACACTCTCCCGTGCCCTCCCTGTCTTTCTAGCAATCTCCTGCAACCACCCTGTCTTTCTTGCACTCTCCCGCGCCCTTCCCGACTCTCTCACAGTCTCCCGTGGTCTCGCAGTCCCTCATGCACTCTCCCACGGCCTACCTGTCTTTGGCACACTCTCCCACTCCTTCCCTGTCTCTCTCGCACTCTCCCACTCCCTTCCTGTCTCTCTCGCACTCTCCTGCACCCTCCCTGTCTCTCTCGCACTCTCCCGCACCCTCCCTGTCTCACTCGCACTCTCCAGCGGCCTCACTGACTCTCACGCACTCTACCACGGCCCTCCTGTCTCTCTTGCACTCTCCTGTGCCCTCCCTGTCTCGCTCACTCTCTCCCTCCCCTTGCCTCTCTCTCTCACACTCTCCCGCAGCCTCCCAGTCTCTCTCGCACTCTCCCGTGGCATCTCTGTCTTTCTTGCACCCTCCCGCTCCCTCCCTGAATCTCATGCACTCTCCCGTGCCCTCCCTGTCTCTCTCGCACTCCACCGCACACTCCCTGTCTCTCTCGCACTCTCCCGCACACTCCCTGTCTCTCTCACACTCCCCCGCTCCCTCCCTGTCTCACTCGCAATCTCCAGCGGCCTCTCTGACTCTCTCGCACTCTCCCGCTCCTTCCCTGTCTGTCTCGCACTCTCCTGTGCCCTCCCTGTCTCTCCCGCACTCTCCCACACCCTCCCTGTCTCTCTCACACTCTCCCACACCCTCCCTGCCTCTCTCGCACTCTTCCACACCCCCCTGTCTCTCTCGCACTCTCCCGCTCCCTCCCTGTCTCTCTCGCACTCTCCCGTGGCCTCCCAGTCTCTCTGGCACCCTCCCGCTCCTTCCTTGTCTCTCTCAACTCTCCTGCACCCTCCTTGTCTCTCTCGCACTCTCCCACTCTCTCCCTGTCTCCTTCGCACTCTACCATGCCCTCCCTGTCTCTCTCGCACTCTCCCGCACCCTCGCCGTCTCTCTCGCACTCTCCCGAGCCCTCCCTGTCTCTCTCGCTCTCTCCCACGCCTTCCCTGTCTCTCTCGCAATTTCCCGCAGACTCCCTGTCTCTCTCGCACTCGCCCGCGGCCTCCCTGTCACTCTCGCACTCTCCCGCACCCTCCCTGTCTCTTTTGCTCTCTCCGCACCTTCCCTGTCTCTCTTGAGCTCTCATGCGGCCTCGCTGTCTCGATCGCACTCTCCCACGGACTCCCTGTCTCTCTCGCACTCTCCCGTGGCCTCCCTGTCTCTCTCGCACACTCGCGTGCCCTCCTTGTATCTCTCACACTCTACCGCGCCCTCCCTGTCTCTCTTGCACTCTCCCGCACCCTCTCTGTCTCTCACGCACTCTCCCGCTCACTCCCTGTCTCTCTCGCACTCACCCGATCCCTCCCTGTCTCTCTCGCATACTACCGCGCCCTCCCTGTCTCTCTCGCACTCACCCGATCCCTCCCTGTCTCTCTCGCACACTACCGCGCCCTCCCTGTCTCTCTCACCCTCTCCCGCTCCCTCCCTGTCGTACTCGCACTCTCCAGCGCCTTCCCTGAATCTCTCGCACTCTACCGCACCCACGCTGTCTCTCTCGCACTCTTCAGCGCCTCCCTGAATCTCTCGCACTCTACCGCTCCCTCCCTGTCTCTCTCGCACTCTCCCGCACACTCCCTGACTCTCTCGCACTATCCCGCACCCTCCCAGTCTCTCTCGCACTCTCCCGTGGCCTCCCTGTCTTTCTCGCACCCTCCCGCTCCCTCCCTGAATCTCGTGCACTCTCCCGTGCCCTCCCTGTCTCTCTCGCACTCCACCGCACACTCCCTGTCTCTCTCGCACTCTCCCGCACACTCCCTGTCTCTCTCACACTCCCCCGCTCCCTCCCTGTCTCACTCGCACTCTCCAGCGGCCTCCCTGACTCTCTCACACTCTACCGCACCCTCCCTGTCGGTCTTGCACTCTCCCGTGCCCTCCCTGTCTCTCTCGCACTCTCCCGCGCACTCACTGTCTCTCTCGCACTCAAAAGCTCCCTCCCTGTCTCTCTGGCATTCTCCCGCACACTCCCTGTCTCTCTCGCACTCTCCTGCATCCTCCCTGTCTCACTCGCACTCTCCCTCGCCTTGCCTCTCTCTCTCGCACTCTCCAGCGGCCTCCCTGACTCTCATACAATCTACCACACCCTCCCTGTGTCTCTCGCACTCACCCGCGACCTCCCTGTCTCTCTCGCACTCTCCCGCAGCCTCCCTCTCACTCTCGCACCCTCCCGCTCCCTCCCTGTCTCTCTCGCACTCTACCATGCCCTCCCTGTCTCTCTCGCACACTCACGCACCATCCCGGTCTCTCTCGCACTCTCCCGCGCCCTCCCTGTCTCTCTCACAGTGTCCCGTGGCCTCTCTGTATCTCTCGTACTCTCCCGCAGCCTCCCTGTCTCTCTCGCGGCCTCCGTGTCTCTCTCGCACTCTCCCGCTCCCTCCCGGTCTCTCTCGCACTCTCCCGCTCCCTCACTGTCTCTCTCACACTCTCCCGTGCCCTCCCTGTCTTTCTAGCAATCTCCTGCAACCACCCTGTCTTTCTTGCACTCTCCCGCGCCCTTCCCGACTCTCTCACAGTCTCCCGTGGTCTCGCAGTCCCTCATGCACTCTCCCACGGCCTACCTGTCTTTGGCACACTCTCCCACTCCTTCCCTGTCTCTCTCGCACTCTCCCACTCCCTTCCTGTCTCTCTCGCACTCTCCCGCACCCTCCCTGTCTCTCTCGCACTCTCCCGCACCCTCCCTGTCTCACTCGCACTCTCCAGCGGCCTCACTGACTCTCACGCACTCTACCACGGCCCTCCTGTCTCTCTTGCACTCTCCTGTGCCCTCCCTGTCTCGCTCACTCTCTCCCTCCCCTTGCCTCTCTCTCTCACACTCTCCCGCAGCCTCCCAGTCTCTCTCGCACTCTCCCGTGGCATCTCTGTCTTTCTTGCACCCTCCCGCTCCCTCCCTGAATCTCATGCACTCTCCCGTGCCCTCCCTGTCTCTCTCGCACTCCACCGCACACTCCCTGTCTTTCTCGCACTCTCCCGCACACTCCCTGTCTCTCTCACACTCCCCCGCTCCCTCCCTGTCTCACTCGCAATCTCCAGCGGCCTCTCTGACTCTCTCGCACTCTCCCGCTCCTTCCCTGTCTGTCTCGCACTCTCCTGTGCCCTCCCTGTCTCTCCCGCACTCTCCCACACCCTCCCTGTCTCTCTCACACTCTCCCACACCCTCCCTGCCTCTCTCGCACTCTTCCACACCCCCCTGTCTCTCTCGCACTCTCCCGCTCCCTCCCTGTCTCTCTCGCACTCTCCCGCACACTCCCTGTCTCTCTCGCACTCTCCTGCACCCTCCCTGTCTCACTCGCACTCTCCAGTGGCCTCCCTGACTCTCTCGCACTCTACCATGCCCTCCCTATCTCTTGCACTCTCCTGCGCCCTCCCTGTCTCGCTCGCTCTCTCCCTCGCCTTGCCTCTCTCTCTCGTACTCTCCCACAGCCTCCCTGTCTCTCTCGCACTCTCCCGCACACTCCCTGTCTCTCTTGCACTCTCCCGCGCCCTCCCTCTCTCTCTCGCACTCTCCCGCGCCCTCACTGTCTCTTTCGCACTCTACCGCTCCCTTCCTCTCTCTCTCGCACTCTCCCACACACTCCCTGTCTCTCTCTCACTCTCCTGCACCCTCCCTGACTCATTTGCTCACTCTCTCGCCTTGCCTCTCTATCTCGCACTCTCCAGCGGCCTCCCTGACTCTCATGCAATCTACCTCACCCTCCCTGTCGCTCTTGCACTCTCCTGCGCCCTCCATGTCTTGTTCGCTCTCTCCCGTGCCTTCCCTCTGTCTCTCGCAGTCTCCCGCGACCTCCCTGTCTCTCTCGCACTCTCCCGTGGCCTCCCCGTCTCTCTGGCACCCTCCCGCTCCTTCCTTGTCTCTCTCAACTCTCCTGCGCCCTCCTTGTCTCTCTCGCACTCTCCCACTCTCTCCCTGTCTCCTTCGCACTCTACCATGCCCTCCCTGTCTCTCTCGCACTCTCCCGCACCCTCGCCGTCTCTCTCGCACTCTCCCGAGCCCTCCCTGTCTCTCTCGCTCTCTCCCACACCTTCCCTGTCTCTCTCGCAATTTCCCGCAGACTCCCTGTCTCTCTCGCACTCGCCCGCGGCCTCCCTGTCACTCTCGCACTCTCCCGCACCCTCCCTGTCTCTTTTGCTCTCTCCGCACCTTCCCTGTCTCTCTTGAGCTCTCATGCGGCCTCGCTGTCTCGATTGCACTCTCCCACGGACTCCCTGTCTCTCTCGCACTCTCCCGTGGCCTCCCTGTCTCTCTCGCACACTTGCGCGCCCTCCTTGTATCTCTCACACTCTACCGCGCCCTCCCTGTCTCTCTTGCACTCTCCCGCACCCTCTCTGTCTCTCACGCACTCTCCCGCTCACTCCCTGTCTCTCTCGCACTCACCCGATCCCTCCCTGTCTCTCTCGCACACTACCGCGCCCTCCCTGTCTCTCTCGCACTCACCCGATCCCTCCCTGTCTCTCTCGCACACTACCGCGCCCTCCCTGTCTCTCTCACCCTCTCCCGCTCCCTCCCTGTCGTACTCGCACTCTCCAGCGCCTTCCCTGAATCTCTCGCACTCTACCGCACCCACGCTGTCTCTCTCGCACTCTTCAGCGCCTCCCTGAATCTCTCGCACTCTACCGCTCCCTCCCTGTCTCTCTCGCACTCTCCCGCACACTCCCTGACTCTCTCGCACTATCCCGCACCCTCCCAGTCTCTCTCGCACTCTCCCGTGGCCTCCCTGTCTTTCTCGCACCCTCCCGCTCCCTCCCTGAATCTCGTGCACTCTCCCGTGCCCTCCCTGTCTCTCTCGCACTCCACCGCACACTCCCTGTCTCTCTCGCACTCTCCCGCACACTCCCTGTCTCTCTCACACTCCCCCGCTCCCTCCCTGTCTCACTCGCACTCTCCAGCGGCCTCCCTGACTCTCTCACACTCTACCGCACCCTCCCTGTCGGTCTTGCACTCTCCCGTGCCCTCCCTGTCTCTCTCGCACTCTCCCGCGCACTCACTGTCTCTCTCGCACTCAAAAGCTCCCTCCCTGTCTCTCTGGCATTCTCCCGCACACTCCCTGTCTCTCTCGCACTCTCCTGCATCCTTCCTGTCTCACTCGCACTCTCCCTCGCCTTGCCTCTCTCTCTCGCACTCTCCAGCGGCCTCCCTGACTCTCATACAATCTACCACACCCTCCCTGTGTCTCTCGCACTCACCCGCGACCTCCCTGTCTCTCTCGCACTCTCCCGCAGCCTCCCTCTCACTCTCGCACCCTCCCGCTCCCTCCCTGTCTCTCTCGCACTCTACCATGCCCTCCCTGTCTCTCTCGCACACTCACGCACCATCCCGGTCTCTCTCGCACTCTCCCGCGCCCTCCCTGTCTCTCTCACAGTGTCCCGTGGCCTCTCTGTATCTCTCGTACTCTCCCACAGCCTCCCTGTCTCTCTCGCGGCCTCCGTGTCTCTCTCGCACTCTCCCGCTCCCTCCCGGTCTCTCTCGCACTCTCCCGCTCCCTCACTGTCTCTCTCACACTCTCCCGTGCCCTCCCTGTCTTTCTAGCAATCTCCTGCAACCACCCTGTCTTTCTTGCACTCTCCCGCGCCCTTCCCGACTCTCTCACAGTCTCCCGTGGTCTCGCAGTCCCTCATGCACTCTCCCACGGCCTACCTGTCTTTGGCACACTCTCCCACTCCTTCCCTGTCTCTCTCGCACTCTCCCACTCCCTTCCTGTCTCTCTCACACTCTCCCGCACCCTCCCTGTCTCTCTCGCACTCTCCCGCACCCTCCCTGTCTCACTCGCACTCTCCAGCGGCCTCACTGACTCTCACGCACTCTACCACGGCCCTCCTGTCTCTCTTGCACTCTCCTGTGCCCTCCCTGTCTCGCTCACTCTCTCCCTCCCCTTGCCTCTCTCTCTCACACTCTCCCGCAGCCTCCCAGTCTCTCTCGCACTCTCCCGTGGCATCTCTGTCTTTCTTGCACCCTCCCGCTCCCTCCCTGAATCTCATGCACTCTCCCGTGCCCTCCCTGTCTCTCTCGCACTCCACCGCACACTCCCTGTCTCTCTCGCACTCTCCCGCACACTCCCTGTCTCTCTCACACTCCCCCGCTCCCTCCCTGTCTCACTCGCAATCTCCAGCGGCCTCTCTGACTCTCTCGCACTCTACCGCACCCTCCCTGTCAGTCTTGCACTCTCCCGCGCCCTCCCTGTCTCTCTCGCACTCTCCCGCGCACTCACTGTCTCTCTCGCACTCAAAAGCTCCCTCCCTGTCTCTCTGGCATTCTCCCGCACACTCCCAGTCTCTCTCACACACTCCCGCTCCCTCCCTGTCTCTCTCGCACTCTCCAGCACCCTCCCTGTCTCTCGCACTCTCCCGCTCCCTCCCTGGCTCTCTCTCACTCTCCCGCTCCCTCCCTGTCTCTCTCGCACTCTACTGTGCCCTCCCTGGCTCTCTCGCACTCTCCCACGCCCTCCCTGTCTGTCTCGCACTCTCCCGCACTCTCCATGTCTCTTTTACACTCTACCGTGCCCTCCCTGTCTCTCTCACACTCTCCCGTGGCCTCCGTCTCTCTTGCACTCTCCCGCTCCCTCCCTGTCTCTCTTGCACTCTCCAGCTCCCTCCCTGTCTCACTCGCACTCCCCACTTCCTCCCTATCGCTCTCACACTCTGCCGCATCCTCCCTGTCTCTCTCGCTCTCTCCTGTGCCTTCCCTGTCTCTATCGCACTCTCCTGCGGCCTCCCTGTCTCTCTCACAGTCACCCGCACACTCCCTGTCTCTCTCGCCCTCTCCCGCTACCTCCCTGTCTCACTCTCACTCTCCAGCGCCCTCCCTGAATCTCTCGCACTCTACCACTCCCATGCTGTCTCTCTCGCACTCTTCAGCGCCTCCCTGAATCTCTCGCAGTCTACCGTGCCCTCCCTGTCTCTCTCGCACTCTCCCGCAAACTTCCTGTTTCTCTCGCACTCTCCCACTCCCTCCCTGTCTGTCTCGCACACTCCCGTGCCCTCTCTGTCTCTCTCGCACACTCCCGTGCCTTCCCTGTCTCTCACGCACTCTCCCGCTCACTCCCTGTCTCTCACGCACTCTCCCGCTCACTCCCTGTCTCTCTCACACTCTCCCCATTCCTCCCTATCTCTCTCACACACTACCGCGCCCTCCCTTTCTCTCTCGCACTCTCCCGCTCCCCCGCTGTTTCACTTGCACTCTCCCGTAACCTCCCTGTCTTTCTTGCACTCTCCCATACTCTTCCTGTCTCTCTCGCACTCTCCCGTGCCCTCCCTGTCTCTCTCACAGTGTCCCGTGGCCTCACTGTATCTCTCGTACTCTCCCGCAGCCTCCCTGTCTCTCTTGCGGCCTCCGTGTCTCTCTCGCACTCTCCCGCTCCCTCACTGTCTCTCTCACACTCTCCCGCGCCCTCCCTGTCTTTCTAGCAATCTCCTGCAACCACCCTGTCTTTCTTGCACTCTCCTGCGCCCTCCCCGACTCTCTCACAGTCTCCCGTGGTCTCGCAGTCTCTCACACACTCTCCCATGGCCTACCTGTCTCTCTCGCACTCTCCCGCGGCCTCCCTGTCTTTTGCACACTCTCCCACTCCTTCCCTGTCTCTCTCACGCTCTCCCACTCCCTCCCTGTCTCACTCGCACACTCTCGCACCATCCCTGTCTCCCTCGCACTCTACCGCTCCCTCCCTGTCTCTCTCACACTCTACCACTCCCTCCCTGTCTCTCTTGCACTCCCCCGCACACTCCCTGTCTCTCTCGCACTCTCCCGCACCCTCCCTGTCTCTCTCGCACTCTCCTGCACCCTCCCTGTCTCACTCGCACTCTCCAGCGGCCTCACTGACTCTCACGCACTCTACCACGGCCTTCCTGTCTCTCTTGCACTCTCCTGTGCCCTCCCTGTCTCGCTCACTCTCTCCCTCGCCTTGCCTCTCTCTCTCGCACTCTCCCGCAGCCTCCCAGTCTCTCTCGCGCTCTCCCACTCCCTCCCTGTCTCACTCGCACACTCTCGCGCCATCCCTGTCTCCCTCGCACTCTACCGCTCCCTCCCTGTCTCTCTCACACTCTCCTGCACCCTCCCTGTCTCACTCGCACTCTCCAGCGGCCTCACTGACTCTCACGCACTCTACCACGGCCTTCCTGTCTCTCTTGCACTCTCCTGTGCCCTCCCTGTCTCGCTCACTCTCTCCCTCGCCTTGCCTCTCTCTCTCGCACTCTCCCGCAGCCTCCCAGTCTCTCTCGCGCTCTCCCACTCCCTCCCTGTCTCACTCGCACACTCTCGCGCCATCCCTGTCTCCCTCGCACTCTACCGCTCCCTCCCTGTCTCTCTCACACTCTACCGCTCCCTCCCTGTCTCTCTTGCACTCCCCCGCACACTCCCTGTCTCTCTCGCACTCTCCCGCACCCTCCCTGTCTCTCTTGCACTCTCCCGCACCCTCCCTGTCTCATTCGCACTCTCCAGCGGCCTCACTGACTCTCACGCACTCTACCACAGCCTTCCTGTCTCCCTTGCACTCTCCTGTGCCCTCCCTGTCTCGCTCACTCTCTCCCTCGCCTTACCTCTCTCTCTCGCACTCTCCCGCAGCCTCCCAGTCTCTCTCGCACTCTCCCGTGGCCTCCCTGTCTTTCTCGCACCCTCCCGCTCCCTCCCTGAATCTCGTGCACTCTCCCGTGCCCTCCCTGTCTCTCTCGCACTCCACCGCACACTCCCTGTCTCTCTCGCACTCTCCCGCACACTCCCTGTCTCTCTCACACTCCCCCGCACACTCACTGTCTCTCTCGCACTCAAAAGCTCCCTCCCTGTCTCTCTGGCATTCTCCCGCACACTCCCTGTCTCTCTCGCACTCTCCTGCACTCTCCCTGTCTCACTCGCACTCTCCCTCACCTTGCCTCTCTCTCTCGCACTCTCCAGCGGCCTCTCTGACTCTCATACAATCTACCACGACCTCCCTGTCGCTCTTGCACTCTCCCGTGCCCTCCCTTTCTCGTTCGCTCCCTCCTTCGCCTTCCCTGTGTCTCTCGCACTCACCCGTGGCCTCCCTGTCTCTCTCGCACTCTCTCGTGGCCTCCCGCTCGCTCTCGCATACTCCCGCTCCCTCCCTGTCTCTCTCGCACTCTACCATGCCCTCCCTGTCTCTCTCGCACTCTCACGCACCCTCCTGGTCTCTCTCGCACTCTCCCGCACCCTCCCTTTCTCTCTCGCTCTCTGCCATGCCTTCCCTGCCTCTCTCGCACTCCACTGCACACTCCCTGTCTCTCTCGCACTCTCCCGCACACTCCCTGTCTCTCTCACACTCCCCCGCTCCCTCCCTGTCTCACTCGCACTCTCCAGCGGCCTCCCTGACTCTCTCGCACACTACCGCACCCTCCCTGTCAGTCTTGCACTCTCCCGCGCCCTCCCTGTCTCTCTCGCACTCTCCCGTGCACTCACTGTCTCTCTCGCACTCAAAAGCTCCCTCCCTTTCTCTCTGGCATTCTCCCGCACACTCCCTGTCTCTCTCGCACTCTCCTGCACCCTCTCTGTCTCACTCGCACTCTCCCTCACCTTGCCTCTCTCTCTCGCACTCTCCAGCGGCCTCCCTGACTCTCATACAATCTACCACGACCTCCCTGTCGCTCTTTCACTCTCCCGCGCCCTCCCTGTTTCGTTCGCTCTCTCCTTCGCCTTCCCTGTGTCTCTCGCACTCACCCGCGGCCTCCCTGTCTCTCTCGCACTCTCCTGCGGCCTCCCTCTCGCTCTCGCACCCTCCCTCTCCCTCCATGTCTCTCTCGCACTCTACCATGCCCTCCCTGTCTCTCTCGCACTCTCACGCACCCTCCCGGTCTCTCTCGCACTCTCCCGCACCCTCCCTGTCTCTCTTGCTCTCTGCCATGCCTTCCCTGCCTCTCTCACACTCTCCCGCAGCCTCCCTGTCACTCTCGCACTCTCCCGCACACTCCCTGTCTCTCAAGCATTCTCCCGCTCCCTCCTTGTCTCTCTCGCACTCTCCCACTCCCTCCCTGTCTCTTTCGCACTCTACCATGCCCTCCCAGTCTCTCTCGCACTCACCCGCTCCCTCCCTGTCTCTCTCGCACTCTCCCGCGCCCTCCCTGTCTCTCTCGCACCCTACCGGTCCCTTCCTGGATCTCTCGCACTCTCCTGCATGCACCCTGTCTCGCTCATACTCTCCCGCTCCCTCCCTGTCTCTATCGCACTCTCCAGCTCCCTCGTTGTCTCTCTCGCACTCTCCCTTGCCTCGGTCTCTCTTTCGCACTCTCCAGCGCCCTCCCTGTCTCTCTCGCCCTCTCCCGCTCCCTCACTGTCTCTCTCACACTCTCCTGTGTCCTCCCTGTCTTTCTCACACTCTCCTGCACCCACCCTGCCTTTCTCGCACTCTCCCGCGCCCTCCCCGACTCTGTCACAGTCTCCCGTGGCCTCCCTGTCTCTCACGCACTCTCCCACGGCCTACCTGTCTCTCTCGCACTCTCCCGCGGCCTCCCTGTCACTCTCGCACTCTCCCGCTCCTTCCCTGTCTGTCTCGCACTCTCCTGTGCCCTCCCTGTCTCTCCCGCACTCTCCCACACCCTCCCTGTCTCTCTCACACTCTCCCACACCCTCCCTGCCTCTCTCGCACTCTTCCACACCCCCCTGTCTCTCTCGCACTCTCCCGCTCCCTCCCTGTCTCTCTCGCACTCTCCCGCACACTCCCTGTCTCTCTCGCACTCTCCCGCACCCTCCCTGTCTCACTCGCACTCTCCAGTGGCCTCCCTGACTCTCTCGCACTCTACCATGCCCTCCCTATCTCTTGCACTCTCCTGCGCCCTCCCTGTCTCGCTCGCTCTCTCCCTCGCCTTGCCTCTCTCTCTCGTACTCTCCCACAGCCTCCCTGTCTCTCTCGCACTCTCCCGCACACTCCCTGTCTCTCTTGCACTCTCCCGCGCCCTCCCTCTCTCTCTCGCACTCTCCCGCGCCCTCACTGTCTCTTTCGCACTCTACCGCTCCCTTCCTCTCTCTCTCGCACTCTCCCACACACTCCCTGTCTCTCTCTCACTCTCCTGCACCCTCCCTGACTCATTTGCTCACTCCCTCGCCTTGCCTCTCTATCTCGCACTCTCCAGCGGCCTCCCTGACTCTCATGCAATCTACCTCACCCTCCCTGTCGCTCTTGCACTCTCCTGCGCCCTCCATGTCTTGTTCGCTCTCTCCCGTGCCTTCCCTCTGTCTCTCGCAGTCTCCCGCGACCTCCCTGTCTCTCTCGCACTCTCCCGTGGCCTCCCAGTCTCTCTGGCACCCTCCCGCTCCTTCCTTGTCTCTCTCAACTCTCCTGCGCCCTCCTTGTCTCTCTCGCACTCTCCCACTCTCTCCCTGTCTCCTTCGCACTCTACCATGCCCTCCCTGTCTCTCTCGCACTCTCCCGCACCCTCGCCGTCTCTCTCGCACTCTCCCGAGCCCTCCCTGTCTCTCTCGCTCTCTCCCACGCCTTCCCTGTCTCTCTCGCAATTTCCCGCAGACTCCCTGTCTCTCTCGCACTCGCCCGCGGCCTCCCTGTCACTCTCGCACTCTCCCGCACCCTCCCTGTCTCTTTTGCTCTCTCCGCACCTTCCCTGTCTCTCTTGAGCTCTCATGCGGCCTCGCTGTCTCGATCGCACTCTCCCACGGACTCCCTGTCTCTCTCGCACTCTCCCGTGGCCTCCCTGTCTCTCTCGCACACTCGCGCGCCCTCCTTGTATCTCTCACACTCTACTGCGCCCTCCCTGTCTCTCTTGCACTCTCCCGCACCCTCTCTGTCTCTCACGCACTCTCCCGCTCACTCCCTGTCTCTCTCGCACTCACCCGATCCCTCCCTGTCTCTCTCGCACACTACCGCGCCCTCCCTGTCTCTCTCGCACTCACCCGATCCCTCCCTGTCTCTCTCGCACACTACCGCGCCCTCCCTGTCTCTCTCACCCTCTCCCGCTCCCTCCCTGTCGTACTCGCACTCTCCAGCGCCTTCCCTGAATCTCTCGCACTCTACCGCATCCACGCTGTCTCTCTCGCACTCTTCAGCGCCTCCCTGAATCTCTCGCAGTCTACCGTGCCCTCCTTGTCTCTCTCGCACTCTCCCACACACTCCCTGTTTCTCTCGCACTCTCCTGCTCCCTCCCTGTCTCTCTCACACTCTCCCGCACCCTCCCTGTCTCTCTAGCACTCTCCCGCTCCCTCCCTGTCTCTCTCGCACTCTCCCGCTCCCTCCCTGTCTCTCTCGCACACTCCCGCGCCCTCCCTGTCTCTCTCACTCTCTCCTGCGCCTTCCCTGTCTCTCTTACACTCTCCCACGTCCTCCCTCTCTCTCTCGCACTCTCTCGCGGCCTCCCTGTCTCTCTCGTACTCTCAAGCTCCCTCCCTGTCTCTCTCGCACTCTCCCACGCCGGCCCTGTCTGTCTCACACTCCACCGCTCCCTCCATGTCTCTCTCGCAATCTCCCGCACACTCCCAGTCTCTCTCGCACTCTCCCGCACACTCCCTGTCTCACTCGCACTCTCCAGAGGCCTCCCTGAATCTCTCGCACTCTACAGCTCCCTCCTTGTCTCTCTCGCACTCTCCCAGTCCCTCCCTGTCTCTTTCGCACTCTACTGTGCCCTCCCTGTCTCTCTCACACTCTCCCGGGCCCTCCCTGTCTCTCTCGCACTCTCCCGCACCCTCTCTGTCTCTCACGCACTCTCCCGCTCACTCCCTGTCTCTCTCGCACTCACCCGATCCCTCCCTGTCTCTCTCGCACAGTACCGCGCCCTCCCTGTCTCTCTCGCACTCACCCGATCCCTCCCTGTCTCTCTCACACACTCCCGCTCCCTCCCTGTCTCTCTCGCACTCTCCAGCACCCTCCCTGTCTCTCGCACTCTCCCGCTCCCTCCCTGTCTCTCTCTCACTCTCCTGCTCCCTCCCTGTATCTTTCGCACTCTACTGTGCCCTCCCTGGCTCTCTCGCACTCTCCCACACCCTCCCTGTCTGTCTCGCACTCTCCCGCACTCTCCATGTCTCTTTCACACTCTACCGTGCCCTCCCTGTCTCTCTCGCACTCTCCCGTGGCCTCCATCTCTCTCGCACTCTCCCGCTCCCTCCCTGTCTCTCTTGCACTCTCCAGCTTCCTCCCTGTCTCACCCGCACTCCCCACTTCCTCCCTATCGCTCTCACAATCTGCCGCGTCCTCCCTGTCTCTCTCGCTCTCTCCCGTGCCTTCCCTGTCTCTATCGCACTCTCCCGCGGCCTCCCTGTCTCTCTCACAGTCACCCGCACACTCCCTGTCTCTCTCGCCCTCTCCCGCTCCCTCCCTGTCTCACTCTCACTCTCCAGCGCCCTCCCTGAATCTCTCGCACTCTACCACGCCCACGCTGTCTCTCTCGCACTCTTCAGCGCCTTCCCTGTCTCTCTCACACTCTCCCACAGCCTCCCTGTCTCTCTCGCATCTCCCGCACCGGCCCTGTCTCTCTCGCACTCCACCGCTCCCTCCCTGTCTCTCTCGCAATCTCCCGCACACTCCCAGTCTCTCTGGCACACTCCCGCTCCCTCCCTGACTCTCTCGCACTCTACCGCGCCCTCTTAGTCGCTCTTGCACTCTGCCGCACCCTCCCTGTCTCGCTCGCTCTCTCCACGCCTTCCCTCTGTCTCTCGCACTCTCCCGTGACCTCCCTGTCTCTCTCGCACTCTCCCGTGGCCTCTCTGTCTCTCTCGCACCTTCCTGCTCCCTCCCTGACTCTCTCTCACTCTCCCGCACACTCCCTGACTCTCTCGCACTCTCCCGCGCCCTCCCTGAATCTCTCGCACTCTCCCGCTCCCTCCTTGTCTCTCTCTCACTCTCCCAGTCCCTCCCTGTCTCTTTCGCACTCTACTGTGCCCTCCCTGTCTCTCTCTCACTCTCCCATGCCCTCCCTGTCTCTCTCGCACTCTCCTTCGGCCTTCATATCTCTCTCGCTCTCTCCCGCTCCCTCCCTGTCTCTCTCACACACTCCCGCTCCCTCCCTGTCTCTCTCCCACTCTCCAGCACCCTCCCTGTCTCTCTCGCACTCTCCTGCTCCGTCCTGTCTCTCTCTCACTCTCCCGCTCCCTCCCTGTCTCTCACACACTCTCCCGCTCCCTCCCAGTCTCTCTCGCACTCTCCCGCTCCCTCCCTGTCTCTCTCGCACTCTCCCGCTCCCTCCCTGTCTCTCACACACTCTCCCGCTCCCTCCCTGTCTCTCTCGCGCTCTGCCGCTCCCTCCCTGTCTCTCACGCACTCTCCCGCGCCCTCCCTGTCTCTCTCGCACTCTCCCGCTCCCTCCCTGTCTCTCTCAAACTTCCCACACCCTCCCTGTCTCTCTCACACTGTCCCGCTCCCTCCATGTCTCACTCGCACTCTCCTCACCCTCTTTTACCTTCTGTCTCCGATCTCCTCATGCTCTTTCATACTGAGTCCCTGCTCTGCTTGCTCTCTTTTATCCTGTGTCTCTGCTCTCCTCACTCTCACTTATTCTGTGTCTTGTGTCTCCGTTCTCCTCACTCTGATTTATTCTGTGTCTTGTGTCTCCGTTCTCCTCACTCTGATTTATTCTGTCTCTTGTGTCTCTGCTCTGCTCATGCTCTTTTATCCTGTGTCTTGTGTCTCCATTCTCCACAGGCTCTGTTATCCTGTGTCTCCACTCTCATCACTCTCTTTTATCCAGTGTCTCTGCTCTCCTCATCTTCTCTTATCCTGTGTCTCTGCTCTGCTTGCTCTCTTTTATCCTGTGTCTCTGCCCTCCTCACGCTCTTTTATCCTGTGTCTCTGCTCTCCGGCCACTCTTTTATCCTGTGTCTCTGCTCTCCGGCCACTCTTTTATCCTGTGTCTCTGCTCTCCGGCCACTCTTTTATCCTGTGTCTCTGCTCCCCTCGTGCACTTTTATCCTGTATCTCCACTCTACTTATGCTTTTTCATCCTGTATCTCTGCTCTCCTCGTGTTGTTTTATCCTGTGTCTCCAATCTGCTTACACTCTTTTCTCCTGTGTCTCCGCGGTCCTCACACTCTTTTATCCTGTGTCTCCACTCTCCCTCTGCTCTTTTATTCTGTGTCACACACTCCTTGCTCTCTTTTATCCTGTGACTCCACTGCTCTCCTCACGCCCTTTTATCTTGCATCTCTGTCATTCTCCTTGTGCTCTTTTACCCTGTGTCTCTGCCGTTCTCCTTACGCTCTTTCATCCTGTATCTCTGCTCTCCTCATGTTGTTTTAACCTGTGTCTCCACTCTCCTCACGTGCTTTTATTCTGAGTCGGCACTCTCCATCCGCTCTTTTATCCTGTGACTCTGCTCTCCTCACGGTCTTTTATCCTGTGTCTCCACTCTCCTCATGCGCTTTTATCCTGTGTCAACACTCTCCTTGCTCTCTTTTATCCTGTGTCTCCACTCTCCTCATGCGCTTTTATCCTGTGTCTACGCTCCACTCTTGCTCTCCTTTATCCTGTGTCTCCACTCTCCTCATGCGCTTTTATCCTGTGTCAACACTCTCCTTGCTCTCCTTTATCCTGTGTCTCCGCTCTCCTTACGCTCTTTTTTCCTATGTCACCACTCTCCTTCTGCTCTTTTATTCTGTGTCTCCGCTCTCCTCACTCTCTTTTATCCTGTGACTCCACTCTCCTCACGCCCTTTTATCTTGCATCTCTGTCATTCTCCTTGTGCCCTTTTACCCTGTGTCTCTGCCGTTCTCCTTACGCTCTTTCATCCTGTATCTCTGCTCTCCTCATGTTGTTTTAACCTGTGTCGACACTCTCCTCACGTTCTTTTATCCTGTGTCTCCGCTCTCCTTGTGCTCTTTTATCTTATGGCTCTGCTCTCCCTGTGCTCCTTTATCTTGTATCTGCACTCTCCTTAGGCTCTTTTATCCTGTGTCTCCGCTCTCCTTGCTCTCTTTTATCCTATGACACCACCACTCTCCTCTGGCACTTTTATCGTGCGTCTCCATCATTCTCTTTGTGCACTTTTGCCCTGTGTCTCTGCCGTTCTCCTTACGCTCTTTCATCCTCTGTCTCTGCTCTCCTTACGCTCTTTTATCCTGTGTCTCTGCTCTCCTTGCTCACTTTTATCCTGTTTCTCCACCGCTCTCCTCACGCTCTTTTATCTTGCATCTCCGTCGTTCTCCTTGTGCTCTTTTACCCTGTATCTCTGCCGTTCTCCTCACGCTCTTTGATCCTGTATCTCTGCCGTTCTCCTCATGTTCTTTTATCCTGTGTCTCCACTCTCCTCACCCTCTTTTATCTTTTGTCTCCACTCTTCTCACTCTCTTTTATTTTGTCTCTCCACTCTCCTCAGCCTATTTTATCCTGTGTCTCTGCTTTCGTCGCGCTCTTCTATCTTATGTCTCCGTTCTCCTGACTCTCTTTTATTCTGTGTCTTGCATCTCTGCTCTGCTCACTCTCTTTTAACCTCTGTCTTGTGTGTCCTTTCTCCTCAATCTCTTTTATCCTGTTTCTTGTATCTCCGTTCTCCTCACTCTGATTTATTCTGTGTCTTGTGTCTCCGTTCTCCTCACTCTGATTTATTCTGTGTCTTGTGTCTCTGCTCTGCTCATGCTCTTTTATCCTGTGTCTTGTGTCTCCATTCTCCACAGGCTCTGTTATCCTGTGTCTCCACTCTCATCACTCTCTTTTATCCAGTGTCTCTGCTCTCCTCATCTTCTCTTATCCTGTGTCTCTGCTCTGATTGCTCTCTTTTATCCTGTGTCTCTGCCCTCCTCACGCTCTTTTATCCTGTGTCTCTGCTCTCCGGCCACTCTTTTATCCTGTGTCTCTGCTCCCCTCGTGCACTTTTATCCTGTATCTCCACTCTACTTATGCTTTTTCATCCTGTATCTCTGCTCTCCTCGTGTTGTTTTATCTTGTGTCTCTGCTCTCCCTATGTTCTTTTGTTCTGTGTCTACACTCTCTTTCTCTTTTATCCTGTGTCACCACTCTCCTTGCTTTCTTTTATCCTGTGACTCCACCGCTCTCCTCGCACTTTTTTATCTTGCATCTCCGTCGTTCTCCTTGTGCTCTTTTGCCCTGTTCTCTGCTGTTCTCCTCATGCCCTTTAACCCTGTGTCTCCGCTCTCCCTGTGCTCATTTATCCTGTGATTCCAATCTCCTTGTGCTCTTTTATCCTATATCTCCACTCTCCTCATCTCTTTCATCATGTGTCTCTGCTCTCCTCGCACTCTTTTATTCTGCGTCTCTGTTGCTCTCATGCTCTTTTATTCGTTTGCCTCCGCCGTTCTCTTTGTACTCTTTTTCCCTGTATCTCCACCGCTCTCCTCACATTGTTTTATCTTGTGTCTCAATGTGGCTGTGGCTGTGCCTGAACTGTCTCAGTTGCAGAGGAATGGTCACTTTGTATAAGGTTTCTCTAACGCATGGCCACTTCCCTTGCCCACCTGTCCCCCCAACCCCAAATGCTTGTGCGCCATATTCAACTTCAAGGCAGCCTTTGCACCCCCCAACACCCCCCCAAACCCCCAACACACAAGTTGCCTCAAGGGCAGCCATGACCCCTGCCCCCTGAAAACGATCCTCAAGCTAATGTGCAACAGGCGACCCTGGTGAGTGCTGCACATCACTGCTGTGTACTCACCTCTGAGTTGCCCTCAAAGTGCAGGCTGCCAAGTGCACACCTTTTATGTGGTGTTATGCGTGCTTTCCTGCCAACATGGATGGATAATCCAGCTGGAGGGGACGATTCTGTAGGGCTGGCCTAATAATGATATGCAGATGTACTACAATGAGTTTCCCAACATCTGATGGAGGGAAACGTGGCCTGCCATTGATCGGCTGAGCGGACAATTGCACTAATTTCACTATGTTGTGAAGCCGATCATGCCATACTGTCTGCTCACACCACTGAACAAGTCCAATGCTGGTGGGCATGGAAAATCCCAGCCAATATGTCACAGTCATTAGCACTGGCTTTGATGGAGATGTTCAAGAAAAGTTCTCTTCTGACCTTGATGAAGCCCTCACTGTCATCTCAAAAGAAGAAAAGATCAACCTTCAGGAGGGTTTAATTCCAGTGTTGGCCATGACTCTGATGTCTGGAGAGGAACCATTGGGTAAAATGGTGTGGGAAAAGCCAATGTAAATGGTGTCCTCTTGCTGACAAAATGTACTCAGCACAGTCTCATTATAACAAGCACCCTCTTCCACCAAAAGGACAAATATAAAACCACATGGCATCCTAGATCAAAGCACGGGCACCACCTGGATTATGTCATTGCTCAGGCCAAAGATCTAAGTGATGTCAGAATCATTTGATTGATGTGCGGAACAGATAGGTGTGTGACAGACGCGTGTCTACCAATCTGAAAGACGTCCACCTGCTGGACATGGGCTCGTCACACACCTGCCCACCACACAGCCCACCCATTATATACCGGCCGACTGCCGCATGTCAGGAACATCATTTTAATACTTTAGCATCTCAGGCGATCACTCTGTTTAATGATCACTCATAACGATCACTCTGTTTAACAATCAATCTGTTGACGGTCTCTGTTTAATTATCACTGTGTTTAATGATCACTCTGTGCTCCACATGGGCGAGTCCTCTTTGTAAAGTGAAGTTGATAGAAGGCCATATGTCCCACAAAGTAAACTTTTCTTTGTAAATGTGCATGTGCATTGGTGTGAGGGATTCTGAAATGGTTGAGTGGGAAGAATTACCATGAAATAGAAGATATTTTGTACATTGTTTGATATACAGTTACAGGGTATTAGGTTGCACTTTTTTTTATTCATTCATTGGATGTGGGCATCACTGGCTAGGCCTGCATTTATTACCCATCCCTAATTGCCCTTGAGAAGGTGGTGATGAGCTGCCTTCTTGAACTGCTTTCTAACAGTCATAGATTCTTAACAACACAGATGGAAGTCATTTGTCTCATCAAATCTATTTGGCCTAATAGACCCATTGCCATCCATTGCATTTAAGTGCAAGATTTCAAGATACATGGATCTCCTCTCGAGGAACGAAGAGCTATGTGTGAGACATTGGACCATACATCACTACAACAAAGTTCCAGCTTCTACTCTTGTGGTCATAGCTCAGTCAATGCCTACTGGAAAATATAAAAAAAGTTCAGGACAAAATGTGTAAAAAGGTGGCGGAGCAATAAAGTTTGGGATGCTCAAGAGGTCAGAATTAGAGGTGTGCAAATATCTTAGAGGGTTGTGGGGCTTGAGATTGCAGAGTTAGGGAGGGTCATGACCATGGAGGGTTTTTAAAACAGCGATGAGAATTTTAAAATCGAGATGTTGCTGGATCAGGAGTCAAAATAGGTCGGTAAGCCTAGAGTGATTGATAAAAAGGAATTGATGCGAGTGAATACATGAACAGCAGAGACCTGGATGAGCTAAATTTAATGGAGAGCAGAAGATCAGAGGTCAGTCAGGAATACATTGGAAGTTGGAACAAAGATAACAAAAGCATGGATGATGGTTTCAGCAGTAGGTGAGTTGAGGCAGGGGCAAAGAGGAACAATGCTACCAACCTACAGAATTTCCTCAGTATATCTCTGTTAACAGGGTTATCAGGCAAATATGAAATAAACCCAAAGTATAACTAAATGCATTGTTTTTTGAAGGGAGTGACAATTAGCTTATGACCCTGCTTTGAGATATAATGGAACATTCCAGAGTGATTGAGAAGAAATGCACAAATGTTCAATTTTTCCATTTTTAAAAAACAATTTAGTTTAAGAAAGCACAGGAAGCATGTGGTGGGAAAGAAAAATATTTCCATTTTAGGCACCAGGAATTCCTAGATGAGATATAAAGTCAGACGCAAAGTAAACTCTCTTTTCTGAAACAATAACATCTAACCCCAACTTAAGAAAAGCAGCACTAATTAGAGTGAAAATATTTCCACTCTGTACCAATAATTCTTTGAAGACTTAGTATGAGATGTTCAATTTAATTAAGCTATGAACACTTTGTGTGTTGTTGATTCACATCCATCAGAAGAATGAGGAAGATTCGGAAACCAACCATTATTGTCCCTTTAGATGCAGCATCTCTGCATCTTGATTTAAATCAGAGGCTCAGGGAGGAAACCTCTGTGAGAGAAATGGCAACTCATTCAAAAAATAAACACAATGATTAAAATGTTACCTTGTTAATAAGAACCCACTGGATCTGGCAAAGTGGATGTTTGGACTTTGTGGCTAAAACTTTTAAGGTTGGCGCACGTTTTCAGGTGTGGATGTCCTGATTCGCACCTTTTCCCATTGAGGCAGGCAGTACACAAACCCTGCGTTGCCCCTTCATTTCCACGATTTCTGGAGGCATCTAATGTGACCTGAGCTGCTGGCTGGCTGCATGCACGATCGGTGGCACTTCAGTGTGTGAGGTTAGTTGGTGTTCCAACTCACCTTCAGCTCTGAAAGGCAACCTGACCCTCTTAAAGATGCACTGAATTATAGGAGGCTGCTGCTGAATGGCATCACTGCAATTCTATACAAGAGAAATGCAACACCAGGGCAGTGTGATCTGTGGCTTATGGATGCAGGGCTAGAGGCTTTAGTCATGGAAGTGCCAAATTTAACACCCTGGACCAAGG
The DNA here is from genome assembly GCA_026770705.1 of Isurus oxyrinchus. NCBI lineage: Eukaryota > Metazoa > Chordata > Chondrichthyes > Lamniformes > Lamnidae > Isurus > Isurus oxyrinchus. The sequence goes on from JANJGN010000002.1 coordinate 141,340,867, forward strand.
ATGTAAGAACATCCCAAAGCCTTTCAGTTTAACAATCTCTGTGGGTAAGCTTTTAAAAACAATAAATAGGAAAAAAATCAACAGGCACTTGGAGAGGTTTAATATTAATTAAAGAAAGCCAGCATGTAGTAGATGTTGCCTATGTGGATTTTAAAAAAGTGTTTCACAAAACACCAAACGAAATGCTGGTTAACAAAATTGTGGCTCAGGGGATAGGAAGGTCAGTGCCAGCTTGGATAAAAAATTGGCTTAAGGACAGAAAACAGTAAGTCATGGTAAATGATTAATTTTCAGATTGGAAGATGGTAGACAGTGGTGTTCATCCAGGGTCAGTATATATGACTTGAATTTTGGAATACAGTGTAAAAGTTTGGAATTTGCCAATGATACTAAACATGGAAATATGACAGTGAGGATAATAGCAACTCAACACCATCCAGGACAAAGCAGCCTACTTGATTGATTGGCACCCCATCCACAGACATTCTCCTCTTCCACCCCAATGCACAGAAGCAGCAGTGTGTACCATCTACAAGATGCATTGCAGATGCACCAAGGCTCCTTAGACAGCACGTTTCAAACCTGTGACTTCTACCATCTGGAAGGACAGGGGCAGCAGATAGATGGGAACACCACCACCTGAAAGTTCCCCTCCAAGTCACTCACCATCTTGGCTTGGAAATATATCGACGTTCCTTCACTGTCACTGAGTCAAAATCCTGGAAATCCCTCCCTAACAGCACTGTGGGTGTACTACAGTGGCACCACATGGACTATAGCAGTTCAAGAAGCCAGCTCACCACCACCTTCTCAATGGCACATATGGATGGACAGTAAATGATGGCCTAGCCAGCAAAACCCACATTCCGTGAATGAATTTTTAAAAAATTGACTGTAGCAGGATGTAGAGAGTCCAGCAGAATGGGCAGACAAGTGGCAGATGGAAATTAATGCAGAGAAGTATGAGCTGATGAAGGGATAGGGAGAGGCAATATAGATTTAATGGCACAGTTCTAAAGAATGTGCAAGAACAGGTATCTGGGAGTTCATGCCAATTAATTAATAATGGAAAATTAATAATGGGAAACAAGGTGAAAGCATTGGCCAGATATTTTGTGTCTGTTTTCACTTTAGAAGATACAAAAGCATTCCAAGAATAGTTGAAATCAAGAGGTAAATGGGAGGGAAGAACTTAAAGCTATCATAATCACAGGGGAAAGGTACTGGGAAAACTTAGAACAAAAGACTGACAAGTTGCCTGAACCAGTTGGCTTTCATTCAAGGGTCTTAAAAGAAGTGACTGCAGAAATGATAGATGCATTGGTTGTGATCTTCCAAGATTCCTGAGACTCTGGAAAGGTCCCAGCGGATTGGAAAATTACAAATCTGATATCTTTATTCAAGAAAGACAGATAGCAAGAAGCTATAGGCCAGTTAGCCTAGCATCTACCATAGAGAAAATTCTAGAATTCATTAGTAAGGAGGTTATAACAGAACATTCAGAAAATCATAATAAAATCAGACAGAGTCAACATGGTTTTGTGAAAGGGAAATTGTGCTGGATTAATTTATTATAGAGTTCTTTGAGGAAGTAAGAAGCAACGTGGATCAAGGGGAACCTGTAGAGGTGGTGTACTTGGATTTCCAAAAGGCATTTGATCAGGTGCCACCTCAAAGGTTACTGCACAAAATAAGAGCTCATGGTGCATGGTGTAGGGGGTAACATATTAGCATGGATAGAGGATTGGTTAGTGAACAGAAAGCAGAGAATAAGTGAGTCATTTTCAGGTTGGCAAGCTGTAACCAGTGCCACAGGGATCAATGCTGGAGCCTTAACTTTTTACAATCTATATCATTGACCTGGATGAAGGGACCGAATGTATGGTAGCTAAATTTACTGATGACTCAATGATCAGTAGGAGAGAAACTTGTCAAGATGACATAAAGTGTCTGCAAAAGGACTTAGATAGTTTAAGTGAGTGGGCAAAAATTTGGCAGATGGAGTATAATGTGGGGAAATGTGAACTTGTCCACTTTGGCAGGAAGAATAAAAAAACAGCATATTATTTAAATGGAGAGAGATCACAGAACTCTGAAGTACAGAAGGATCTGGGTGTCTAGGCACATGAATCACAACAAGTTAGAATGCAGGTACAGCAAGTGATTAGGAAGGCAAATGGAATGTTGGTGTTTATTGAAAGGAGAATCAAGTGTAAAATTTTGCTACATTTGTACAGGTCATTGGTGAGACCCCAATTGGAGTACTGTGTACAGTTTTGGCCTCCCTACTTAAGAAAGGATATAATTGCATTAGAAGCATTTCAGAGAAGGTTCACTGGACTGATTCCTGGGAGGAAAGGTAGAACAGGTTGGACCTATACCCTCAACTGTTTACAATTTATATAAAAGACTTGGAGGAAGGGATGAATGGTATGGTTTGCTGATGACACAAAGAGGTTGGAAAGTAAGTTGTGAGGAAGACAAAAGGTGGCTACAAAAAGATATAGATAAGTTGTGAGTGGGCAAAGATCTAGAAAATGGAGAATAATGTGGAAAAATGTGAAGTTGTCCATTTTGGCAGCAAGAATAAAAGTAAAGCATATTATCTAAATGGTGAAAGATTGCAGAGCTCTGAAATGTGGAGTGATCTGGATATCTTAGTGAGTGAATTGCAAAAGGTTAGTATGCAGGTACAGCAAGTAATTAGGAAAGCTAATAGAATGTTATCATTTATTGCGAGGAGAATTGAATAAAAAAGTAGGGAAGTTATGCTTCAGTTATAAAAGCACTAGTGAGACTACATCTAGAGTACTGTGCACTGTATTGGCCACCTTATTTAAGGAACGATGTAAATGCATAGGAAGCAGTTCAGAGAAGGTTGGAATGGGTGGGTTGTCTTCTGAAGAAAGGCTAGACAGATTAGGCTTGTATCCGCTGGAGTTTAGAAGAGTAAGAGGCGACTTGATTGAAACATATAGGGCTGACTTTTCCCGCCGTCGGGGGGAGAAGATGAATGGCGGGCGCACACAGGCAGACTTCCGATCAGTGCCCCCGAACGGAGGCACAGTGCCATTTTACCTGGGCAGGCCAATTAAGGGCCGCCCAGCATGATGTCCACACAGAAGCCCTCTGCGCTCCCTGTGCGGGGATGGGGAATCCCAAAATGAAGAGCGCACTCATCTCCCTGAGGCTTAGTGCTGCCTCAGGGAGATCGGCTGTAAATGTCAAAAAGATAAAAATAAGAAAATAAACTTTCCCTAACATGTCCCATCATGTGACCGAGATAGATAGGTTCTTGATTGGTAAGGGGATCAAAGGTTACGGGGAGAAGGCGGGAAAATGGGGTTGAGAAACTTATCAGCCATGATTGAATGGCGGAGCAGACTCAATGGGCCGAATGGCCTAATTTCTGCTCCTATGTCTTATGGTCTTATGCTGACAATGTCACATGATTTGGGACATGTCCATAATTTTCACAAAAACTTTTATTAAAATTTTTAAAAAGCTACATGAAACCTCACCCGCCCATGGATGAGGTTTCATGCTTTTTCCAATTTGCACCGGGGCTCCTGGCCTGCCCACCAACCTTAAGGTTGGACGAGCAGGTCCTTTAATTACTTAATAGCCTCTGACAATGGCCTCAATTGGCCATTGACAGGTTGGCGGGCGCGCAGCTGATTTCGCTGCACCCCCACCTTCCTGAAAATTTAAATGGGGCGCTCAGTTCCCCCTGACGTTACCATGTGTCATTTTAAGCATCAGTGAATGGGCCTTGCTGACGTGTAAAATCCTGCCCATAAGATCCTGAAGGGCCTTGACAGGGTGGATGTGGAGAGGATGTTTCCTCTTGTGGGAAAATCTAGAACTAGGGGGCCACAGTTTAAAAATGAGGGTTTGCCCATTTAAAACGGAGATGAAGCAAAACGCTTTCTAAGGGTTGTGTGTTTTTGGAACTCTCTTCCTGAAAAGGTGGTGGAAGCAGAGTCTTTGAAGATTTTGAAGGCAGAGGTGAATAGATTCTTGCTAAGCAAGATAGGTTATTGGGGGTAGGCAGGATGCAGATTCCAGGTTACTGTCAGATTAGCCATGATCTTATAGAATGGTGGAGCAGGCTCAAGGGGCCAAATGGCCTACTCCTACTCCTTGTTTGTATGTTCATATGGAGTTTAGAAGAATGAGAGGCGATCTTACTGAAATATATAAGATCCTGAGGGGACTTCACAGGGTGGATGCTGAGGGGATGTTTCCCCTTGTGGTGAGGGATCCTAGAACTAGGAGACACTCTTTAAGACTGAGATAAGGAGATTTTTTTTTAGAGAGGGTCATTTGTTTGTGTAATTCTCTTCCTCAGAGAGCAGTGAAGCTGGGTCATTGAATATATTCAAGGCTGAGTTAGACAGATTTTTGATTGACAAGGGAGTTAAAGGTTATTGGGGACAGACAGGAAAGTGGAGTAAAGGCCTAAATGAGATAAGCCAGGATAATATTGAATGACAGAGCAGGCTGAGATAAGCCATGATAATATTGAATGACAGAGCAGGCTTGAGGGGCTGAATGGCCTCTGCCTGCTCCTAATTCTTGCGTTCTTGTGTTCTTGCATTGATCTTTGAAGATAGTAGGACATATTGAGAAGGGCGATTAACAACGCATATGGGATCTTGGGTTTCATGATAGAGGCATCAAGTACCAAAGCAGGAAAGTTATACTGAACCTTTATAAAGCTCTGGTTAGGTCTTAATTTGAGCATTGTGTCCAGTTCTGGTCACGACACTTTAGGAAAAATGTGAGGGTCTTTGGGACGGTGCAGAGCAGATTTACCAGAATAGTTCCAGGGATGAGAGATTTTAGTTACAAGGTTAGGTTGGAGAAACCGCTGATGTTCTCCCTGGAAGAAAGGTGATTGTGGGATGTTCACTGACTGCATCTCCTATCGGGATCTTATTCAATGGCCTCTAATCTCATAGTCCACCAGCCCCAAACAGCCTGCTTCCTCCTTCCCAAGACCTACAAACAGGACTGTCCTGATCGACTCATTGTTTCAATCTGTTCCTGCCTTACTGAACTGATTGTTTCCTATCTTGACTCTATTTAAGTCCTTTTACAGACATTTTATGTCATCTTGACAACTCACTCTCCTACCTATCATTGAGTCATCAGCAAATTTAGCTACCATACATTCAGTCCCTTCATCCAAGTCAATGAATGGGAGATTGTAAAAAGTTAAGGCTCCAGCATTGATTCCTGTGGCACTCCACTAGCTACAACTTGCCAACCTGAAAATGACTCACTTATCCCTATTCTATGTTATTAACAATACTGTAGAGGAGGAATTCCTGAAGTGAATACGGGATGGTTTTTTGGACAAATACGTTGAGGGACCAACTAGAGAACAGACCATCCTAGACTGGGTATTGTGGAATGAGAAAGGAATAATTGGCAATCTAGTTGTGCGAGGCCCCTTGGGGATGAGCGACCTTAATATGATAGAATTCTTCATCAAGATGGAGAATGACGTAGTTGATTCTGAGACTAGGGTCCTGAATCTTAATAAAGGAAACTATGATGGTATGAGTTGGCTATGATGGATTGGGAAACGTTACTTAAAGGGATGATGGTGGATAGACAAAGGCAAACATTCAAAGAGTGCATGGGTGAACTGCAACAATTGGTTATTGCTGTCTGGCGCAAATGTAAAACAGGAAAGGTGGCCAAACCAAACAAAGGAAATTAGAGATACTATTAGATGCAAGGAAGAGGCATACAAATTGGCCAGAAAAAACAACAGGCCTGAGGATTGGGAGCACTTTAGAATTCAACAAAGGAGGACCAAGGGATTGATTAAGAAGGGGAAAATAGAGTACGAGAGTAAGCTTGCAGGAAACATAAAAACTGACTGTAAAAGTTTCTATAGATATGTGAAGAGAAAAAGATTGGTGAAGACATATGTAAGTCCCTTACAGTCAGAATCAGATGAATTTATAATGGGGAACAAAGAAATAGCTGACCAACTAAATATATACTTTGGTTCTGTCTTCACAAAGTAGGATAGTAATAACATACCAGAAATGTTGGGGAACACAGGGTTTAGTGAGAGGGAGGAACTGAAAGAAATCAGTATTAGTAGGGAAATGGTGTTGGGGAAATTGAAGGCCGATGAATCTCCGGGACCTGATAATCTACATCCCAGAGTATTTAAGGAAGTGGCCCGAGAAATAGTGGATGCATTGGTGGTCATCTTCAGAGATTCTATAGTCTCTGGAACAGTTCCTACGGATTGGAGGGTAGCTAATGTAACCCCACTATTTAAAAAGGGAGGTAGAGAGAAAACAGGGAATGATAGACCAGTCAGTCTGACATCAGTAGTGGGGAAAATTCTAGAGTCCATTATTTAAGATTTAGTAGCTGAGCACGTGGAAAACAGTGGCAGAATCGGACAGAGTCAGCATGGATTTATGAAAGGGAAATCATACTCAACAAGTCTGGAATTTTTCAAGAATGTAACTAATAGAGTTGATGAGGGGGATCCAGTGGATGTGATTTATTTGGACTTTCAGAAGGCTTTTGACAAAGTTCCACCTAAGAGATTAGCATGTAAAATTAAAGCGCACGGGACTAAGGTAGTGTATTGAGATGGATTGAAAACTGGTTGGCAGACAGGAAACAAGGAGTAGGAATAAATGGGTCTTTTTCCAAATGGCAGTCAGTCACTAGTGGGGTACCGCAGGGATTAGTGCTGGGATCCCAGTTATTCACAATGTATATTAATGATTCAGATGAGGGCACTAAATGTAATATCTCCAAATTTGCAGATGACACAAAGCTGGGTGGGAGGGTGAGCTGTGAGGAGGATGCAGAGATGTTTCAGTGTGATTTGAACAAGCTGAGTGAGTGGGCAAATGCATGACAGATGCAGCATAATGTGGATAAATGTGAGGTTATCCACTTTGGTAGCAAAAGCAGGAAGGCAGATTATTGTCTGAATGGCTATAAATTGAGAGAGGGGAATGTGCAACGAGACCTGGGTGTCCTTGTACATCAGTCACTGAAGGTAAGCAGGCAGGTGCAGCAGGCGGTAAAGAAGGCAAATGGTATGTTGGCCTTCATAGCGAGAGGATTCGAGTACAGGAACAGGGATGTCTTGCTGCAATTGCACAGGGCCTTGGTGAGACCACACCTGGAATATTGTGTGCAGTTTTAGTCTCCTTATCTGAGAAAGGATGTTCTTGCAATAGACGGAGTGCAGCGAAGGTTTATCAGACTGATTCCTGGGATGGTGGGACTGACATATGAACAGAGATTGAGTCGGTTAGGATTATATTCGCTGGAGTTCAGAAGAATCGGGGGGATCTCATAGAAACTTATAAAATTCTAACAGGACGAGACCGGGTAGATGCAGGAAGGATGTTCTCGATGGCGGGGGAGTCCAAAACCTGAGTCTGAGGATATGAGGTAGACCATTTAGAACTGAGTTGAGGAGAAATTTCTTCACCCAGAGAGTGGTGAGCCTGGGGAATTCATTACCACAGAAAGCAGTTGAGGCCTAAACATTGTATGTTTTCAAGAAGGATAGAGAAATAGCTCTTGGGGCGAAATGGATCAAAGGGTATGGGGAGAAAGCGGGAGCAGGCTATTGAGCTGGATGATCAGCCATGATCATAATGAATGGTGGAGAAGGCTCGAAGGGCTGAATGACCTACTCCTGCTCCTAGTTTCTATGTTTTTATTTTTTTCTTCCCATGTCAAGTCTCATTTCAGCTATGTCTTTGACTCATCCAGTGCCCTCCATCACTTTAACAATTTCCAAATTCCTAGCCCTAATTGCCCCTTTACCATGGAATCACTCAAAATCACCACCACCCACCAGGCTAATCCGAGGGATCTCTACTTCTTCTTCAAATGGAGGTGCGAGCAACTTCCATCACCCTCCTCTGCTGGGCTAAATTCATACTCAATCTGAACAACCTCGGACACTCACTCTGGGTGACAACTGTGCATAAATCTGACATTCACGCTGGGTGACGGCTGTCCATCATTCAGATACACTCGCTGGACAACACGTGTCCATCATTCTGACATCCATACGAGCGGCAGCTGTCCATCATTCTCACAGTGACACCTGTCCATCATTCAGATATTCCAGCTGGCATGCATCTGTCCATCATTCTGACCTTCACACTGGACAGCAGTTGTCCATATTTCTGGCAGTGACACTGTTGATAGCTGTCCATCATTCTGACAAGCACACTGGGTTACAGCTGTCTATCATTCTGACATTCACACTGGTGACAGCAGTCCATCATTCGGACATTCACACTGGGTGTTAGCTGCCCATCATCCTGTAATTCACACTGGTGACAGCTGTCAATCATTCTGATATTCACACTGGTGGTAGCTGTCAGCCATTCTGGCATTCATACTGCTGACATCTGTCCATCATTCTGTCATTCACACTGGTGCAGCTGTCAATAATTCTGCCATTCACACTGGTGAAAGCTGTCAATCATTCTGGAAAACACATTGGTGACAGCTGTCCTTCATTCTGATATCCTCAATGGATGGCAACTGTCCATCATTCTGACTTTCACATTGGTGACAGCTGTCCATCATTGGACATTCACACTTGGCAATAGCTGTTGATCTTTCTGAGCTTCCACTGTTGGCAGGTTGCCATCATTATGTCTTTCACACTGGTGACATCTGTCCATCATTCTGACATTCACACTGGGTGACAACTGCCCTTCATTCTGACATTCTCAATGCGTGACATCTGTCCTGCATTCTGACATTGACACTGGTGACATCTGTCCATCATTCTGACATTCACACTAGACAGCAGCTGCCCATCATCCTGCCATTCACACTGGTGACAGCTGTCCATCAATCTGAGTTTCCCATTGGTGACAGCTGCGCATTATCAGACATTCACACTTGGCAATAGCTGTAGATCATTCCAATCTTCAACTGTTGATAGGGGTCCAACATTACGTCTTTCACACTGGTGACATCTGTCCATCATTCTGATATTCATACTGGTAACATTTGCTCATCATTCTCTCATTCACATTAGACGGCAGCTGCACATCATTCTGACATTCACACTGGGTGACATCTGTCCATCATTCTGACATTCAGTCAGGTGACAGCTGTCCATCATTCTGATATTAACACTAGACGACAGTTGCCAATCATTCTGTCATTTACTCTGGTGACAGCTGTCCATCGTTCTGACATTCACACTGGGTGACATCTGTCCACCCTTCTGACATTCACTCTGGTGACAGCTGTCCATCATTCTGACATTCACACTGGGTGACATCTGTCCACCCTTCTGACATTCACTCTGGTGACAGCTGTCCAGCATTCTAACATTTACACTCGTGATAACCATCCATCATTCTGACATTCTCACTTGTTGACATCTGTCCAGCATTCTGATGTTCACACTGGTGACAGCTGTCCATCATTCTGACATTCTCACTTGTTGACATCTGTCCAGCGTTCTGATGTTCACACTGGTGATAGCAGTCCATCATTCTGTCATTCACACTGGTGACAACCACCCATCATTCTGACACGCGCAGGTGACATCTGTCCTGCATTCTGACATTCACTCTGGATGGCAGCTGCCCATCATTCTGACATTCACACTGGAAGGCACCTGTCCATCTTTCTGACATTCTTACTGGACAGCAGCTGTCCATCATTCAGATATACTCACTGGATAACAGATGTCCATCATTCTGACATTCATACGAGCATCAACTATCCATCATTCTCACAGTGACACTGTGACACCTGTCCTCCATTTAGATATTCCAGCTGGCATGCATCTGTCCATCATCCTGACATTCATACCGGTGACAGCTGACCTGCATTCTGACATGCACACTGGGTGACAACTGCCCATTATTTTGACATTCACACTGGTGACATTCACATTGACGATAGTTGTCCATCATTCTTAAATTCACACTGGTGACATCTGTCCATCATTCTGATATTCACACTGGTGACAGCTGTCCATCATTCTGACATTCACAGTAGACGGCAGCTGCCCATCATCCTGTGATTCATACTGGTGACAGCTGTCAATCATTCTGATATTCACACAGGTGGCAGCTGTCAATCATTTTGATATTCACACTGGTGCAGCTGTCAATCATTCTGATATTCACACTGGTGGCAGCTGTCAGTCATTCTGGAAATCACACTGGTGACAGCTGTCTATCATTCTGATATCCTCAATGGATGGCAGCTGTCCATCACTCTGACTTTCACATTGGTGACAGCTGTCCATCATTGGACATTTACACTCGGTAATAGCTGTTGATCTTTCTGAGCTTCCACTGTTGGCAGGTTGCCATTATTATGTCTTTCACACTGGAGACATCTGTCCATCATTCTGTCATTCACACTGGGAGACAGCTGTCCATCATTCTGACATTCACACTGGTGACAGTCGCAGATCATCCTGACATTCTCAATGCATGACATCTGTCCTGCATTCTGACATTGACCCTGGTGGCAGCTGTCAATCAGTCTGATATTCTCACTTGTGACGTCTGTTCATCATTTTGACATTCACACTGAACGGGATCTGTCCAACATTCTGACATTCACACTGGGTAACAGTTGTCCATCATTCACACATTCACACTGATGATAGGAACCGTTCATTCTGACATTCATACTGGTGACAGCTGTGAATAATTCTGCCGTTCGGACAGGTGACAACTGTCCATAATTCTGACATTCAAACTGGACGGGATCTGCCCATCATCCTGTCATTTACTCTGGTGACAGCTGTCCTGCATTCTGACATGCATACTGGGTGACAGCTGTCCATCACCCTGACATGCACATTGGTGACAACTGTCCATCATTGTTAAATTCACAATCCTAACATCTGTCCATCATTCTGACATTCACATTGACGATAGCTGTCCATCATTCTGACATTCACACTGAACGGCAGTTGTCCATATTTCTGGCAGTGACACTGTTGACAACTGTCCATCATTCTGACTTGCAAACTGGTGATAACCGCCCATCATTCTGACATTTGCGCTGGTGACAGCTGTCCATCATTCTGACATTCACACTGGACGACAGTTGTCAATCATTCTGACATTCGCATTGTCGATAGCTGTCCATCATTCTGAAAATCACTCTGGGTGACTGCTGTCCATCATTCTGACATTCACAGTGGACGGCAGCTGTCAATCATTCGGATATACTCGCTGGACAACCGATGTCGATCATTCTGACATTCATACGAGTGGCAACCGTCCATTATAATCACAGTGACACTGTGACAACTGTCCATCATTCAGATATTCCAGCTGGCATGCATCTGTCCATCATTCTGGCATTCACTCTGCTGACATTTGTCCATCATCCTGACATTCACACTGGTGACAGCTGTCCATCATTCTGACATTTACACTGGTAACAACTGACCTGCATTCTGACATGCACACTAGGTGACAACTGTCCATCATTTTGACATTCACATTGGTGATAGCTATCCATCATCCTTAAATTCACACTTCTGACATCTGTCCATCATTCTGTCATTCACTCGGGTGACAGTTGTCCATGAGTCTCACATTCACACAGGGTTACAGCTGTCCATCATTCTGACATTCACATTGGATGGCAGCTGTCCGTCATTCTACATTCACGCTGGTGACAGCTGCGCATTACTCTGACATTCACGTCGGTGATAGCATTCCATCATTCTTAAATTCACACTGGTGACATCTTTCCATCATTCTGACATTCACACTGGGTAACAGCTGCCCATTATTCTGACCTTTGCACTGGTGACAGCTGTCCATCATTCTGACATTCACAATGGACGGCAGCTGTCCATCATTCTGACATTCTCTCGGGTGACAGTTGTCCATGAATCTCACATTCACACATGGTGACATCTGTCTGACATTCACCTTGGTAGCAGCTGTCCATCATTCTGACATACACACTGTTGACAACTGTCCATCATTCTGACACTCACACTGGTCACAGCTGTCCATCATTCTGACTTTCACACTGATGTCAGCTGTCAATCATTCTGATATTCACACTGGTGGCAGCTGTCAGTCATTCTGACATTCACTCTGCTGACATCTGTCCATCATTCTGACATGCTCACAGGGTGACAGCTGTCCATCGTTCTACATTCACACTTGGTGACAGCAGGCCATCATTCTGACTTTCACATTGGTGATAGCAGTCCATCATTCTGACATGCACACTGGGTTACAACAGTCCATCATTCTGACATTAACATTGGTGACAGCTGTCCATCATTCTGACACCCACTCCGGATGTCAGCTGTCAATCAGACTGACAATCACTCGGGTGACAGTTGTGCATGAGTCTCACGTTCACACATGGGGACAGTTGTCCATCATTCTGCTATGCACACTGGTGATAGCTGTCCATCATTGTGACATTCACATTGGACGGCACTGCCCATCATCCTGTCATACACAGAGGTGACAGCTGTCAATCATTCTGATATTCAAACTAGTGATAGCTGTCCATCATTCTGACATTCACATTGGTGACAACTATACATCATTCTGACATGCACACTGGGTTACAACTGTCCATCATTCTGACATTCACCCTGCTGACAGCTGTCCATCATTTTGACATTCACACTGGACGGCAGCTGTCCATCATCCTGTCATTCACACTGGTGACAGCTGTCAATCATTCTGATATTCACACTGGTGGCAGCTGTCAGCCATTCTGCCATTCATACTGCTCACATTTGTCCATCATTTTGATATGCACACTGGGTGACAGCTGTCCATCATTCTACATGCACACTGTGTTACACCTGTCGATCATTCTGACATTCACACAGGTGACAACTGTCCATCATTCTTACATTCGCACTGCTGACAGCTGTCCATCATTCTGACATTCACAATGGACGGCAGCTGTCCATCATCCTGTCATTCACACTGGGTTACACATGCCCATCATTCTGACATTCACACTGCTGACAGCTGTCCATCATTATGACATTCACATTGGTGATAGCTGTCCATCATTCTTAAATTCACACAGGGTGACAGCTGTCCATCATTTTGACATTCACACTGGTGACAGCTGACCATCATTATGACATTCACATTGGTGATAGCTGTCCATCATTCTTAAATTCACACAGGGTGACAGCTGTCTATCATTCTGACATTCACACTGGTGACAGCTGTCCATCAATCTGATATTCAACTGGTGGCAGCTGTCAGTCATTCTGGCATTCATACTGCTGACACCTGTCCATCATTCTGTCATTCACACTGGTGCAACTGTCAATAATTCTGTAATTCACCCTGATGACAGCTGTCAATCATTCTGGAAATCACACTGGTGACAGCTGTCCATCATTCTGATATCCTCAATGGATGGCAGCTGTCCATCACTCTGAGTTTCACATTGGTGACAGCTGTCCATCATTGGACATTCACACTTGGCAATAGCTGTTGATCTTCCTGAGCTTCCACTGTTGGCAGGTTGCCATCATTATGTCTTTCACACTGGTGACATCTGTCCATCATTCTGACACTCACACTGGGTGACAACTACCCTTCATTCTGACATTCACATTGGGTGACAGCTGTCCATCATTCTGACATTCACATGGTGACAGCCGCCGATCATCCTGACATTCTCAATGCATGACATCAGTCCTGCATTCTGACATTGACCCTGGTGGCACCTGTCAATCATTCTGACATTCACACTTGTGGCATCTGTTCATCATTTTGACATTCACACTGGACTGGATCTGTCCAATATTGTGACCTTCACACTGATGATAGCAACCCTTCATTCTGACATTCACACTAGTGACAGCTGTCAATAATTCTGCCAGTCGGACAGGTGACAGCTGTCCATCATACTGACATTCACACTGGTAACAACTGTCCATCATTTTGACATTCAAACTGGATGGGATCTGCCCATCATCCTGTCATTTACTCTGGTGACAGGTGTCCTGCATTCTGACATGCATACTGGGTGACAGTTGTCCATTACTCTGACATTCACATTGTTGATAACTGTCCATCATTGTTAAATTCACACTCCTGACATCTGTCCATCATTCTGACATTAACATTGGTGACAGCAGCCCATTATTCTGACATTTACACTGGTGACAGCTGTCAATCATTCAGACATTCACTCTGGATGGCAGCAGCCCATCATTCTGTCATTCACTCGGGTGACAGTTGTCCATGAGTCTTACATTCACACAGGGTGACAGCTGTCCATCATTCTGACATTCACACTGATGACAGCTGTCAATCATTATGATATTCACACTGGTGGTAGCTGTCAGTCATTCTGGCATTCATACTGATGACATCTGTCTATCATTCTGTCATTCACGTTGGTGCAGCTGTCAATAATTCTGCCATTCACACTGGTGACAGCTGTCCATCATTCTGACTTTCACATTGGTGACAGCTGTCCATCATTGGACATTCACACTTGGCAATAGCTGTTGATCTTTCTGAGCTTCCACTGTTGGCAGGTTGCCATCATTATTTCTTTCACACTGGTGACATCTGTTTATCATTCTGACATTCATACTGGATGACAACTGCCCTTCATTCAGACATTCTCAATGTGTGTCATCTGTCCAGCATTCTGACATTGACACTGGTGGTAACTGTCAATCATTCTGACATTCAGAATTGTATCATCTGTCCATCATTCTGACATTCACACTGGACGGGGTCTGCCCATCATTCTGTCATTTACTCAGGAGACAGCTGTGCATCATTCTGACATTCACACTGGTAGCAGCTGTCAATCATGCTGGCTTACACACTGGTGACAGATGACCATTATTCTGATATTCTTAACGGACGGCAGCTGTCCATTATTCAGACTTACACTTTGGTGACAGTTGCGCATCATTGGACATTCACACTTGGCAATAGCTGTAGATTATTCTGATCTTCAACTGTTGATAGGTGTCCATCATTATGTCTTTCATACTGGTGACATCTGTCCATCATTCTGATATTCACACTGGTAACAGTTGCCCATCATTCTCTCATTCACATTAGATGGCAGCTGCCCATCATTCTGACATTCACACTGGGCGACATCTGTCCATCATTCTGACATTCATTCAGGTGACAGCTGTCCATCATTTTGACATTCACACTGGTGATAGCTGTCCATCATTCTGACATTCACACTGGTGGTAGCTGTGCATCATTCTTAAATTCACACTAGTGACAGCTGACTAGCATTCTGACATGCACACTGGATGACAGCTGTCCATCATTCTGACATTAACACTGGTAACAGCTGTCAATCATTCTAATATTCACACTGGTAGCAGCTGTCAGTCATTCTGACATTCACTCTGCAGATATCTGTCGATCATTTGATATGCACACTGGGTGACAGCTGTCCATCATTCTACATTCACACTTGGTGACAGCTGGCCATCATTCTGACATTTACACTGGTAACAGCTGTCCATCATTCTGACAGTCACACTGGTGACAGCTGTCCATCATTCTGACATTCACACCGAACATTCACATTGGTGAAAGCTATCCATCGTTCTTAAATTCACACTGGTTACAGCTGTCCATCATTCTGACATGCACTCTGGGTTACACCTGTCCATCATTCTAACATTCACACGGGTGATAACTGTCCATCATTCTGACATTCACACTGGTGACAGATGTCCATCATTTTGACATCACTCCGGACGGCATCTACCCATCATCCTGTCATTCACACTGGTGACATCTGTCAATCATTCTGATATTCACACTGGTGGCAGCTGTCAGTCATTCTGACATTCATCCTGCTAACACCTGTCCATCATTCTGAAATGCACACTGGTTGACAGCTGTCCATCATTCTACATTCACACTTGGTGACAGCTGGCCATCATTTTGACAATTACACTGGTGACAGCAGTCCATCACTCTGACATTGACATTGGTGATAGCTGTCCATCATACAGGCATTCACACTGGACGGCAGCTGCCCATGATCCTGTCATTCACACTGGTGACAGCTGTCAATCATACTGATATTCACACTGCTGGCAGCTGTCAGCCATTCTGACTGCTGACAACTGTTCACCATTTTGGCATGCACACTGGGTGACAGCTATCCATCATTCTACATTCACACTGGGTGACAGCTGTCCATCATTCTACATTCACACTGGTGATAGCTGCCCATCATTCTGCCATGCACACTGGGTGACAGCTGTCCATCATCCTACATTCACACTGGGTGACAGCTGTCCATCATTCTACATTCACACTGGTGATAGCTGCCCATCATTCTGACATGCACACTGGGTGACAGCTGTCCATCATTCTACATTCACACTGGGTGACAGCTGTCCATCATTCTACATTCACACTTGGTGACAGCTAGCCATCATTCTGACATTTACACTGGTGACAGCTGTCCATCACTCTGACATTCACATTGGTGATAGCTATCCATCGTTCTTAAATTCACATTGGTTACACCTGTCCATCATTCTGACATAAACACCAGTGACAGCTGTCCATCACTCTGACATTCACGTTAGTGACAACTGTCCATCATTCTGACATTCGCACTGCTGACAACTGTCCATCATTTTGACATGCACACTGGGTGACAGCTGGCCATCATTCTGACATTTACACTGCTGACAGCTGGCCATCACTCTGACATGCACACTGGGTTACAACTGTCCATCATTCTGACATTTACACTGGTGACAGATGTCCATCATACTGTTATTCACACTCGTGGCAGCTGTCAGCCATTCTGACATTCACACTGCTGCCATCTGTCCATCATTCTGACATGCGCACTGGGTGACAACTGTCCATCATTCTACATTCACACTTGGTGACAGCTGTCCATCATTCTGACCTTTACACTGGTGACAGCTGTCCATCATTCTTAAATTCACATTGGTTACAGCTGTACATCATTCTGACATGCGCACTGGTTTACACCTGTTCATCATTCTGTAATTCACACGGGTGATAACTGTCCATCATTCTGACATACACACTGTTGACAGCTGTCCATCATTCTGACATTCACGTTAGTGACAACTGTCCATCATTCTGACATACACACTGTTGACAACTGTCCATCATTCTGACACTCACACTGGTGACAGCTGTCCATCATTCTGACTTTCACACTGGTGTCAGCTGTCAATCATTCTGATATTCACACTGGTGGCAGCTGTCAGTCATTCTGACATTCACTCTGCTGACATCTGTCCATCATTCTGACATTCTCACTGGGTGACAGCTGTCCATCGTTCTACATTCACACTTGGTGACAGCAGGCCATCATTCTGACTTTCACACTGGTGATAGCGGTCCATCATTCTGACATGCACACTGGGTTACAACAGTCCATCATTCTGACATTAACATTGGTGACAGCTGTCCATCATTCTGCATCCACTCCGGATGTCAGCTGTCAATCAGACTGACAATCACTCGGGTGACAGTTGTGCATGAGTCTCACGTTCACACATGGGGACAGTTGTCCATCATTCTGCTATGCACACTGGTGATAGCTGTCCATCATTGTGACATTCATACTGGACGGCACTGCCCATCATCCTGTCATACACAGAGGTGACAGCTGTCAATCATTCTGATATTCAAACTAGTGATAGCTGTCCATCATTCTGACATTCACATTGATGACAACTATACATCATTCTGACATGCACACTGGGTTACAACTGTCCATCATTCTGACATTCACCCTGCTGACAGCTGTCCATCATTTTGACATTCACACTGGACAGCAGCTGTCCGTCATCCTGTCATTCACACTGGTGACAGCTGTCAATCATTCTGATATTCACACTGGTGGCAGCTGTCAGTCATTCTGACATTCATCCTGCTGACACCTGTCCATCATTCTGAAATGCACACTGGTTGACAGCTGTCCATCATTCTACATTCACACTTGGTGACAGCTGGCCATCATTTTGACAAAATTACACTGGTGACAGCAGTCCATCACTCTGACATTGACATTGGTGATAGCTGTCCATCATACAGGCATTCACACTGGACGGCAGCTGCCCATGATCCTGTCATTCACACTGGTGACAGCTGTCAATCATACTGATATTCACACTGCTGGCAGCTGTCAGCCATTCTGACTGCTGACAACTGTTCACAATTTTGGCATGCACTCTGGGTGACAGCTGTCCATCATTCTACATTCACACTGGGTGACAGCTGTCCATCATTCTACATTCACACTGGTGATAGCTGCCCATCATTCTGCCATGCACACTGGGTGACAGCTGTCCATCATCCTACATTCACACTGGGTGACAGCTGTCCATCATTCTACATTCACACTGGTGATAGCTGCCCATCATTCTGACATGCACACTGGGTGACAGCTGTCCATCATTCTACATTCACACTGGGTGACAGCTGTCCATCATTCTACATTCACACTTGGTGACAGCTAGCCATCATTCTGACATTTACACTGGTGACAGCTGTCCATCACTCTGACATTCACATTGGTGATAGCTATCCATCGTTCTTAAATTCACATTGGTTACACCTGTCCATCATTCTGACATAAACACCAGTGACAGCTGTCCATCACTCTGACATTCACGTTAGTGACAACTGTCCATCATTCTGACATTCGCACTGCTGACAACTGTCCATCATTTTGACATGCACACTGGGTGACAGCTGGCCATCATTCTGACATTTACACTGCTGACAGCTGGCCATCACTCTGACATGCACACTGGGTTACAACTGTCCATCATTCTGACATTTACACTGGTGACAGATGTCCATCATACTGTTATTCACACTCGTGGCAGCTGTCAGCCATTCTGACATTCACACTGCTGCCATCTGTCCATCATTCTGACATGCGCACTGGGTGACAACTGTCCATCATTCTACATTCACACTTGGTGACAGCTGTCCATCATGCTGACCTTTACACTGGTGACAGCTGTCCATCATTCTTAAATTCACATTGGTTACAGCTGTACATCATTCTGACATGCGCACTGGGTTACACCTGTTCATCATTCTGTAATTCACACGGGTGATAACTGTCCATCATTCTGACATACACACTGTTGACAGCTGTCCATCATTCTGACATTCACGTTAGTGACAACTGTCCATCATTCTGACATACACACTGTTGACAACTGTCCATCATTCTGACACTCAAACTGGTGACAGCTGTCCATCATTCTGACTTTCACACTGGTGTCAGCTGTCAATCATTCTGATATTCACACTGGTGGCAGCTGGTGGCAGCTGTCAGTCATTCTGACATTCACTCTGCTGACATCTGTCCATCATTCTGACATTCTCACTGGGTGACAGCTGTCCATCGTTCTACATTCACACTTGGTGACAGCAGGCCATCATTCTGACTTTCACACTGGTGATAGCGGTCCATCATTCTGACATGCACACTGGGTTACAACAGTCCATCATTCTGACATTAACATTGGTGACAGCTGTCCATCATTCTGCATCCACTCCGGATGTCAGCTGTCAATCAGAATGACAATCACTCGGGTGACAGTTGTGCATGAGTCTCACGTTCACACATGGGGACAGTTGTCCATCATTCTGCTATGCACACTGGTGATAGCTGTCCATCATTGTGACATTCATACTGGACGGCACTGCCCATCATCCTGTCATACACAGAGGTGACAGCTGTCAATCATTCTGATATTCAAACTAGTGATAGCTGTCCATCATTCTGACATTCACATTGATGACAACTATACATCATTCTGACATGCACACTGGGTTACAACTGTCCATCATTCTGACATTCACCCTGCTGACAGCTGTCCATCATTTTGACATTCACACTGGACAGCAGCTGTCCGTCATCCTGTCATTCACACTGGTGACAGCTGTCAATCATTCTGATATTCACACTGGTGGCAGCTGTCAGCCATTCTGCCATTCATACTGCTCACATCTGTCCATCATTTTGATATGCACACTGGGTGACAGCTGTCCATCATTCTACATGCACACTGTGTTACACCTGTCGATCATTCTGACAATCACACAGGTGACAACTGCCCATCATTCTTACATTCGCACTGCTGACAGCTGTCCATCATTCTGACATGCACACTGGGTTACAACTGTCCATCATTCTGACAGTCACACTAGAGACAGCTGTCAATCATTCTGACATAACACTGGTGAAAGCTGTCCATCATTCTGACATTCACACTGGTGACAGCTGTCAATCATTCTGATATTGACACTGGTGGCAGCTGTCAGTCATTCTGGCATTCAAACTGCTGACATCTGTCCATCATTCTGACATGCACACTGGGTGACATGTGTCCATCGTTCGAGATTCACGCTGGTGACAGCTGTCCATCATTCTGACATTCACACTGGTGATGGCTGTCCATCATTCTTAAATTCACACCTGACATCTGTCCATCATTCTGACATTAACATTTGTGATAGACGCCCATTATTCTGACATTTACACTGGTGACAGCTGGACATCATTCTCACATCCACTCTGGATGTCAGCTGTCCATGAGTCTCACATTCACACATGGTGACAGCTGTCAATCATGCTGATATTCGCTCTGGTCGGAGCTGTCCGTCATCCTGTCATTCACACTGGTGACAGCTGTCAATCATTCTGATATTCACACTGGTGGCAGCTGTCAGTCATTCTGACATTCATCCTGCTGACACCTGTCCATCATTCTGAAATGCACACTGGTTGACAGCTGTCCATCATTCTACATTCACACTTGGTGACAGCTGGCCATCATTTTGACAATTACACTGGTGACAGCAGTCCATCACTCTGACATTGACATTGGTGATAGCTGTCCATCATACAGGCATTCACACTGGACGGCAGCTGCCCATGATCCTGTCATTCACACTGGTGACAGCTGTCAATCATACTGATATTCACACTGCTGGCAGCTGTCAGCCATTCTGACTGCTGACAACTGTTCACAATTTTGGCATGCACTCTGGGTGACAGCTGTCCATCATTCTACATTCACACTGGGTGACAGCTGTCCATCATTCTACATTCACACTGGTGATAGCTGCCCATCATTCTGCCATGCACACTGGGTGACAGCTGTCCATCATCCTACATTCACACTGGGTGACAGCTGTCCATCATTCTACATTCACACTGGTGATAGCTGCCCATCATTCTGACATGCACACTGGGTGACAGCTGTCCATCATTCTACATTCACACTGGGTGACAGCTGTCCATCATTCTACATTCACACTTGGTGACAGCTAGCCATCATTCTGACATTTACACTGGTGACAGCTGTCCATCACTCTGACATTCACATTGGTGATAGCTATCCATCGTTCTTAAATTCACATTGGTTACACCTGTCCATCATTCTGACATAAACACCAGTGACAGCTGTCCATCACTCTGACATTCACGTTAGTGACAACTGTCCATCATTCTGACATTCGCACTGCTGACAACTGTCCATCATTTTGACATGCACACTGGGTGACAGCTGGCCATCATTCTGACATTTACACTGCTGACAGCTGGCCATCACTCTGACATGCACACTGGGTTACAACTGTCCATCATTCTGACATTTACACTGGTGACAGATGTCCATCATACTGTTATTCACACTCGTGGCAGCTGTCAGCCATTCTGACATTCACACTGCTGCCATCTGTCCATCATTCTGACATGCGCACTGGGTGACAACTGTCCATCATTCTACATTCACACTTGGTGACAGCTGTCCATCATGCTGACCTTTACACTGTTGACAGCTGTCCATCATTCTGACATTCACGTTAGTGACAACTGTCCATCATTCTGACATGCGCACTGTTGACAACTGTCCATCATTCTGACACTCACACTGGTGACAGCTGTCCATCATTCTGACTTTCACACTGGTGTCAGCTGTCAATCATTCTGATATTCACACTGGTGGCAGCTGTCAGTCATTCTGACATTCACTCTGCTGACATCTGTCCATCATTCTGACATTCTCACTGGGTGACAGCTGTCCATCGTTCTACATTCACACTTGGTGACAGCAGGCCATCATTCTGACTTTCACACTGGTGATAGCGGTCCATCATTCTGACATGCACACTGGGTTACAACAGTCCATCATTCTGACATTAACATTGGTGACAGCTGTCCATCATTCTGCATCCACTCCGGATGTCAGCTGTCAATCAGACTGACAATCACTCGGGTGACAGTTGTGCATGAGTCTCACGTTCACACATGGGGACAGTTGTCCATCATTCTGCTATGCACACTGGTGATAGCTGTCCATCATTGTGACATTCATACTGGACGGCACTGCCCATCATCCTGTCATACACAGAGGTGACAGCTGTCAATCATTCTGATATTCAAACTAGTGATAGCTGTCCATCATTCTGACATTCACATTGATGACAACTATACATCATTCTGACATGCACACTGGGTTACAACTGTCCATCATTCTGACATTCACCCTGCTGACAGCTGTCCATCATTTTGACATTCACACTGGACAGCAGCTGTCCGTCATCCTGTCATTCACACTGGTGACAGCTGTCAATCATTCTGATATTCACACTGGTGGCAGCTGTCAGCCATTCTGCCATTCATACTGCTCACATCTGTCCATCATTTTGATATGCACACTGGGTGACAGCTGTCCATCATTCTACATGCACACTGTGTTACACCTGTCGATCATTCTGACAATCACACAGGTGACAACTGCCCATCATTCTTACATTCGCACTGCTGACAGCTGTCCATCATTCTGACATGCACACTGGGTTACAACTGTCCATCATTCTGACAGTCACACTAGAGACAGCTGTCAATCATTCTGACATAACACTGGTGAAAGCTGTCCATCATTCTGACATTCACACTGGTGACAGCTGTCAATCATTCTGATATTGACACTGGTGGCAGCTGTCAGTCATTCTGGCATTCAAACTGCTGACATCTGTCCATCATTCTGACATGCACACTGGGTGACATGTGTCCATCGTTCGAGATTCACGCTGGTGACAGCTGTCCATCATTCTGACATTCACACTGGTGATGGCTGTCCATCATTCTTAAATTCACACCTGACATCTGTCCATCATTCTGACATTAACATTTGTGATAGACGCCCATTATTCTGACATTTACACTGGTGACAGCTGGACATCATTCTCACATCCACTCTGGATGTCAGCTGTCCATGAGTCTCACATTCACACATGGTGACAGCTGTCAATCATGCTGATATTCGCTCTGGTCGGAGCTGTCAGTCATTCTGGCATTCATACTGATGACATCTGTCCATCATTCCGTCATTCACATTGATGACAGCTGTCCATCATTGGACATTCACACTTAGCAATAGCTGTTGATCTATCTGATCTTCCACTGTTGGCAGGTTGCCATCATTATTTCTTTCACACTGGTGACATCTGTCCATCATTCTAACATTCACTCTGGGTGACAACTACCGTTCATTCTGACATTCTCAATGCATGACATCTGTCCGGCATTCTGACATTGACACTGGTGGTAGCTGTCAATCATTCTGACATTCACACTTGTATCATCTGTCCATCATTCTGACATTAACACTGGATGGGATCTGCCCATCATTCTGTCATTTAATCTGGTGACAGCTGTCAATCATGCTGATATTCACACTGGTGGCAGCTGTCAGCCATTCTGCCATTCATACTGCTGACATCTGTCCATCATTTTGATATGCACACTGGGTGACAGTTGTCCATCATTCTATATGCACACTGTGTTAGACCTGTCAATCATTCTGACATTCACACAGGTGACAACTGTCCATCATTCTTACATTCGCACTGCTGAAAGCTGTCCATCATTCTGACATGCACACTGGGTTACAACTGTCCATCATTCTGACAGTCACACTAGTGACAGCTGTCAATCATTCTGACATAACACTGGTGAAAGCTGTCCATCAATCTCACATTCATACTGTGACAGCTGTCAATCATTCTGATATTGACACTGGTGGCAGCTGTCAGTCATTCTGGCATTCAAACTGCTGACATCTGCACATCATTCTGACATGCACACTGGGTGACAGCTGTCCATCGTTCGAGATTCACGCTGGTGACAGCTGTACATCATTCTGACATTCACACCTGACATCTGTCCATCATTCTGACGTTAACATTTGTGACAGCCACCCATTATTCTGACATTGACAATGGTGACAGCTGGCCATCATTCTGACATCCACTCTGGATGGCAGCTGCCATGAGTCTCACATTCACACATGGTGACAGCTGTCCATCATTCTCACATTCACACTGGATGGCAGCTGCCCATCCTGCTGTCATTCACATTGGTGACAGCTGTCAATCATGCTGATATTCACTCTGGTCGGAGCTGTCAGTCATTCTGGCATTCATACTGATGACATCTGTCCATCATTCTGTCATTCACATTGGTGCAGCCGTCAATAATTCTGCCATTCACACTGGTGAAAACTGTCCATCATTCTGACTTTCACATTGGTGACAGCTGTCCATCATTGGACATTCACACTTAGCAATAGCTGTTGATCTATCTGAGCTTCCACTGTTGGCAGGTTGCCATCATTATTTCTTTCACACTGGTGACATCTGTCCATCATTCTAACATTCACTCTGGGTGACAACTGCCCTTCATTCTGACGTTCTCAATGCGTGACATCTGTCCGGCATTCTGACATTCACACTGGTGACAGCTGTCCATCATACTGACATTCACACTGGGGACTCATGTCCATCATACAGGCATTCACACTGGACGGCAGCTGCCCATGATCGTGTTATTCACACCGGTGACAGCTGTCAATCATACTGATATTCACACTGGTGGCAGCTGTCAGCCATTCTGACATTCACACTGCTGACAACTATCCATCATTTTCACATGCACACTGGGTGACAGCTGTCCATCATTCTACATTCACACTTGGTGACAGCTAGCCATCATTCTGACATACACACTTGGTGACAGTTAGCCATCATTCTGACATTTACACTAGTGACAGCTGTCCGTCACTCTGACATTCACATTGGTGATAGCTATCCATCATTCTTAAAGTCACATTGGTTACAGCTGTCCATCATTCTGACATGCGCACTGGGTTATACCTGTCCATCATTCTGAAATTCACACGGGTGATAACTGTCCATCATTCTGACATACACACTGGTGACAGCTGTCCATCACTCTGACATTCACGTTAGTGACAACTTACCATCATTCTGACATTCGCACTGCTGACAACTGACCATCATTTTGACATGCACACTGGGTGACAACTGTCCATCATTCTACATTCACACTGGGTGACAGCTGGCCATCATTCTGACATTTACACTGGTGACAGATGGCCATCACTCTGACATTCACACTGGTGATAGCTGTCCATCATTCTTAAATTCACACTGGTGACAGCTGTCCATCATTCTGACATGCACACTGGTGATAGCTGTCCATCATTCTGACATTCACACTGGTGACAGCTGTCCATCATTCTGACATTCACACTGGTGATGGCTGTCCAACATTCTGACATTCACACCTGACTTCTGTCCATCATTCTGACGTTAACATTTGTGACAGCCGCACATTATTCTGACATTTACACTGGTGACAGATGGCCATCATTCTGACATCCACTCTGGATGGCAGCTGTCCATGAGTCTCACATTCACACATGGTGACAGCTGTCCATCATTCTGACATTCACACTGGATGGCAGCTGGCCATCCTCCTGTCATTCACACTGGTGACAGCTGTCAATCATTCTGATATTCACTCTGGTCGGAGCTGTCACTCATTCTGGCATGCATACTGATGACATCTGTCCATCTTTCTGTCATTCAAATTGGTGCAGCCGTCAATAATTCTGCCATTCACACTGGTGAAAACTGTCCATCATTCTGACTTTCACATTGGTGACAGCTGTCCATCATTCTAACATTCACTCTAGGTGACAACTGCCCTTCATTCTGACATTCTCAATGCGTGACATCTGTCCAGCATTCTGAAATTGACACTGGTGTTAGCTGTCAATCATTCAGACATTCACACTGGGTTACACCTGTCCATCATTCTGACATTCGCACTAGTCATAGCTGTCAATCATTCTGACTTTCACACTGGTGACAGCTGTCCATCATTCTGACATTCACATTGATGACAACTGTCCATCATTGTGACATTCACACTGGTGATAGCTATCCATCATACTGACATTCACACTGGGGACTCATGTCCATCATACAGGCATTCACACTGGACGGCAGCTGCCCATGATCCTGTCATTCACACTGGTGACAGCTGTCAATCATACTGATATTCACACTGGTGGCAGCTGTCAGCCATTCTGACATTCATACTGCTGACAACTGTCCATCATTTTCACATGCACACTGGGTGACAGCTGTCCATCATTCTACATTCACACTTGGTGACAGCTAGCCATCATTCTGACATTTACACTAGTGACAGCTGTCCATCATTCTGACATTCACATTGGTGATAGCTATCCATCATTCTTAAATTCACATTGGTTACAGCTGTCCATCATTCTGACATGCGCACTGGGTTACACCTGTCCATCATTCTGAAATTCACACGGGTGATAACTGTCCATCATTCTGACATACACACTGGTGACAGCTGTCCATCACTCTGACAGTCACGTTAGTGACAACATCATTCTGTCATTCGCACTGCTGACCACTGTCCATCATTTTGACATGCACACTGGGTGACAACTGTCCATCATTCTACATTCACACTTGGTGATAGCTGTCCATCATTCTACATTCACACTTGGTGACAGCTGGCCATCATTCTGACATTTACACTGCTGACAGCTGGCCATCGCTCTGACATGCACACTGGGTTACAACTGTCCATCATTCTGACATTTACACTGGTGACAGATGTCCATCACTCTGACATGCACACTGGGTTACACCTGTCCATCATTCTGACATTCACACTGTTGATAGCTGTCCATCATTCTGACATTCACACTGGTGACAGCTGCCCATGATCCTGTCATACTTACTTGTGACAGCTGTCAATCATACCGATATTCACACTGGTGGCAGCTGCGAGCCATTCTGACATTCACACTGCTGACATCTGTCCATCATTTTGGCATGCACACTCGGTGACAGCTGTCCATCATTCTACATCCACACTTGGTGATAGTTATCCATCATTTTTAAATTCACTTTGGTTACAGCTGTACATCATTCTGACATGCGCACTGGGTTACACCTGTCCATCATCCTGAAATTCACACGGGTGATAACTGTCCATCATTCTGACGTACACACTGCTGACAGCTGTCCATCATTCTGACATGCACAGTGGGTTACAACTGTCCATCATTCTGGCACTCACACTGGTGACAGCTGTCCATCATTCTGACATTCACACACTGTCAGCTGTCAATCATTCTGATATTCACACTGGTGGCAGCTGTCAGTCATTCTGACATTCACTCTGCTGACATCTGTCCATCATTCTGACATGCTCACTGGGTGACAGCTGTCCATCGTTCTACATTCACACCTGGTGACAGCAGGCCATCATTCTGACATTCACACAGGTGATAGCGGTCCATCATTCTGACATGCACACTGGGTTACAACTGTCCATCATTCTGACATTCACACTCCTGACATCTGTCCATCATTCCGACATTAATATTGGTAACAGCT
Organism: Isurus oxyrinchus; assembly: GCA_026770705.1. Lineage (NCBI taxonomy): Eukaryota > Metazoa > Chordata > Chondrichthyes > Lamniformes > Lamnidae > Isurus > Isurus oxyrinchus. Next base: position 141,368,715 of record JANJGN010000002.1, read on the forward strand.
GTCCATCATTCTGACATCCACTCCGGATGGCAGCTGTCCATCAGACTGACAATCACTCGGGTGACATTTGTGCATGAGTCTCACGTTCACACTTGGGGACAGTTGTCCATCGTTCTGATATGCACACTGGTGATAGCTGTCCATCATTGTGACATTCACACTGGACGGCACTGCCCATCATCCTGTCATACACAGAGGTGACAGCTGTCAAACATTCTGATATTCAAACTGGTGATAGCTGGCCATCATTCTGACATTCACATTGGTGACAACTGTACATCATTCTGACATGCACACTGGGTTACAACTGTACATCATTCTGAAATGCACACTGGTGACAACTGCCATCATTCTGACATTCACCCTGCTGACAGCTGTCCATCAATTTGACATTCACACTGGACAGCAGCTGCCTATCATACTGTCATTCACACTGTTGACAGCTGTCAATCATTCTGAAATTCACACCGGTGGCAGCTGTCAGCCATTCTGCCATTCATACTGCTGACATCTGTCCATCATTTTGATATGCACACTGGTTGACAGCTGTCCATCATTCTACATGCACACTGTGTTACACCTGTCGATCATTCTGACATTCACACAGGTGACAAATGCCCATCATTCTTACATTCGCACTGCTGACAGCTGTCAAACATTCTGACATGCACACTGGGTTACAACTGTCCATCATTCTGACAGTCACACTAGTGACAGCTGTCAATCATTCTGACATAACACTGGTGAAAGCTGTCCATCATTCTGACATTCACACTGGTGACGGCTGTCAATCATTCTGATATTGACACTGGTGGCAGCTGTCAGTCATTCTGGCATTCAAACTGCTGACATCTGTTCATCATTCTGACATGCACACTGGGTGACAGCTGTCCATCGTTCGAGATTCACGCTGGTGACAGCTGTTCATCATTCTGACATTCACACTGGTGATGGCTGTCCATCATTCTTAAATTCACACCTCACATCTGTCCATCATTCTGACGTTAACATTTGAGACAGCCGCCCATTATTCTGACATTTACACTGGTGACAGCTGTCCATCATTCTGACATCCACTCTGGATGGCAGCTGTCCATGAGTCTCACATTCACACATGGTGACAGCTGTCCATCATTCTAATGGTCACACTGGTGATAGCTGTCCATCATTCTGACATTCACCTTGGTGACAGCTGTCAAACATTCTGATATTCACACTGGTTGCAGCTGTCAGTCATTCTGACATTCACTCTGCTGACATCTGTCCATCATTCTGACATTCACACTGGGGACAGCTGTCAATCATTCTGACATTCACTCTGCTGACATCTGTCCATCATTCTATATTCACACGTGGTGACATTTGTCCATCATTCTGACATTCACTCTGGGTGACAACTACCCTTCATTCTGACATTCTCAATGCGTGACATCTGTCCGGCATTCTGACATTGACACTGGTGGTAGCTGTCCATCATTCTCACATTCACATTGGTGACAACAGTCTATCATGCTGACATTCGCACTGCGGACAGCTGTCCATAATTCTGACATGCACAGTGGGTTACAACTGTCCATCATTCTGACATTCAGACTAGATGGCAGCTGCCCATCCTCCTGTCATTCACACCGGTAACGGTTGTCAATTTTGCTGATATTCACTCTGTTCAGAGCTGTCAGTCATTCTGGGATTCATACTGATGACATCTGCCCATCATTCTGTCATTCACATTGGTGCAGCTGTCAATAATTCTGCCATTCACACTGCTGAAAACTGTCCATCATTCTCACTTTCACATTGGTGTCATCTGTCCTTCATTGGACATTCACACTGAGCAAAAGCTGTTGATCTATCTGAGCTTCCACTGTAGGCAGGTTGCCATCATTATTTCTTTCACACTGGTGACATTTGTCCATCATTCTGACATTCACACTGGGTGACAACTGCCCTGCATTCTCACATTAACATTGGTGATAGCTATCCATTATTCTGACATTCTCATTGGTGACAGCTGTCCATCATTCTGACATGCACACAGGGTGACAGCTGGCCATCATTCTGACATTCACACTGTTGTTAGCTGTCCATTAATCTGACATGCACACTGGGTTACACCTGTACATCATTCTGACATTCACACTGGTGACGGATGTCCATAATTCTGACATTCACTCAGGTGATAGCTATCCATCATTCTTAAATTCACACTCCTGACTTCTATTCATCATTCTGACATTTACACTGGTGACAGCTGCCCATCATACTGACATTCACACGGGTGACAGCTGCACATCATCCTCTTATTCAGACTGGTGATAGCTGTCATTCTTTCTGATATTCACACTGGTGGTAGATGTCAGTCATTCTGACATTCACTCAGCTGACATCTGTTCATCATTCTGACATGCACACTAGGTGACACAGGTCCATCATTCTACATTCACAGTTGGTGACAGCTGGCCATCATTCTGACATTCACACTGTGGTTAGCTGTCCGTCAATGTGACATGCACATTGGATGGTAGCTGTCCATCAGTATGACATTCACTCGGGTGACAGTTGTCCATGTATCTCACATTCACACATGTTGACACCTGTACGTCATTCTGATATTCACCTTGGTAACAGTTGTCCATCATTCTGACATTCACACTGGATGGCAGATGTCGATCATCCTGTCATTCACACTGGTGACAGCTGTCAATCATACTGATATTCACACTGGTGGCAGCTGTCAGCCATTCTGACATTCACATTGCTGACAACTGTCCATCATTTTCACATGCACACTGGGTGACAGCTGTCCATCATTCTACATTCACACTTGGTGACAGCTAGCCATCATTCTGACATTTACACTAGTGACAGCTGTCCATCACTCTGACATTCACATTGGTGATAGCTATCCATCATTCTTAAATTCACATTGGTTACAGCTGTCCATCATTCTGACATGCGCACTGGGTTACACCTGTCCATCATTCTGAAATTCACACGGGTGATAACTGTCCATCATTCTGACATACACACTGGTGACAGCTGTCCATCACTCTGACAGTCACGTTAGTGACAACATCATTCTGTCATTCGCACTGCTGACCACTGTCCATCATTTTGACACGCACACTGGGTGACAACTGTCCATCATTCTACATTCACACTTGGTGACAGCTGGCCATCATTCTACTTTCACACTTGGTGACAGCTGGCCATCATTCTGACATTTACATTGCTGACACCTGGCCATCGCTCTGACATGCACACTGGGTTACAACTGTCCATCATTCTGACATTTACACTGGTGACAGATGTCCATCACTCTGACATGCACACTGGGTTACACCTGTCCATCATTCTGACATTCACACTGGTGATAGCTGTCCATCATTCTGACATTCACACTGGTGACAGCTGCCCATGATCCTGTCATACTTACTTGTGACAGCTGTCAATCATACTGATATTCACACTGGTGGCAGCTGCGAGCCATTCTGACATTCACACTGCTGACATCTGTCCATCATTTTGACATGCACAGTCGGTGACAGCTGTCCATCATTCTACATCCACACTTGGTGATAGCTATCCATCATTCTTAAATTCACTTTGGTTACAGCTGTACATTATTCTGACATGCGCACTGATTTACACCTGTCCATCATCCTGAAATTCACACGGGTGATAACTGTCCATCATTCTGACATACACACTGCTGACAGCTGTCCATCATTCTGACATGCACAGTGGGTTACAACTGTCCATCATTCTGACACTCACACTGGTGACAGCTGTCCATCATTCTGACATTCACACACTGTCAGCTGTCAATCATTCTGATATTCACACTGGTGGCAGCTGTCAGTCATTCTGACATTCACTCTGCTGACATCTGTCCATCATTCTGACATGCTCACTGGGTGACAGCTGTCCATCGTTCTACATTCACACCTGGTGACAGCAGGCCATCATTCTGACATTCACACAGGTGATAGCGGTCCATCATTCTGACATGCACACTGGGTTACAACTGTCCATCATTCTGACATTCACACTGGTGACGGATGTCCATAATTCTGACATTCACTCAGGTGATAGCTGTCCATCATTCTTAAATTCACACTCCTGACTTCTATTCATCATTCTGACATTTACACTGGTGACAGCTGCCCATCATACTGACATTCACACGGGTGACAGCTGCACATCATCCTCTTATTCAGACTGGTGATAGCTGTCATTCTTTCTGATATTCACACTGGTGGTAGATGTCAGTCATTCTGACATTCACTCAGCTGACATCTGTTCATCATTCTGACATGCACACTAGGTGACACAGGTCCATCATTCTACATTCACAGTTGGTGACAGCTGGCCATCATTCTGACATTCACACTGTGGTTAGCTGTCCGTCAATGTGACATGCACATTGGATGGCAGCTGTCCATCAGTATGACATTCACTCGGGTGACAGTTGTCCATGTATCTCACATTCACACATGTTGACACCTTTACGTCATTCTGATATTCACCTTGGTAACAGTTGTCCATCATTCTGACATTCACACTGGATGGCAGATGTCTATCATCCTGTCATTCACAATGGTGACAGCTGTCAGACATTCTTATATTCACACTGGTGACAGCTGTCACTAATTCTGACGTTCACACTGGATGGCAGCTGCCCATCCTCCTGTCGTTCACACTGGTGACAGCTGTCAATCATTCTGATATTCACACTGGTCAGAGCTGGCAGTCATTCTGGCATTCATACTGATGACAACTGTCCATCATTCTGTCATTCACAGTGGTGCAGCCATGAATAATTCTGCCATTCACACTGGTGAAAACTGTCCATCATTCTGACTTTCACATTGGTGACAGCTGTCCATCATTGGACATTCATACTTGGCATTCTGACGTCCTCAGTGCGTGACATCTGTCCGGCATTCTGACATTGACGCTGGTGGTAGCTGTCAATCATTCAGACAGTCACGCTGGGTTACACATCACCATCATTCTGGCATTCACACTGCGGAGAGCTGTCAATCATTCTGACTTTCACACTGGTGACAGCTGTCCATCATTCTGACATTCACATTGGTGACAACTGTCCATCATTCTGACATTCACACTCCTGACTTCTGTCCATCATTCTGACATTAACATTGGTGACAGCTGCCCATTATTCTGACATTTACATTGGTGACAGCTGTCCATCATTCTGACATGCACACTGGATGGCAGCTGTCCATCATTCTAACATTCACTCGGGTGACAGTTGTCCATGAACCTCACATTCACACATGGTGACTGCTGTCCATCATTCTGACATTCACCTTGGTAACAGCTGTCCATCATTCTGACATTCACACTGGACGGCAGCTGTCTATCATTCTGACATTCACATTTGTAACAGCTATCTATCATCCTGTCATTCACACTGGTGACAGCTGTCCATCATTCTGACATTCACGTTGGTGACATCTGTCCATCCTTCTGACGTTCACACTGGTGACAGCTGTCAATCATTCTGATATTCACACTGGTGGCAGCTGTCAATCATTTGACATTCACTCCACTGACATCTGTCCATCATTTTGAGATTCACACTGGCGACAGCCGCCCATCGTTCGGGACAACTGTTTTCTCCTTCTGACATTTGCACTGCTGACAGCTGTCTATCATTCTGACATGCACACTGGCGAAAGCTGTCCATCATTCTGACATTCAGACTGGACGGCAACTGCCCATCCTCCTGTCTTTCACACTGGTGACAGCTGTCAATCATTCAGAAATTGACACTGGTGGTAGCTGTCAGTCATTCTGGCATTCATACTGATGACATCTGTCCATCATTCTATCATTCACATTGGTGCAGCCGTCAATAATTCTGCCATTCACACTGGTGAAAACTGTCCATCATTCTGACTTTCACATTGGTGACAGCTGTCCATCATTAGACATTCACACTTGGCAATAGCTGTTGATCTATCTGAGCTTCCACTGTTGGCAGGTTGCCATCATTATGTCTTTCAGACTGGTAATATCTGTCCATCATTCTGACTTTCACAGTGGGCGACAACTGCCCTTCATTCTGACATCCTCAATGCGTGCAATCTGTCCGGCGTTCTGATATTGACACTGGTGTTAGCTGTCAATCATTCAGGTATTCACACTGGGTTACACATGTCCATCATTCTGACATTCACACTGGTGACAGCTGTCGATCATTCTGACATTCACACTGGGTGACAACTGCCCTTCATTCTGACATTCTCAATGCGTGACATCTGTCCGGAATTCTGACATTGACATTGGTGGTAGCTGTCAATCATTCAGACATTCACACTGGGTTACACATCTCCATCATTCTGACATTCACACGGCTGACAGTTGCCAATGATTCTGACATGCAAACTGGGTTACAACTCTCCATCATTCTGACATTCACACTTGGTGACAGCTGTCCATCATTCTGACATGCACAGTGGGTGACAGCTGTCCATCATTCTACATTCACACATGGTGACAGCTGTCCATCATTCTGACATTCACACTGGTGATAGCTGCCCATCATTCTGACATGCACACTGGGTTACACCTGTACATCATTCTGACATTCACACTGGTGACAGCTGTCCATAATTCTGACATAACACTTGGTGAAAGCTGTCCATCATTCTGACATTCACACTGGTGAAAGCTGTCAATCATTCTGATATTCACACTGGTGGCAGCTGTCAGTCATTCTGACATTCACTCTGCTGACATCTTCCCATCATGCTGACATGCACACTGGGTGACAGCTGTCCATCGTTCGAGATTCACACTTGGTGACAGCTGGCCATTATTCTGACATTCACTCTGGTGCTAACTATCCATCATTCTGACATGCACACCGGGTTACACCTGTACATCATTCTGACTTTCACACTGGTGACATCTCTCCATCATACTGACATTCACACTGGTGATAGCTGTCCATCATTCTGACATTCACATTGGTGATAACAGTCTATCATTCTGACAATCGCATTGCTGACAGCTGTCCATAATTCTGACATTCACACTGGGTTACACATGTCCATCATTCTGACATTCACACTGCTGACAGTTGCCAAACATTCGGACATGCAAACAGGGTTACAACTCTCTATCATTCTGACATTCACACTGGAGATAGCTATCCATCATTCTGACATGCACACTGGGTTACACCTGTACATCAGTTTGACATTCACACTCGTGACAGCTGTCCATAATTCTGACATTCATACAGGTGATAACTGTCCATCATTCTTAAATTCACACTCCTGACTTCTGTCCATCATTCCGACATTAACATTGGTGAACACCACCCATTATTCTGACATTTACACTGGTGACAGCTGTCCATCAGTCTGACATTCACTCGGGTGACAGTTGTCCATGAATATCACATTCACGTTGGTGACAACAGTCCATCATTCCGACATTCGCACTGCTGACAGCTGTCCATCATTCTGACATGCACACTGGGTTACAACTGTCCATAATTCTGACATTCACCCTGTTGACAGCTGTCCATCATACTGACATTCACACTGGATGGCAGCTGCACATCATCCTGTCATTCACATTGGTGACAGCTGTCAACAATTCTGATATTCACACTGGCGGTAGATGTCAGTCATTCTGACATTCACTCTGCTGACATCTGTTCATCACTCTGACATGCACACTGGGTGACAGATGACCATCATTCTACATTCACACCTGGTGACAACTGGCCATCATTCTGACATACACACTGTGGTTAGCTATCGTCATTCTGACATGCACACTGGATGGCAGCTGTCCATCAGTGAGACATTCACTCGGGTGACAGTTGTCCATTAATCTCACATTCACACATGGTGGCATCTGTCCATCATTCTGACATTCACCTTGGTAGCAGCTGTCCATCATTCTGACATTCACACTGGACGGCAGCTTTCCATCATTCTGACAATCACATTGGTAACAGCTGTCTATCATCCTGTCATTCACACTGGTGACAGCTGTCCATCATTCTGACATTCACGTTGGTGACAACTGTCTATTATTCTGACGTTCACACTGGTGACAGCTGTCAATCATTCTGATATTCTCACTGGTGGCAGCTGTCAATCATTTGACATTCACTCCGCTGACATCTGTCCATCATTTTGAGATTCACACTGGTGACAGCTGCCCATTGTTCGGGACAACAGTTTTCTCCTTCTGACAGTTGCGCTGCTGACAACTGTCTATCATTCTGACATGCACACTGGCGAAAGCTGTCCATCATTCTGACATTCACATTGGACGGCAGCTGCCCATCCTCCTGTCTTTCACACTGGTGACAGCTGTCAATCTTTCTGATATTGACACTGGTGGTAGCTGTCAGTCATTCTGGCATTCATACTGATGACATCTGTCCATCATTCTGTCATTCACAATGGTGCAGCCGTCAATAATTCTGCCATTCATACTGGTGACAACTGTCCATCATTCTGACTTTCACATTGGTGACAGCTGTCCATCATTGGACATTCACACTTGAATAGCTGTTGATCTTTCTGAGCTTCCACTGTTGGCAGGTTGCCATCATTATGTCTTTCACACTGGTAATATCTGTCCATCATTTTAATTTTCACAGTGGGCGACAACTGCCCTTCATTCACATTGCGGAGAGCTGTCAATCATTCTGACTTTCACACTAGTGACAGCTGTCGATCATTCTGACATTCACACTGGCTGACAACTGCCCTTCATTCTGACATTCTCAATGCGTGACATCTGTCCATCATTCTGACATTGACACTGGTGGTAGCTGTCAATCATTCAGACATTTACACTGGGTTACACATCTCCATCATTTTGACATTCACACTGCTGACAGTTGCCAATCATTCTGACATGCAAACTGGGTTCCAACTCTCCATCATTCTGACATTCACATGGAGATAGCTGTCCATCATTCTGACATGCACACTGGGTGACAGCTGTCCATCATTCTACATTCACACTTGGTGACAGCTGTCCATCATTCTGAAATTCACACTGGTGATAGCTGCCCATCATTATGACATGCACACTGGGTTACTCCTGTACATCATTCTGACATTCACACTGGTGACAGCTGTCCATAATTCTGACATAACACTTGATGAAAGCTGTCCATCATTCTGACATTCACATTGGTGACAACAGTCTATCATTCTGACATTCGCACTGCTGACAGCTGTCCATAATTCTGACATTCACACTGGGTTACACATCTCCATCATTCTGACATTCACACTGCTGACAGTTGCCAATCATTCTGACATGCAAACTGGGTTACAACTCTCTATCATTCTGACATTCACACTGGAGATAGCTGTCCATCATTCTGTCATGCACACTGAGTGACAGCTGTCCATCATTCTACATTCACACTTGGTGACAGCTGGCCATCATTCTGACATTCACACTGTTGTTAGCTGTCCATCATTCTGACATGCACACTAGGTTACACCTGTACATCATTTTGACATTCACACTCGTGACAGCTATCCATAATTCTGACATTCATACAGGTGATAGCTGTCCATCATTCTTAAATTCACACTTCTGACTTCTGTCCATCATTCTGACATTAACATTGGTGACAGCCACCCATTATTCTGACATTTACACTGGTGATAGTTGTCCATGAATATCACATTCACGTTGCTGACAACAGTCCATCATTCCGACATTCGCACTGCTGACAGCTGTCCATCATTCTGACATGCACACTGGGTTACAACTGTCCATAATTCTGACATTCACCCTGTTGTCAGCTGTCCATCATACTGACATTCACACTGGATGGCAGCTGCACATCATCCTGTCATTCACACTGGTGACAGCTGTCAACAATTCTGATATTCTCACTGGCGGTAGATGTCAGTCATTCTGACATTCACTCTGCTGACATCTGTTCATCACTCTGACATGCACACTGGGTGACAGATGTCCATCATTCTACATTCACAATTGGTGACAGCTGGCCATCATTCTGACATACACACTGTGGTTAGCTACCGTCATTCTGACATGCACACTGGATGGCAGCTGTCCATCAGTGAGACATTCACTTGGGTGACAGTTGTCCATGTATCTCACATTCACACATGGTGACACCTGTCTGTCATTCTGATGTTCGCCGTGGTAACAGCTGTCCATCATTCTGACATTCACACTGGATGGCAGCTGTCTATCATCCTGTCATTCACACTGGTGCCTGCTGTCCATCATTCTGACATTCATGTTGGTGACAACTGTCCAGCTTTCTAACATTCGCACTGCTGACAGCTGTCCATCATACTGACAAGCACACTGGGTTACAACTGTCCATCATTTTGACAGTCACACTAGTGACAGCTATCCATCATTCTGACATTCACACTGGTGACAGCTGTCCATCATTCTGATATTCACACTGGTGGCAGCTGTCAATCATTCTGAGATTCACTGTGCTGACATCTGTCCTTCATACTGACAAGCACACTGGGTTACAACTGTCCATCATTTTGACAGTCACACTAGTGACAGCTGTCCATCATTCTGACATTCACACTGTTGACAGCTGGCCATCATTCAGACATTCACACTGTGGTTCGCTGTCCGTCATTGTGACATGCACACTGGATGGCAGCTGTCCATCAGTATGACATTCAATCGGGTGACAGTTGTCCATGAATCTCACATTCACACATGTTGACACCTGTACATCATTCTGACATTCAGCTTGGTAACAGTTGTCCATCATTCTGACATTCACACTATTGTTAGCTGTCCATCATTCTGACATGCACACTTGGTTACACCTGTACATCATTTTGACATTCACACTCGTGACAGCTGTCCATAATTCTGACATTCATACATGTGATAGCTGTCCATCATTCTTAAATTCACACTCCTGACTTCTGTCCATCATTCTGACATTAACATTGGTGACAGCCGCCCATTATTCTGACATTTACACTGGTGACAGCTGTCCACCAGTCTGACATTCACTCGGGTGACAGTTGTGCATGAATATCATATTCACGTTGGTGACAACAGTCCATCAATCCGTCATCCGCACTGCTGACAGCTGTCCATCATTCTGACATGCACACTGGGTTCCAACTGTCCATAATTCTGACATTCACCCTGTTGACAGCTGTCCATCATACTGACGTTCACATTGGATGGCAGCTGCACATCATCCTGTCATTCACACTGGTAACAGCTGTCAACAATTCTGATATTCACACTGGCGGTAGATGTCAGTCATTCTGACATTCACTCTGCTGACATCTGTTCATCACTCTGACATGCACACTGGGTGACAGATGTCCATCATTCTACATTCACACCTGGTTACAGCAGGCCATTATTCTGACATTCACACTGCGGTTAGCTACCGTCATTCTGACATGCACACTGGATGGCAGCTGTCCATCATTTTGTCATTCACATTGGTAACAGCTGTCTATCATCCTATCAGTCACACTGGTGACAACTGCCCTTCATTCTGTCATCCTCAATGCGTGAAATCTGTCCTGCATTCTCACATTGACACTGGTGGTAGTTGTCAATCATTCAGATATTCACACTGAGTTACTCATGTCCATCATTCTGACATTCAAACTGCGGAGAACTGTCAATCATTCTGACTTTCACACTGGTGACAGCTGTCGATCATTCTAACATTCACACTGGGTGGCAACTGCCCTTCATTCTGACATTCTCAATGCGTGACATCTGTCCGGCATTCTGACATTGACACTGGTGGTAGATGTCAATCATTCAGACATTCACACTGGGTTACACAAGTCCATCATTCTGACATTCACACTGCTGACAGTTGCCAATCATTCTGACATGCAAACTGGGTTACAACTCTCCATCATTCTGACATTCACACTGGAGATAGCTGTCCATCATTCTGTCATGCACACTGGGTGACAGCTGTCCATCATTCTGACATTCACACTATTGTTAGCTGTCCATCATTCTGACATGCACACTTGGTTACACCTGTACATCATTTTGACATTCACACTCGTGACAGCTGTCCATAATTCTGACATTCATACATGTGATAGCTGTCCATCATTCTTAAATTCACACTCCTGACTTCTGTCCATCATTCTGACATTAACATTGGTGACAGCCGCCCATTATTCTGACATTTACACTGGTGACAGCTGTCCACCAGTCTGACATTCACTCGGGTGACAGTTGTGCATGATTATCATATTCACGTTGGTGACAACAGTCCATCAATCCGTCATTCGCACTGCTGACAGCTGTCCATCATTCTGACATGCACACTGGGTTCCAACTGTCCATAATTCTGACATTCACCCTGTTGACAGCTGTCCATCATACTGACATTCACACTGGATGGCAGCTGCACATCATCCTGTCATTCACACTGGTCACAGCTGTCAACAATTCTGATATTCACACAGGCGGTAGATGTCAGTCATTCTGACATTCACTCTGCTGACATCTGTTCATCACTCTGACATGCACACTGGGTGACAGATGCCCATCATTCTACATTCACACCTGGTCACAGCAGGCCATCATTCTGACATTCACACTGCGGTTAGCTACCGTCATTCTGACATTCACACTGGTGACAGCTGTCGATCATTCTGACATTCACATTGGTGACAACTGTCCACCATTCTGACATTCACACTGGGTGGCAACTGCCCTTCATTCTGACATTCTCAATGCGTGACATCTGTCCGGCATTCTGACATTGACACTGTCCATCTGTCCATCAGTATGACATTCACTCGGGTGACAGTTGTCCATGTATCTCTCATTCACACATGTTGACACCTGTACGTCATTCTGATATTCACCTTGGTAACAGTTGTCCATCATTCTGACATTCACACTGGATGGCAGCTGTCTATCATGCTGTCATTCACAATGGTGATACCTGTCAATCATTCTTATTTACACACTGGTGACAGCTGTCCATAATTCTGACATTCACACTGGATGGCAGCTGACCATCCTCCTGTCGTTCTCACTGGTGACAGCTGTCAATCATTCTGATATTCACACTGGTGGGAGCTGTCAGTCATTCTGGCATTCATACTGATGACATCTGTCCATCAATCTGTCATTCACATTGCCGCAGCCATCAACAATTCTGCCATTCACATCATTCTGTCCATCATTCTGACTTTCACACTGGTGACAGCTGACCATCATTGGACAATCACACTTAGCATTAGCTGTTGATCTTTCTGAGCTTCCACTGTTGGCAGGTTGCCATCATTGTGTCTTTCACAGTGGTGATATCTGTCCATCATTCTAACATTCACTCTGGGTGACAACTGACCTTCATTCTGACATTCTCAATGCGTGACATCTGTCCGGCATTCTGATATTGACACTGGTGGTATCTGTCAATCATTCAGACATTCACACTGGGTTACACATCTCCATCATTCTGGCATTCATACTGCGGAGAGCTGTCAATCATTCTGACTTTCACACTGGTGACAGCTGTCCATCATTCTGACATTCACATTGGTGACAACTGTCCATCATTCTGACATTCACACTCCTGACTTCTGTCCATTATTCTGACATTAACATTGGTGACACCTGCCCATTATTCTGACATTCACTCGGGTGACAGTTGTCCATGAATCTCACATTCACACATTGTGACTGCTGTCCATCAATCTGACATTCACCTTGGTAACAGCTGTCTATCACCCTGTCATTCACACTGGTGACTGCTGTCCATCATTCTGACATTCACGTTGGTGACAACTGTCCATCATTCTGATGTTCACACTGGTGACAGCTGTCAATCATTCTGATATTCACACTGGTGACAGCTGTCAATCATTTGACATTCATTCCGCTGACATCTGTCCATCATTTTGAGATTCACACTGGTGACAGCCTCCCATCGTTCGGGAGAACTGTTTTCTCCTTCTGACGTTTGCACTGCTGACAGCTGTCTATCATTATGACATGCACACTGGCGACAGCTGTCCATCATTCTGACATTCACACTGGACGGCAGCTGCCCATCCTCCTGTCTTTCACACTGGTGACAGCTGTCAATCATTCTGATATTGACACTGGTGGTAGCTGTCAGTCATTCTGGCATTCATACTGATGACATCTGTCCATCATTCTGTCATTCACAATGGTGCAGCCGTCAATAATTCTGCCATACATAGTGGTGACAACTGTCCATCATTCTGACATTCACATTGGTGACAACTGTCCATCATTCTGACGTTCACACTCCTGACTTCTGTCCATCATTCTGACATTAACACTGGTGACAGCTGCCCATTATTCTGACATGCACACTGGATGGCAGCTGTCTATCATTCTGACATTCACTCGGGTGACATTAGTCCATGAATCTCACATTCACATATGGTGAATGCTGTCCATCATTCTGACATTCACCTTGGTAACAGCTGTCCATCATTCTGACATTCACACTGGACGGCAGCTGCACATCATTCTGACATTCACATTGGCAACAGCTGTCTATGATCCTGTCATTCACACTGGTGACAACTGCCCTTCATTCTGACATCCTCAATGCGTGAAATCTGTCCGGCATTCTGACATTGACACTGGTGGTAGCTGACAATCATTCAAACATTCACACTGGGTTACACATATCCATCATTCTGACATTCACACTGCGGAGAGCTGTCAATCATTCTGACTTCACACTGGTGACAGTTGTCGATCATTCTGACATTCACATTGGTGACAACTGTCCATCATTCTGACATTCACACTGGGTGACAACTGCCCTTCATTCTGATATTCCCAATGCGTGACATCTGTCTGGCATTCTGACATTGACACTGGTGGTAGATGTCAATCATTCAGACATTCACACTGGGTTACACATGTCCATCATTCTGACATTCACACTGCTGACAGTTGCCAATCATTCTGACATGCAAACTGGGTTAAAACTCTCCATCATTCTGACATTTACAAAGGTGACAGCTGTCCATCAGTCTGACATTCACGCGGGTGACAGTTGTCCATGAATATCACATTCACGTTGGTGACAACAGTCCATCATTCTGACATTCGCACTGCTGACAGCTGTCCATCATTCTGACATGCACACTGGGTTACAACTGTCCATAATTCTGACATTCACCCTGTTGACAGCTGTCCATCATACTGACATTCACACTGGATGGCAGCTGCACATCATCCTGTCATTCACACTGGTGACAGCTGTCAACAATTCTGATATTCTCACTGGTGGTAGATGTCAGTCATTCTGACATTCACTCTGCTGACATCTGTTCATCACTCTGACATGCACACTGGGTGACAGATGTCCATCATTCTACATTCATACTTGGTGACAGTTGGCCATCATTCTGACATACACACTGTGGTTAGCTACCATCATTCTGACATGCACACTGGATGGCACCTGTCCATCAGTGTGACATTCACTCGGGTGACAGTTGTCCATGTATCTCACATTCACACATGGTGACACCTGTCCGTCATTCTGATATTCGCCGTGGTAACAGCTGTCCATCAATCTGACATTCACATTGGATGGCAGCTGTCTATCATCCTGTCATTCACACTGGTGACTGCTGTACATCATTCTGACATTCATGCTGGTGACAACTGTCCAGATTTCTGACATTCGCACTGCTGACAGCTGTCCATCATACTGACAAGCACACTGGGTTACAACTGTCCATCATTCTGACATGCACACTGGGTTACACCTGTACATCATTTTGACAGTCACACTTTTGACAGCTGTCCATCATTCTGACATTCACACTGTGGTTAGCTTCCAACTTTCTGACATGCACACTGGGTTACACCTGTCCATCATTCTGACATTTGCACTGGTGACAGCTGTCCATCATTCTTAAATTCACAGTCCTGACATCTGTCCATCATTCTGACATTAACGTTGGTGAAAGCCGCCCATTATTCTGACATTTACACTGGTGACATCAGTCCATCATTCTAACATTCACACTGGTGACAACTGCCCTTCATTCTGACATTCTCAATGCGTGACATCTGTCCGGCATTCTGACATTGACACTGGTGGTAACTGTCAATCATTCAGATATTCACACTGGGTTACACATGTCCATCATTCTGACATTCACACTGATGAGAACTGTCAATTGTTCTGACTTTCACACTGGTGACAACTGTCAACAATTCTGATATTCACACTGGCGGTAGATGTCAGTCATTCTGACATTCACTCTGCTGACATCTGTTCATCGTTCTGACATGCACACCGGGTGACAGATGTCCATCATTCTACATTCACACTTGGTGACAGCAGGCCATCATTCTGACATTCACACTGTGGTTAGCTACCATCATTCTGACATGCACACTAGGTTACACCTGTACATCATTCTGACATTCACACTGGTGACAGCTGTCCATAATTCTGACATAACACTTGGTGAAAGCTGTCCATCATTCTGACATTCACACTGATGACAGCTGTCCATAATTCTGACATAACACTTGGTGAAAGCTGTCCATCATTCTGACATTCACACCTGTGACAGCTGTCAATCATTCTGATATTAACACTGGTGGCTGCTGTCAGTCATTCTGAGATTCACTCTGCTGACATCTTCCCATCATGCTGACATTCACACTGGGTGACAGCTGTCCATCATTCAAGATTCACACTTGGTGACAGCTGGCCATTATTCTGACATTCACTCTGGTGATAGCTATCCATCATTCTGACATGCACACTGGGTTACACCTGTACATCATTCTGACATTCACTCGGGTGACAGTAGTCCATGAATCTCACATTCACACATGGTGAATGCTGTCCATCATTCTGACATTCACCTTGGTAACAGCTGTCCATCATTCTGACATTCACACTGGACGGCAGCTGCACATCATTCTGACATTCACATTGGCAACAGCTGTCTATGATCCTGTCATTCACACTGGTGACAACTGCCCTTAATTCTGACATCCTCAATGCGTGAAATCTGTCCGGCATTCTGACATTGATACTGGTGGTAGCTGTCAATCATTCAGACATTCACACTGGGTTACACATGTCCATCATTCTGACATTCACACTGCGGAGAGCTGTCAATCATTCTGACTTTCACACTGGTGACAGCTGTCGATCATTCTGACATTCACATTGGTGACAACTGTCCATCATTCTGACATTCACACTGGGTGACAACTGCCCCTCATTCTGATATTCCCAATGCGTGACATCTGTCCGGCATCCTGACATTGACACTGGTGGTAGCTGTCAATCATTCAGAGATTCACACTGGGTTACACATGTCCATCATTCTGACATTCACACTGCTGACAGTTGCCAATCATTCTGACATGCAAACTGGGTTTAAACTCTCCATCATTCTGACATTTAAACTGGTGACAGCTGTCCATCAGTCTGACATTCACTCGGGTGACAGTAGTCCATGAATATCACATTCACGATGGTGACAACAGTCCATCATTCTGACATTCGCACTGCTGACAGCTGTCCATCATTCTGACATGCACACTGGGTTACAACTGTCCATAATTCTGACATTCACCCTGTTGACAGCTGTCCATCATGCTGAAATTCACACTGGATGGCAGCTGCACATTATCCTGTCATTCACACTAGTGACAGCTGTCAGCAATTCTGATTTTCACACTGGCGGTAGATGTCAGTCATTCTGACATCACTCTGCTGACATCTGTTCATCACTCTGACATGCACACTGGGTGACAGATGTCCATCATTCTACATTCACACTTGGTGACAGCAGGCCATCATTCCGACATTCACATTGGGGTTAGCTACCCTCATTCTGACATGCACACTGGATGGCAGCTGTCCATCAGTATGACATTCACTCGGGTGACAGTTGTCCATGTATCTTACATTCACACATGGTGACACCTGTCTGTCATTCTGATATTCGCCGTGGTAACAGCTGTCCATCATTCTGACATTCACACTGGATGGCAGCTGTCTATCATCCTGTCATTCACACTGGTGACTGCTGTCCATCAGTCTGACATTCACTCGGGTGACAGTTGTCCATGAATATCACATTTACGTTGGTGACAACAGTCCATCATTCCGACATTCGCACTGCTGGTAGCTGTCCATCATTCTGACATGCACACTGGGTTACAACTGTCCATAATTCTGACATTTAACCTGTTGACAGCTGTCCATCATACTGAAATTCACACTGGATGGTAGCTGCACATCATTCTGTCATTCACACTGGTGACAGCTGTCAACAATTCTGATATTCACACTGGCGGTTGATGTCAGTCATTCTGACATTCACTCTGCTGACATCTGTTCATCACTCTGACATGCACACTGGGTGACAGATGTCCATCATTCTACATTCATACTTGGTGACAGCAGGCCATTATTCTGACATTCACACTGTGGTTAGCTACCGTCATTCTGACATGCACACTGGATGGCAGCTGTCCATCAGTTTGACATTCACTCGAGTGACAGTTGTCCATGTATCTCACATTCACACATGGTGACACCTGTCTGTGTCATTCTGATATTTGCCGTGGTAACAGCTGTCCATCATTCTGACATTCACACTGGTGACTGCTGTCCATCATTCTGACATTCATGTTGGTGACAACTGTCCAGCTTTCTGACATTCGCACTGCTGACAGCTGTCCATCATACTGACAAGCAGACTGGGTTACAACCGTCCATCATCTTGACAGTCACACTGGTGGCAGCTGTTAGTCATTCTGAGATTCACCGTGCTGACATCTGTCCATCATACTGACAAGCACACTGGGTTACAACGTCCATCATTTTGACAGTCACACTAGTGACAGCTGTCCATCATTCTGACATTCACACTGGTGACAGCTGCCCATCATTCTGACATTCACACTGTGTTTAGCTGTCCGTCATTGTGACATGCACACTGGATGGCATCTGTCCATCAGTATGACATTCACTCGGGTGACAGTTGTCCATGTATCTCTCATTCACACATGTTGACACCTGTATGTCATTCTGATATTCACCTTGGTAACAGCTGTCCATCATTCTGACATTCACACTGGACGGCAGCTGTCTATCATCCTGTAATTCACAATGGTGATAGCTGTCAATCATTCTTATATAGACACTGGTGACAGCTGTCCATAATTCTGACATTCACACTGGATGGCAGCTGACCATCCTCCTGTCGTTCTCACTGGTGACAGCTGTCAATCATTCTGATATTCACACTGGTGGGAGCTGTCAGTCATTCTGGTATTCATACTGATGACATCTGTCCATCATTCTGTCATTCACATTGGTGCAGCCATCAATAATTCTGCCATTCACACTGGTGAAAATTGTCCATCATTCTGACTTTCACACTGGTGACAGCTGTCCATCATTGGACATTCACACTTGGCAATAGCTGTTGATCTTTCTGAGCTTCCACTGTTGGCAGGTTGCCATCATTATGTCTTTCACAGTGGTGATATCTGTCCATCATTCTAACATTCACACTGGGTGACAACTGACCTTCATTCTGACATTCTCAATGCGTGACATCTGTCTGGCATTCTGACATTGACACTGGTGGTATCTGTAAATCATTCAGACATTCACACTGGGTTACACATCTCCATCATTCTGGCATTCATACTGCGGATAACTGTCAATCATTCCGACTTTCACACTGGTGACAGCTGTCCATCATTCTGACATTCACATTGGTGACAACTGTCCATCATTCTGACATTCACACTGGGTGACAACTGCCCTTCATTCTGATATCCCAATGCATGACATCTGTCCGGCATTCTGACAATCACATTGCTGACAGTTGCCAATCATTCTGACATGCAAACTGGGTTAAAACTCTCCATCATTGTGAGATTTACACTGGTGACAGCTGTCCATCAGTCTGACATTCACTCGGGTGACAGTTGTCCATGAATATCACATTCACATTGGTGACAACAGTCCATCATTCTGCCATTCGCACTGCTGACAGCTGTCCATCATTCTGACATGCACACTGGGTTCCAACTGTCCATAATTCTGACATTCACCCTGTTGACAGCTGTCCATCATACTGACATTCACACTGGATGGCAGCTGCACATCATTCTGTCATTCACACTGGTGACAGCTGTCAACAATTCTGATATTCACACTGGCGGTAGATGTCAGTCATTCTGACATTCACTCTGCTGACATCTGTTCATCACTCTGACATGCACACTGGGTGACAGATGTCCATCATTCTACATTCACACCTGGATACAGCAGGCCATCATTCTGACATTCACATTGTGGTTAGCTACCGTCATTCTGACATGCACACTGGATGGCAGCTGTCCATCAGTGTGACATTCACTCGGGTGACAGCTGTCCATGTATCTCACATTCACACATGGTGACACCTGTCTGTCATTCTGATATTCGCCGTGGTAACAGCTGTGCATCATTCTGACATTCACACTGGATGGCAGCTGTCTATCATTCTGACATTTACACTAGTGACTGCTGTCCATCAGTCTGACATTCACTCGGGTGACAGTTGTCCATGAATATCACATTCACGTTGGTGACAACAGTCCATCATTCCGACAGTCGCACTGCTGACAGCTGTCCATCATTCTGACATGCACACTGGGTGACAACTGTCCATAATTCTGACATTCAACCCGTTGACAGCTGTCCATCATACTGACATTCACACTGGATGGCAGCTGCACATCATCCTGTCATTCACACTGGTGACAGCTGTCAACAATTTGATATTCACACTGGTGGTAGATGTCAGTCATTCTGACATTCACTCTGCTGTCATCTGTTCATCACTCTGACATGCACACTGGGTGACAGATGTCCATCATTCAACATTCATACTTGGTGACAGCAGGCCATCATTCTGACATTCACACTGTGGTTAGCTACCGTCATTCTGACATGCACACTGGATGGCAGCTGTCCATCAGTGTGACATTCACTCGGGTGACAGTTGTCCATGTATCTCACATTCACACATGGTGACACCTGTCTGTCATTCTGATGATCGCCGTGGTAACAGCTGTCCATCATTCTGTCATTCACACTGGATGGCAGCTGTCTATCATCCTGTCATTCACACTGGTGACTGCTGTCCATCATTCTGACATTCATGTTGGTGACAACTGTCCAGGTTTCTGACATTCGCACTGCTGACAGCTGTCCATCATACTGACAAGCACAATTGGTTACAACTGTCCATCATTCTGACAATCACACTGCTGACAGTTGCCAATCATTCTGACATGCAAACTGGGTTAAAACTCTCCATCATTCTGACATTTACACTGGTGACAGCTGTCCATCAGTCTGACATTCACTCGGGTGACAGTTGTCCATGAATATCACATTCACATTGGTGACAACAGTCCATCATTCTGACATTCGCACTGCTGACAGCTGTCCATCATTCTGACATGCACACTGGGTTCCAACTGTCCATAATTCTGACATTCACCCTGTTGACAGCTGTCCATCATACTGACATTCACACTGGATGGCAGCTGCACATCATTCTGTCATTCACACTGGTGACAGCTGTCAACAATTCTGATATTCACACTGGCGGTAGATGTCAGTCATTCTGACATTCACTCTGCTGACATCTGTTCATCACTCTGACATGCACACTGGGTGACAGATGTCCATCATTCTACATTCACACCTGGATACAGCAGGCCATCATTCTGACATTCACATTGTGGTTAGCTACCGTCATTCTGACATGCACACTGGATGGCAGCTGTCCATCAGTGTGACATTCACTCGGGTGACAGCTGTCCATGTATCTCACATTCACACATGGTGACACCTGTCTGTCATTCTGATATTCGCCGTGGTAACAGCTGTGCATCATTCTGACATTCACACTGGATGGCAGCTGTCTATCATTCTGACATTTACACTAGTGACTGCTGTCCATCAGTCTGACATTCACTCGGGTGACAGTTGTCCATGAATATCACATTCACGTTGGTGACAACAGTCCATCATTCCGACAGTCGCACTGCTGACAGCTGTCCATCATTCTGACATGCACACTGGGTGACAACTGTCCATAATTCTGACATTCAACCCGTTGACAGCTGTCCATCATACTGACATTCACACTGGATGGCAGCTGCACATCATCCTGTCATTCACACTGGTGACAGCTGTCAACAATTCTGATATTCACACTGGCGGTAGATGTCAGTCATTCTGACATTCACTCTGCTGTCATCTGTTCATCACTCTGACATGCACACTGGGTGACAGATGTCCATCATTCAACATTCATACTTGGTGACAGCAGGCCATCATTCTGACATTCACACTGTGGTTAGCTACCGTCATTCTGACATGCACACTGGATGGCAGCTGTCCATCAGTGTGACATTCACTCGGGTGACAGTTGTCCATGTATCTCACATTCACACATGGTGACACCTGTCTGTCATTCTGATGATCGCCGTGGTAACAGCTGTCCATCATTCTGTCATTCACACTGGATGGCAGCTGTCTATCATCCTGTCATTCACACTGGTGACTGCTGTCCATCATTCTGACATTCATGTTGGTGACAACTGTCCAGGTTTCTGACATTCGCACTGCTGACAGCTGTCCATCATACTGACAAGCACAATTGGTTACAACTGTCCATCATTCTGACATTCACATTGGTGACAACTGTCCATCATTCTGACATTCACACTCCTGACTTCTGTCCATTATTCTGACATTAACATTGGTGACAGCTACCAATTATTCTGACATTGACACTGGTGACAGCTGTCCATCATTCTGACATGCACACTGGATGGCAGCTGTCCATCATTCTGACATTCACTCGGGTGACAGTTGTCCATGAATCTCACATTCACACATTGTGACTGCTGTCCATCATTCTGACATTCACCTTGGTAACAGCTATCCATCATTCTGACATTCACACTGGACGGCATGTGTCCATCATTCTGACATTCACATTGGTAACTGCTGTCCATCATTCTGACATTCACGTTGGTGACAGCTGTCCATCATTCTGATGATCACACTGGTGACAGCTGTCAATCATTCTGATATTCACACTGGTGACAGCTGTCAATCATTTGACATTCATTCCGCTGACATCTGTCCATCATTTTGAGATTCACACTGGTGACAGCCGCCCATCGTTCGGGAGAACTGTTTTCTCCTTCTGACGTTTGCACTGCTGACAGCTGTCTATCATTATGACATGCACACTGGCGACAGCTGTCCATCATTCTGATATTCACACTGGACGGCAGCTGCCCATCGTCCTGTCTTTCACACCGGTGACAGCTGTCAATCATTCTGATATTGACACTGGTGGTAGCTGTCAGTCATTCTGGCATTCATACTGATGACATCTGTCCATCATTCTGTCATTCACAATGTTGCAGCCATCAATAATTCTGCCATTCATAGTGGTGACAACTGTCCATCATTCTGACTTTCACATTGGTGACAACTGTCCATCATTCAAGATTCACAATCCTGATTTCTGTCCATCATTCTGACATTAACATTGGTGACAGCTGCCCATTATTCTGACATGCACACTGGATGGCAGCTGTCCATCATTCTGACATTCACTCAGGTGACAGTAGTCCATGAATCTCACATTCACACATGGTGAATGCTGTCCATCATTCTGACATTCACCTTGGTAACAGCTGTCCATCATTCTGACATTCACACTGGACGGCAGCTGTATATCATTCTGACATTCACATTGGCAACAGCTATCTATGATCCTGTAATTCACACTGGTGACAACTGCCCTTCATTCTGACATCCTCAATGCGTGAAATCTGTCTGGCATTCTGACATTGACACTGGTGGTAGCTGACAATCATTCAGACATTCACACTGGGTTACACATGTCCATCATTCTGACATTCACACTGCGGAGAGCTGTCAATCATTCTGACTTTCACACTGATGACAGCTGTCGATCATTCTGACATTCACATTGGTGACAACTGTCCATCATTCTGACATTCACACTGGGTGACAACTGCCCTTCATTCTGATATTCCCAATGCGTGACATCTGTCCGGCATTCTGACATTGACACTGGTGGTAGCTGTCAATCATTCAGACATTCACACTGGGTTACACATGTCCATCATTCTGACATTCACACTGCTGACAGTTGCCAATCATTCTGACATGCAAACTGGGTTAAAACTCTCCATCATTCTGACATTTACACTGGTGACAGCTGTCCATCAGTCTGACATTCACTCGGGTGACAGTTGTCCATGAATATCACATTCACATTGGTGACAACAGTCCATCATTCTGCCATTCGCACTGCTGACAGCTGTCCATCATTCTGACATGCACACTGGGTTCCAGCTGTCCATAATTCTGACATTCCCCCTGTTGACAGCTGTCCATCATACTGACATTCACACTGGATGGCAGCTGCACATCATTCTGTCATTCACACTGGTGACAGCTGTCAACAATTCTGATATTCACACTGGCGGTAGATGTCAGTCATTCTGACATTCACTCTGCTGACATCTGTTCATCACTCTGACATGCACACTGGGTGACAGATGTCCATCATTCTACATTCACACCTGGATACAGCAGGCCATCATTCTGACATTCACATTGTGGTTAGCTACCGTCATTATGACATGCACACTGGATGGCAGCTGTCCATCAGTGTGACATTCACTCGGGTGACAGCTGTCCATGTATCTCACATTCACACATGGTGACACCTGTCTGTCATTCTGATATTCGCCGTGGCAACAGCTGTGCATCATTCTGACATTCACACTGGATGGCAGCTGTCTATCATTCTGACATTTACACTGGTGACTGCTGTCCATCTTTCTGACATTCATGTTGGTGACAACTGTCCAGATTTCTGACATTCGCACTGCTGACAGCTGTCCATCATACTGACAAGCACAATTGGTTACAACTGTCCATCATTCTGACATTCACACTGGTGACAGCTCTCCATCATTCTGATATTTACACTGGTGGCAGTTGTCAGTCATTCTGAGATTTACTGCCCTTCATTCTGTCATTCTCAATGCGTGACATCTGTCCGGAATTCTGACATTGACACTGGTGGTAACTGTCAATCATTCAGATTTTCACACTGGGTTACACATGTCCATCATTCTGACATTCACACTGGTGAGAACTGTCAATTGTTATGACTTTCACACTGGTGACAGCTGTCCATCATTCTGACATTCATATTGATGACAACTGCCCATCATTCTGACATTCACACTGGTAATAGATGTCCATCATTCTGACATTCACATTGGTGACAGATGTCCATCATTCTGACATGCACACTGGGTGACTGCTGTCCATCATTCTACATTCACACTTGGTGACAGCTGTCCATCATTCTGACATTCACACTTGGTGATAGCTGCCCATAATTCTGACATAACACTTGGTGAAAGCTGGTCATCATTCTGACATTCACACTGATGACAGCTGTCCATAATTCTGACATAACACTTGGTGAAAGCTGGTCATCATTCTGACATTCACACTGGTGACAGCTGTCCATAATTCTGACATAACACTTGGTGAAAGCTGTCCATCATTCTGACATTAACACCTATGACAGCTGTCAATCATTCTGATATTAACACTGGTGGCAGCTGTCAGTCATTCTGAGATTCACTCTGCTGACATCTTCCCATCATGCTGACATACACACTGGGTGACAGCTGTCCATCGTTCAAGATTCACACTTGGTGACAGTTGGCCATTATTCTGACATTCACTCTGGTGATAGCTATCCATCATTCTGACATGCACACCGGTTTACCCCTGTACATCATTCTGACTTTCACACAGGTGACATCTCTCCATCATACTGACATTCACACTGTGGTTAGCTGTCCATCATTCTGACATGCACACTGGGTTACACCTGTACATCATTCTGACTTTCACACTGGTGACATCTCTCCATCGCACCGACATTCACACTGGTGATAGCTGTCCATCATTCTGACATTCACATTGGTGACAACAGTCTATCATTCTGACATTCGCACTGCTGACAGCTGTCCATAATTCTGACATGCACACTGGTGATAGCTGTCCATCATTCTGACATTCACACTGGTGATAGCTGTCAATCATTCTGATATTCACACTGGTGGCAGCTGTCAGTCATTCTGAGATTCACTCTGTTGACATCTTCCCATCATTCTGACATGCACACTGGGTTACAACTGTCCATCATTCTGACTGTCACACTGGTGACAGCTGTCCATCATTCTGACATAACACTGGAGAAAGCTGTCCATCATTCTGACATGCACACTGGTGACAGCTGTCAATCATTCTGATATTCACACTGATGGCAGCTGTCAGTCATTCTGAGATTCACTCTGCTGACATCTTCCCATCATTCTGACATGCACACTGGGTGACAGCTGTCCATCGTTCGAGATTCACACTTGGTGACAGCTGGCCATTATTCTGACATTCACACTGGTGACAGCAGTTTATCATTCTGACACGCACAA
Source organism: Isurus oxyrinchus (assembly GCA_026770705.1). NCBI lineage: Eukaryota > Metazoa > Chordata > Chondrichthyes > Lamniformes > Lamnidae > Isurus > Isurus oxyrinchus. Next base: position 141,395,370 of record JANJGN010000002.1, read on the forward strand.
TGGGTTACACCTGTACATCATTCTGACTTCACACTGGTGACATCTCTCCATGACACTGACATTCACACTGGTGATAGCTGTCCATCATTCTGACATTCACATTGGTGACAACAGTCTATCATTCTGACATTCGCACTGCTGACAGCTCTCCATAATTCTGACATGCACACTGGGTTACAACTGTCCGTCATTCTGACAGTCACACTGGTGACGGCTGTCCATCTTTCTGACAGTCACACTGGTGACGGCAGCTGCCCATCCTCCTGTCATTCACACTGGTGACAGCTGTCAATCATGCTGATATTCACTCTGGTCGGAGCTGTCAGTCATTCTGGCATTCATACTGATGACATCTGTCCATCATTCTGTCATTCACATTGATGCAGCCGTCAATAATTCTGCCATTCACACTGGTGAAAACTGACTTTCATTCTGACTTTCACATTGGTGACAGCTGTCCATCATTGGACATTCACACTTAGCAATAGCTGTTGATCTATCTGAGCTTCAACTGTTGGCAGGTTGCCATCATTATTTCTTTCACACTAATGAAATCTGTCCATCATTCTAACATTCACTTTGGGTGACAACTAACCTTCATTCTGACGTTCTCAATGCGTGACATTTGTCCGGCATTCTGACATTGACACTGGTGTTAACTATCAATCATTCTGACATTCACACTGTGGTTAGCTGTCCATCATTCTGACATTCAAACAGGTGACAGCTGTCCATAATTCTTAAATTCACACTCCTGACTTCTGTTCACCATTCTGACAATCACACTGGTGACAGCTGTCCATCATACTGACATTCACACATGGTGGCAGCTGCACATCATCCTGTCATTCACACTGGTGACATCTGTCAATCATTCTGATATTCACACTGGCGATAAATGTCAGTCATTCTGACATTCACTCTGCTGACATCCGTTCATCATTCTGACATGCACACTATGTGACAGATATCCATCATTCTACATTCACACTTGGTGACAGCTGTCCATAATTCTTAAATTCACACTCCTGAATTCTGTTCACCATTCTGACAATCACACTGGTGACAGCAGTCCATCATACTGACATTCACACTGGACGGCAGCTGCACACCATCCTGTCATTCACACTGGTGACAGCTGTCAATCATTCTGATAATCACACTGGCGATAGATGTCAGTCATTCTGACATTCACACTGCTGACATCCGTTCATCATTCTGACATGCACACTGTGTGACAGATATCCATCATTCTACATTCACACTTGGTGACAGATGGCCATCATTCAGACATTCACACTATGGTTAGCTACCGTCATTCTGACATGCACACAGGATGGCGGCTGTCCATCAGTGTGACATTCACTCGGGTAACAGTTGTCCATGTATCTCACATTCATACATGTTGACACCTGTCCGTCATTCTGATATTCACCGTTGTAACACCTGTCCATCATTCTGACATTCACACTGGACGGCAGCTGTCTATCATCCTATCATTCACAATAGTGATAGCTGTCAATCATTCTGATATTCACACTGATGGGAGCTGTCAGTCATTCTGGCATTCATACTGATGACTTCTGTCCATTATTCTGACATTCACACTGGTGACAGTTGCTATACATTCTGACATGCAAACTGGGATACAACTGTCCATCATTCTGACATTAACACTGGTGATAGCTGTCCATCATTCTGACATTCACATTGGTGACAGCTGTCCATCATTCTGACATGCACACTGGGTGACAGCTGTCCATCATTCTGCATTCACACTTGGTGACAGCTGTCCATCATTCTGACAATCACACTGGTGACAGCTGTCAATCATTCTGATATTCACACTGGTGGCAGCTGTCTGTCATTTTGAGATTCACTCTGCTGACATCTTCCCATCATTCTGACATGCACACTGGGTTACAACTGTCCATCATTCTGACTGTCACACTGGTGACAGCAGTCCATCATTATGACGTAACACTGGAGAAAGCTGTCCATCATTCTGACATTCACACAGGTGACAGCTGTCAATCATTCTGATATTCACACTGGTGGCAGCTGTCAGTCATTCTGAGATTCACTCTGCTGACATCTTCCCATCATTCTGACATGCACACTGGGTGACAGCTGTCCGTCGTTCGAGATTCACACATGGTGACAGCTGGCCATTATTCTGACATTCACACTGGTGATAGCAGTCCATCATTCTGACATGCACACTGGGTTACACCTGTACATCATTCTGACTTTCACATTGGTGACATCTCTCCATCACACTGACATTCACACTGATGATAGCAGTCCATCATTCTGACATGCACACTGGGTTACAACTGTCCATCATTCTGACAGTCACACTAGTGATGGCTGTCCATCTTTCTGACAGTCACACTGCTGACGGCAGCTGCACAACCTTCTGTCATTCACACTGGTGACAGCTGTCAATCATGCTGATATACACTCTGGTGGTAGATGTCAGTCATTCTGACATTCACTCTGCTGACATCTGTTCATCATTCTGACATGCACACTGGGTGACACATGTCCATCATTCTACATTCACAGTTGGTGACAGCTGGCCATCATTCTGACATTCACACTGTGGTTAGCTGTGCATCATTCTGACATGCACACTGGAGGGCAGCTGTCCATCAGTGTGACATTCCCTCAGGTGACAGTTGTCCATGTATCTCACATTCACACATGTTGACACCTGTACGTCATTCTGATATTCACATCGGTAACAGCTGTCCATCATTCTGACATTCACACTGGACGGCAGCTGTCTATCATCCTGTCATTCACACTGGTGATAGATGTGAATGACTCTTATAGTCACACTGGTGACAGCTGTCCATAATTCTGACATTCACACTGGATGGCAGCTGCACATCCTCCTGTCGTTCACACTGGTGACAGCTGTCATCATTCAGATATTCACACTGGTGGGAGCTGTCAGTCATTCTGGCATTCATACTGATGACATCCATCCATCATTCTGTCATTCAAGTTGGTGCAGCCGTCAATAATTCTGCCATTCACACTGGTGAAAACAGTCCATCATTCTGACTTTCACATTGGTGACAACTGTCAATCATTCTAACATTCACTCTGGGTGACAACTACCCTTCATTCTGAAGTTCTCAATGCGTGACATCTGTCCGGCATTCTGACATTGACACTGGTGTTAGCTGTCAATCATTCTGACATTCACACTGGTGAAAACTGTCCATCATTCTGACTTTCACATTGGTGACAGCTGTCCATCATTGGACATTCACACTTGGCAATAGCTGTTGATCTATCTGAGCTTCCACTGTTGGCAGGTTGCCATCATTATTTCTTTCACACTGGTGACATCTGTCCATCATTCTAGCATTCACTCTGGGTGACAACTACCCTTCATTCTGAAGTTCTCAATGCGTGACATCTGTCCGGCATTCTGACATTGACACTGGTGTTAGCTGTCAATCATCCTGACATTAACACTGATGTTAGCTGTCCATAATTCTGACATTCACACTGGTGACAGCTGTCCATAATTCTGACATTCACACAGGTGATAGCTGTCCATCATTCTTAAATTCACACTAATGACTTCTGTTCACCATTCTGACATTCATACTGCTGACAGCTGTCCATCATCCTGACATTCACACTGGACGGCAGCTGCACATCATCCTGTCATTCACACTGGTGACAACTGTCAATCATTCTGATATTCACACTGGCGGTATATGTCAGTCATTCTGACATTCACTCTGCTGACATCTGTTCATCATTCTGACATGCACACTGTGTGACAGATGTCCATCATTCTACATTCACACTTGGTGACAGCTGGCCATCATTCTGACATTCACACTGTGGTTAGCTACCGTCATTCTGAAATGCAAACTGGATGGCAGCAGTCCATCAGTGTGACATTCACTCGGGTAACAGTTGTCCATGTATCTCACAGTCATACATGTTGACACCTGTCCGTCATTCTGATATTCACTTTGGTAACAGCTGTCCATCATTCTGACATTCACACTGGACGGCAGCTGTCTATCATCCCTGTCATTCACACTGGTGACAGCTGTCAATCATTCTGATATTCACACTGGTGGGAGCTGTCAGTCATTCTGGCATTCATACTGATGACATCTGTCCATCATTCTGTCATTCATATTGGTGAAAACTGTCCATCATTCTGACTTTTACATTGGTGACAGCTGTCCATCATTGGACATTCACACTTGGCAATAGCTGTTGATCTTTCTGAGCTTCCACAGTTGGCAGGTTGCCATCATTATGTCATTCACACTGGTGACATCTGTCCATCATTCTAACATTCACACTGGGTGAAAACTGCCCTTCATTCTGACATTCTCAATGCGTGACATCTGTCCTGCATTCTGACATTGACACTGGTGGTAGCTGTCAATCATTCAGACATTCACACTGGGTTACACATCTCCATCATTCTGACATTCACACTGCTGACAGTTGCCAATCATTCTGACATGCAAACTGGCTTACAACCCTCCATCATTCTGACATTCACACTGGAGCTAGCTGTCCATCATTCTGTCATGCACAGTGGGTGACAGCTGTCCATCATTCTACATTCACACTTGGTGACAGCTGGCCATCATTCTGACATTCACACTGTTGTTAGCTGTCCATCATTCTGACATGCACACTAGGTTACACCTGTACATCATTCTCACATTCACACTCGTGACATATGTCCATTATTCTGACATTCATACAGGTGATAGCTGTCCATCATTCTTAAATTCACACAGGTGATAGCTGTCCATCATTCAGAAATTAACATTGGTGACAGCCGCCCATTATTCTGACATTTACACTGGTGACAGCTGTCCATCAGTCTGACATTCACTCGGGTGACAGTTGTCCATGAATATCACATTCACGTTGGTGACCACAGTCCATCATTCCTACATTCGCACTGCTGACAGCTGTCCATCATTCTGACATGTACACTGGGTTACAACTGTCCATAATTCTGACATTCACATTGTTGACAGCTGTCCATCAGACTGACATTCACACTGGATGTCAGCTGCACATCATCCTGTCATTCACACTGGTGACAGCTGTCAACAATTCTGATATTCACACTGGCGGTAGATGTCAGTCATTCTGACATTCACTCTGCTGACATCTGTTCATCATTCTGACATGCACACTGGGTGACAGATGTCCATCATTCTACAGTCACACTTGCTGACAGCAGGCCATCATTCTGACATTCACACTGTGTTTAGCTACTGTCATTCTGACATGCACGCTGGATGGCAGCTGTCCATCAGTGTGACATTCACTCGGGTGACAGTTGTCCTTGTATCTCACATTCACACATGGTGACGCCTGTCTGTCATTCTGATATTCACCGTTGTAACACCTGTTCATAATTCTGACATTTACACTGGATGGTAGCTGTCTATCATCCTGTCATTCACACTGGTGACTGCTGTCCATCATTCTGACATTCATGTTGGTGACAACTGTCCAGCTTTCTGACATTCGCACTGCTGACAGCTATCCATCATTCTGACATGCACACTGGGTTACACCTGTACATCATTTTGACAGTCACACTTTTGTCAGCTGTCCATTATTCTGACATTCACACTGGTGACAGCTGTCCATCATTCTGATATTCACACTGCTGGCAGCTGTCAGTCATACTGAGATTCACTGTGCTGACATCTGTCCATCATTTTGACATGCACACTGGCTGACAGCTGGCCATCATTCTTACATTCACACTGGGGTTAGCTTCCAACATTCTGAAATGCACACTGGGTGACAGCTGTCCATCATTCTTACATTCACACTGTGGTTAGCTTCCAATATTCTGACATGCACATTGGATTACACCTGTCCATCATTCTGACATTCGCACTGGTGACAGCTGTCCATCATTCTGAAATTCACAGTCCTGACATCTATCCATCATTCTCACATTAACATTGGCGAAAGCCGCCCATTATTCTGACATTTACACTGGTGACATCTGTTCATCATTCTAACATTCACACTGGGTGACAACTGCCCTTCATTCTGACATTCTCAATGCGTAACATCTGTCCGGCATTCTGACATTGACACTGGTGGAAGCTGTCAATCATTCAGATATTCAAACTGGGTTACACCTGTCCATCATTCTGACATTCACACTGGTGAGAGCTGTCAATCGTTCTGACTTTCACACTGGTGACAGCTGTCCATCATTCTGACATTTATATTGATGACAACTGTCCATCATTCTGACATTCACACTGGTGACAGTTGCCATACATTCTGACATGCAAACTGGGATACAACTGTCCATCATTCTGACATTAACATTGGTGACAGCTGTCCATCATTCTGACATGCACACTGGGTGACAGCTGTCCGTCATTCTACATTCACACTTGGTGACAGCTGTCCATCATTCTGACAATCACACTGGTGATAGCTGCCCATCATTCTGACATGCACACTGGGTTACACCTGTACATCATTCTGACATTCACACTGGTGACAGCTGTCCATCATTCTGACATAACACTGGAGAAAGCTGTCCATCATTCTGACATTCACACAGGTGACAGCTGTCAATCATTCTGATATGCACACTGGAGGCAGCTGTCAGTCATTCTGAGATTCACTCTGCTGACATTTCCCATCATTCTGACATGCACACTGGGTGACAGCTGTCCATCATTCTGACATTTACACTGGACGGCAGCTGCCCATCCTCCTGTCATTCACACTGGTGACTGCTGTCAACAATTCTGATATCCACACAGGCGGTAGATGTCAGTCATTCAGACATTCACTCTGCTGACATCTGTTCATCACTCTGACACGCACACTGGGTGACACATGTCCATCATTCTACATTCACAGTTGTGGACAGCCAGCCATCATTCTGACATTCACACTGTGGTTAGCTGTCCGTCATTGTGACATACACACTGGATGGCAGCAGTCCATCAGTATGACATTCACTCGGGTGACAGTTGTCCATGTATCTCACATTCACACATGTTGACACCTGTATGTCATTCTGATATTCACCTCGGTAACAGCTGTCCATCATTCTGACATTCACACTGGACGGCAGCTGTCTATCATCCTGTCATTCACACTGGTGATAGCTGTCAATGATTCTTATAGTCACACTGGTGACAGCTGTTCATAATTCTGACATTCACACTGGATGGCAGCTGCCCATCATCCTGTCGTTCACACTGGTGGGAGCTGTCAATCATTCAGATATTCACACTGGTGGGAGCTGTCAGTAATTCTGGCATTCATACTGATGACATCTGTCCATCATTCTGTCATTCACATTGGTGACAGCTGTCCATCATTGGACATTCACACTTGGCAATAGCTGTTGATCTATCTGAGCTTCCACTGTTGGCAGGTTGCCATCATTATTTCTTTCACACAGGTGACATCTGTCCATCATTCTAGCATGCATTTTGGGTGACAACTACCCTTCATTCTGAAGTTCTCAATGCGTGACATCTGTCCAGCATTCTGACATTCACGCTGATGTTAGCTGTCCATAATTCTGACATTCACACTGGTGACAGCTGTCCATAATTCTGACATTCACACAGGTGACAGCTGTCCATAATTCTGACATTCACACATGTGACAGCTGTCCATCATTCTTAAATTCACACTCCTGACTTCTGTTCACCATTCTGACATTCACACTGGTGACAGCTGTCCATCATACTGACATTCACACTGGACAGCAGCTGCACATCATCCTGTCATTCACACTGGTGACAACTATCAATCATTCTGATATTCACACTGGGGGTAGATGTCAGTCATTCTGACATTCACTCTGCTGACATCTGTTCATCATTCTGACATGCACACTGGGTGACAGATGTCCATCATTCTACATTCACACTTGCTGACAGCAGGCCATCATTCTGACATTCACACTGTGGTTAGCTACCGTCATTCTGACATGCACACTGGATGGCAGCTGTCCATCAGTGTGACATTCACTCGGGTAACAGTTGTACATGTAGTTCACATTCATACATGTTGTCACCTGTCCGTCATTCTGATATTCACTTTGGTAACACCTGTCCATCATTCTGACATTCACACTGGACGGCAGCTGTCTATCATTCTGTCATTCACACTGGTGACAGCTGTCAATCATTCTGATATTCACACTGGTGGGAGCTGTCAGTCATTCTGGCGATGATGACATCTGTCCATCATTCTGTCATTCATATTGGTGAAAACTGTCCATCATTCTGAATTTTACATTGGTGAAAGCTGTCCATCATTGGACATTCACACTTGGCAATAGCTGTTGGTATTTCTGAGCTTCCACAGTTGGCAGGTTGCTATCCTTATGCCTTTCACACTGGTGACATCTGTCCATCATTCTAACATTCACACTGGGTGACAACTGCCCTTCATTCTGACATTCTCAATGCGTGACATCTGTCCGGCATTCTGACATTGACACTGGTGGTAGCTGTCAATCATTCAGACATTCACACTGGATTACACATGTCCATCATTCTGACATTCACATTGGGTTACACCTGTACATCATTCTTAAATTCACACTCCTGACTTCTGTCCATCATTCTGACATTAACATTTGTGACAGCCGCCCATTATTCTGACATTTACACTGGTGACAGCTGTCCATCAGTCTGACATTCACTCGGGTGACAGTTGTCCATGAATATCATATTCACGTTGGTGACAACAGTCCATCACTCCGACATTCGCACAGCTGACAGCTGTCCAACCTTCTGACATGTACACTGGGTTACAACTGTCCATAATTCTGACATTCACCCTGTTGACAGCTGTCCATCATACTGACATTCACACTGGATGGCAGCAGCATATCATCCTGTCATTCACACTGGTCACAGCTGTCAACAATTCTGATATTCACACTGGCGGTAGATGTCAGTCATTCTGACATTCACTCTGCTGAAATCTGTTCATCATTCTGACATGCACACTGGGTGACAGATGTCCATCATTCTACAGTCACACTTGCTGACAGCAGGCCATCATTCTGACATTCACACTGTGTTAGCTACTGTCATTCTGACATGCACACTGGATGGCAGCTGTCCAGCAGTGTGACATTCACTCGGGTGACAGTTGTCTTTGTATCTCACATTCACACATGGTGACGCCTGTCTGTCATTCTGATATTCACCGTTGTAACACCTGTCCATCATCCTGTCATTCACACTGGTGACTGCTGTCCATCATTCTGACATTCATGTTGGTGACAACTGTCCAGCTTTCTGACATTCGCACTGCTGACAGCTGTCCATCATTCTGACATGCACACTGGGTTACACCTGTACATCATTTTGACAGTCACACTTTTGACAGCTGTCCATTATTCTGACATTCACACTGGTGACAGCTGTCCATCATTCTGATATTCACACTGCTGGCAGCTGTCAGTCATACTGAGAGTCACTGTGCTGACATCTGTCCATCATTTTGACATGCACACTGGCTGACAGCTGGCCATCATTCTTACATTCACACTGGGGTTAGCTTCCAATATTCTGACATGCACATTGGATTACACCTGTCCATCATTCTGACATTCGCACTGATGACAACTGTCCATCATTCTGAAATTCACAAACCTGACATCTGTCCATCATTCTGACATTAACATTGGTGAAAGCCGCCCATTATTCTGACATTTACACTGGTGACATCTGTCCATCATTCTAACATTCACACTGGGTGAAAACTGCCCTTCATTCTGACATTCTCAATGCATAACATCTGTCCGGCATTCTGACATTGACACTGGTGGAATCTGTCAATCATTCAGATATTCAAACTGGGTTACACCTGTCCATCATTCTGACATTCACGCTGGTGAGAGCTGTCAATCGTTCTGACTTTCAACTGGTGACAGCTGTCCATCATTCTGACATTCATATTGATGACAACTGTCCATCATTCTGACATTCACACTGGTGACAGTTGCCATACATTCTGACATGCAAACTGGGATACAACTGTCCATCATTCTGACATTCACACTGGTGATAGCTGTCCATCATTCTGACATTCGCATTGGTGACAGCTGTCCATCATTCTGACATGCATACTGGGTGACAGCTGTCCATCATTCTACATTCACACTTGGTGACAGCTGTCCATCATTCTGACAATCACACTGGTGATAGCTGCCCATCATTCTGACATGCACACTGGGTTACAACAGTCCATCATACTGACTGTCACACTGGTGACAGCTGTCCATCATTCTGACATAACACTGGAGAAAGCTGTCCATCATTCTGACATTCACACAGGTGACAGCTGTCAATCATTCTGATATTCACACTGGTGGCAGCTGTAAGTCATTCTGAGATTCACTCTGCTGACATCTTCCCATCATTCTGACATGCACACTGGGTGATAGCTGTCCATCATTATGACATTCACACATGGTGGCAGCTGCCCATCCTCCTGTCATTCACACTGGTGACAGCTGTCAACAATTCTGATATTCACACTGGCGGTAGTTGTAAGTCAATCTGACATTCACTCTGCTGACATCTGTTCATCATTCTGAAATGCACACTGGGTGACACATGTCCATCATTCTACATTCACACTTGGTAACAGCTGGCCATCATTCTGACATTCACACTGTGGTTAGCTGTCCATCATTGTGACATACACACTGGATGGCAGTTGTCCATCAGTAGGACATTCACTCGGGTGACAGTTGTTCATGTATCTCACATTCACACATGTTGACACCTGTACGTCAGTCTGATATTCACCTCGGTAACACCTGTCCATCATTCTGACATTCACACTGGACGGCAGCTGTCTATCATCCTGTCATTCACACTGGTGATAGCTGTCAATGATTCTTATAGACACACTGGTGACAGCTGTCCATAATTCTGACATTCACACTGGATGGCAGCTGCCCATCATCCTGTCGTTCACACTGGTGACAGCTGTCAATCATTCAGATATTCACATTGGTGGGAGCTGTCAGTCATTCTGGCATTCATACTGATGACATCTGTCCATCATTCTGTCATTCACATTGGTGCAGTCGTCAATAATTCTGCCATTCACACTGGTGAAAACTGTCCATCATTCTGACTTTCACATTGGTGATAGCTGTCCATCATTGGACATTCACACTTGGCAATAGCTGTTGATCTATCTGAGCTTCCACTGTTGGCAGGTTGCCATCATTATTTCTTTCACACTGGTGACATCTGTCCATCATTCTAGCATTCACTCTGGGTGACAACTACCCTTCATTCTGAAGTTCTCAATGCGTGACATCTGTCCAGCATTCTGACATTAACACTGGTGGTAGCTGTCAATCATTCTGACATTCACACTGATGTTAGCAGTCCATAATTCTGACATTCACACAGGTGACAGCTGTCCATAATTCTGACATTCACACAGGTGATAGCTGTCCATAATTCTTAAATTCACACTCCTGACTTCCGTTCACCATTCTGACATTCACTCTGGTGACAGCTGTCCATCATACTGACATTCACACTGGACGGCAGCTGCACATCATCCTGTCATTCACACTGGTGACAACTGTCAATCATTCTGATATTCACACTGGCGGTAGATGTCAGTCATTCTGACATTCACTCTGCTGAAATCTGTTCATCATTCTGACATGCACACTGGGTGACAGATGTCCATCATTCTACAGTCACACTTGGTGACAGCAGGCCATCATTCTGACATTCACACTGTGGTTAGCGACTGTCATTCTGACATGCACACTGGATGGCAGCTGTCCAGCCATGTGACATTCACTCGGGTGACAGTTGTCCATGTATCTCACATTCACACATGGTGACGCCTGTCTGTCATTCTGCTATTCACCGTTGTAACACCTGTCCATCATTCTGACATTTACACTGGATGGTAGCTGTCTATCATCCTGTCATTCACACTGGTGACTGCTGTCCATCATTCTGACATTCATGTTGGTGACAACTGTCCAGCTTTCTGACATTCGCACTGCTGACAGCTGTCCATCATTCTGACATGCACACTGAGTTACACCTGTACATCATTTTGACAGTCACACTTTTGACAGCTGTCCATTATTCTGACATTCACACTGGTGACAGCTGTCCATCATTCTGATATTCACACTGCTGGCAGCTGTCAGTCATACTGAGATTCACTGTGCTGACATCTGTCCATCATTTTGACATGCACACTGGCTGACAGCTGGCCATCATTCTTACATTCACACTGGGGTTCGCTTCCAACATTCTGACATGCACATTGGATTATACCTGTCCATCATTCTGACATTCGCACTGATGACAGCTGTCCATCATTCTGAAATTCACAGTCCTGACATCTGTCCATCATTCTGACATTAACATTGGTGAAAGCCGCCCATTATTCTGACATTTACACTGGTTACACCTGTCCATCATTCTGACATTCACACTGGTGAGAGCTGTCAATCGTTCTGACTTTCACACTGGTAACAGCTGTCCATCATTCTGACATTTATATTGATGACAACTGTCCATCATTCTGACATTCAGAATGGTGACAGTTGCCATACATTCTGACAATCACACTGGTGATAGCTGCCCATCATTCTGACATGCACACTGGGTTACAACGGTCCATCATACTGACTGTCACACTGGTGACAGCTGTCCATCATTCTGACATAACCATGGAGAAAGCTGTCATCATTCTGACATTCACACAGGTGACAGCCGTCAATCATTCTGATATTCACACTGGTGGCAGCTATCAGTCATTCTGAGATTCACTCTGCTGACATCTTCCCATCATTCTGACATGCACACTGGGTGACAGCTGTCCATCATTATGACATTCACACTGGACGGCAGCTGCCCATCCTCCTGTCATTCACACTGGTGGCAGCTGTCAACAATTCTGATATTCACACTGGCGGTAGATGTCAGTCATTCTGACATTGACTCTGCTGACATCTGTTCATCATTCTGAAATGCAAACAGGGTGACACATGTCCATCATTCCACATTCACACTTGGTAACAGCTGGCCATCATTCTGACATTCACACTATGGTTAGCTGTCCATCATTGTGACATACACACTGGATGGCAGCTGTCCATCAGTATGACATTCACTCGGGTGACAGTTGTTCATGTATCTCACATTCACACATGTTGACACCTGTACGTCATTCTGATATTCACCTCGGTAACACCTGTCCATCATTCTGACATTCACACTGGACGGCAGCTGTCTATCATCCTGTCATTCACACTGGTGATAGCTGTCAATTATTCTTATAGACACACTGGTGACAGCTGTCCATAATTCTGACATTCACAGTGGAAGGCAGCTGCCCATCATCCTGTCGTTCACACTGGTGACAGCTGTCAATCATTCCGATATTCACACTGGTGGGAGCTGTCAGTCATTCTGGCATTCATACTGATGACATCTGTCCATCATTCTGTCATTCACATTGGTGCAGTCGTCAATAATTCTGCCATTCACTCTGGTGAAAACTGTCCATCATTCTGACTTTCACATTGGTGATAGCTGTCCATCATTGGACATTCACAATTGGCAATATTTGTTGATCTATCTGAGCTTCCACTGTTGGCAGGTTACCATCATTATTTCTTTCACACTGGTGACATTTGTCCATCATTCTAGCATTCACTCTGGGTGACAACTGCCCTTCATTCTGAAGTTCTCAATGCGTGACATCTGTCCAGCATTCTGATATTGACACTGGTTGTAGCTGTCAATCATTCTGACATTCACACTGGTGACAGCTGTCCATAATTCTGACATTCACACAGGTGACAGATGTCCATAATTCTGACATTCACACAGGTGACAACTGTCCATCATTCTTAAATTCAAACTCCTGACTTCTGTTCACCATTCTGACATTCACTCTGGTGACAGCTGTCCATCATACTGACATTCACACTGGACGGCAGCTGCACATCATCCTGTCATTCACACTGGTGACAACTGTCAATCATTCTGATATTCACACTGGCGGTAGATGTCAGTCATTCTGACATTCACTCTGCTGACATCTGTTCATCATTCTGACATTCACACTGTGGGTAGCTACCGTCATTCTGACATGCACACTGGATGGCACCTGTCCATCAGTGTGACATTCACTCGGGTAACAGTTGTCCATGTAGCTCACATTCAACATGTTGACACCTGTCCGTCATTCTGATATTCACCTTGGTAACACCTGTCCATCATTCTGACATTCACACTGGACGGCAGCTGTCTATCATCCTGTCATTCACACTGGTGACAGCTGTCAATCATTCTGATATTCACACTGGTGGGAGCTGTCAGTCATTCTGGCCATGATGACATCTGTCCATCATTCTGTCATTCACATTGGTGAAAACTGTCCATCATTCTGAATTTTACATTGGTGACAGTTGTCCATCATTGGACATTCACACTTGGCAATAGCTGATGGTCTTTCTGAGCTTCCACAGTTGGCAGGTTGCTATCCTTATGTCTTTCACACTGGTGACATTTGTCCATCATTCTAACATTCACACTGGGTGACAACTGCCCTTCATTCTGACATTCTCAATGCGTGACATCTGTCCGGCATTCTGACATTGACACTGGTGGTAGCTGTCAATCATTCAGACATTCACACTGGATTACACATGTCCATCATTCTGACATTCACATTGGGTTACACCTGTACATCATTCTTAAATTCACACTCCTGACTTCTGTCCATCATTCTGACATTAACATTTGTGACAGCCGCCCATTATTCTGACATTTACACTGGTGACAGCTGTCCATCAGTCTGACATTCACTCGGGTGACAGTTGTCCATCAATATCATATTCACGTTGCTGACAACAGTCCATCATTCCGTCATTCGCACAGCTGACAGCTGTCCATCCTTCTGACATGTACACTGGGTTACAACTGTCCATAATTCTGACATTCACCCTGTTGACAGCTGTCCATCATACTGACATTCACACTGGATGGCAGCAGCACATCATCCTGTCATTCACACTGGTCACAGTTGTCAACAATTCTGATATTCACACTGGCGGTAGATGTCAGTCATTCTGACATTCACTCTGCTGAAATCTGTTCATCATTCTGACATGCACACTGGGTGACAGATGTCCATCATTCTACAGTCACACTTGCTGACAGCAGGCCATCATTCTGACATTCACACTGTGTTAGCTACTGTCATTCTGACATGCACACTGGATGGCAGCTGTCCAGCAGTGTGACATTCACTCGGGTGACAGTTGTCCTTGTATCTCACATTCACACATGGTGACGCCTGTCTGTCATTCTGATATTCACCGTTGTAACACCTGTCCATCATTCTGACATTCACACTGGATGGTAGCTGTCTATCATCCTGTCATTCACACTGGTGACTGCTGTCCATCATTCTGACATTCATGTTGGTGACAACTGTCCAGCTTTCTGACATTCGCACTGCTGACAGCTGTCCATCATTCTGACATGCACACTGAGTTACACCTGTACATCATTTTGACAGTCACACTTTTGACAGCTGTCCATTATTCTGACATTCACACTGGTGACAGCTGTCCATCATTCTGATATTCACACTGCTGGCAGCTGTCAGTCATACTGAGATTCACTGTGGTGACATCTGTCCATCATTTTGACATGCACACTGGCTGACAGCTGGCCATCATTCTTACATTCACACTGGGGTTAGCTTCCAACATTCTGAAATGCACACTGGGTGACAGCTGGCCATCATTCTTACATTCACACTGGGGTTAGCTTCCAATATTCTGACATGCACATTGGATTACACCTGTCCATCATTCTGACATTCGCACTGATGACAACTGTCCATCATTCTGAAATTCACAAACCTGACATCTGTCCATCATTCTGACATTAACATTGGTGAAAGCCGCCCATTATTCTGACATTTACACTGGTGACATCTGTCCATCATTCTAACATTCACACTGGGTGAAAACTGCCCTTCATTCTGACATTCTCAATGCGTAACATCTGTCTCGCATTCTGACATTGCCACTGGTGGAATCTGTCAATCATTCAGATATTCAAACTGGGTTACACCTGTCCATCATTCTGACATTCACGCTGGTGAGAGCTGTCAATCGTTCTGACTTTCACACTGGTGACAGCTGTCCATCATTCTGACATTCATATTGATGACAACTGTCCATCATTCTGACATTCACACTGGTGACAGTTGCCATACATTCTGACATACAAACTGGGATACAACTGTCCATCATTCTGACATTCACACTGGTGATAGCTGTCCATCATTCTGACATTCACATTGGTGACAGCTGTCCATCATTCTGACATGCATACTGGGTGACAGCTGTCCATCATTCTACATTCACACTTGGTGACAGCTGTCCATCATTCTGACAATCACACTGGTGATAGCTGCCCATCATTCTGACATGCACACTGGGTTACAACTGTCCATCATACTGACTGTCACACTGGTGACAGCTGTCCATCATTCTGACATAACACTGGAGAAAGCTGCCCATCATTCTGACATTCACACAGGTGACAGCTGTCAATCATTCTGATATTCACACTGGTGGCAGCTGTAAGTCATTCTGAGATTCACTCTGCTGACATCTTTCCATCATTCTGACATGCACACTGGGTGACAGCTGTCCATCATTATGACATTCACACATGGTGGCAGCTGCCCATCCTCCTGTCATTCACACTGGTGACAGCTGTCAACAATTCTGATATTCACACTGGCGGTAGTTGTAAGTCATTCTGACATTCACTCTGCTGACATCTGTTCATCATTCTGAAATGCACACTGGGTGACACATGTCCATCATTCTACATTCACACTTGGTAACAGCTGGCCATCATTCTGACATTCACACTGTGGTTAGCTGTCCATCATTGTGACATACACACTGGATGGCAGTTGTCCATCAGTAGGACATTCACTCAGGTGACAGTTGTTCATGTATCTCACATTCACACATGTTGACACCTGTACGTCATTCTGATATTCACCTCGGTAACAACTGTCCATCATTCTGACATTCACACTGGACGGCAGCTGTCTATCATCCTGTCATTCACACTGGTGATAGCTGTCAATGATTCTTATAGACACACTGGTGACAGCTGTCCATAATTCTGACATTCACACTGGATGGCAACTGCCCATCATCCTGTCGTTCACACTGGTGACAGCTGTCAATCATTCAGATATTCACATTGGTGGGAGCTGTCAGTCATTCTGGCATTCATACTGATGACATCTGTCCATCATTCTGTCATTCACATTGGTGCAGTCGTCAATAATTCTGCCATTCACACTGGTGAAAACTGTCCATCATTCTGACTTTCACATTGGTGACAGCTGTCCATCATTGGACATTCACACTTGGCAATAGCTGTTGATCTATCTGAGCTTCCACTGTTGGCAGGTTGCCATCATTATTTCTTTCACACTGGTGACATCTGTCCATCATTCTAGCATTCACTCTGGGTGACAACTACCCTTCATTCTGAAGTTCTCAATGCGTGACATCTGTCCAGCATTCTGACATTGACACTGGTGGTAGCTGTCAATCATTCTGACATTCACACTGATGTTAGCAGTCCATAATTCTGACATTCACACAGGTGACAGCTGTCCATAATTCTGACATTCACACAGGTGACAGCTGTCCATAATTCTTAAATTCACACTCCTGACTTCTGTTCACCATTCTGACATTCACTCTGGTGACAGCTGTCCATCATACTGACATTCACACTGGACAGCAGCTGCACATCATCCTGTCATTCACACTGGTGACAACCGTCAATCATTCTGATATTCACACTGGCGGTAGATGTCAGTCATTCTGACATTCACTCTGCTGAAATCTGTTCATCATTCTGACATGCACACTGGGTGACAGATGTCCATCATTCTACAGTCACACTTGGTGACAGCAGGCCATCATTCTGACATTCACACTGTGGTTAGCGACTGTCATTCTGACATGCACACTGGATGGCAGCTGTCCAGCCATGTGACATTCACTCGGGTGACAGTTGTCCATGTATCTCACATTCACACATGGTGACGCCTGTCTGTCATTCTGCTATTCACCGTTGTAACACCTGTCCATCATTCTGACATTCACACTGGATGGCAGCTATCATCCTGTCATTCACACTGGTGACTGCTGTCCATCATTCTGACATTCATGTTGGTGACAACTGTCCAGCTTTCTGACATTCGCACTGCTGACAGCTGTCCATCATTCTGACATGCACACTGAGTTACACCTGTACATCATTTTGACAGTCACACTTTTGACAGCTGTCCATTATTCTGACATTCACACTGGTGACAGCTGTCCATCATTCTGATATTCACACTGCTGGCAGCTGTCAGTCATACTGAGATTCACTGTGCTGACATCTGTCCATCATTTTGACATGCACACTGGCTGACAGCTGGCCATCATTCTTACATTCACACTGGGGTTAGCTTCCAACATTCTGACATGCACACTGGGTGACAGCTGTCCATCATTCTTACATTCACACTGGGGTTAGCTTCCAATATTCTGACATGCACATTGGATTATACCTGTCCATCATTCTGACATTCGCACTGATGACAGCTGTCCATCATTCTGAAATTCACAGTCCTGACATCTGTCCATCATTCTGACATTAACATTGGTGAAAGCCGCCCATTATTCTGACATTTACACTGGTGACATCTGTCCATCATTCTAACATTCACACTGGGTGAAAACTGCCCTTCATTCTGACATTCTCAATGCGTAACATCTGTCTGGCATTCTGACATTGACACTGGTGGAATCTGTCAATCATTCAGATATTCAAACTTGGTTACACCTGTCCATCATTCTGACATTCACACTGGTGAGAGCTGTCAATCGTTCTGACTTTCACACTGGTAACAGCTGTCCATCATTCTGACATTTATATTGATGACAACTGTCCATCATTCTGACATTCAGAATGGTGACAGTTGCCATACATTCTGACGTGCAAACTGGGATACAACTGTCCATCATTCTGACATTAACACTGGTGATAGCTGTCCATCATTCTGACATTCACATTGGTGACAGCTGTCCATCATTCTGACAATCACACTGGTGATAGCTGCCCATCATTCTGACATGCACACTGGGTTACAACGGTCCATCATACTGACTGTCACACTGGTGACAGCTGTCCATCATTCTGACATAACCCTGGAGAAAGCTGTCATCATTCTGACATTCACACAGGTGACAGCCGTCAATCATTCTGATATTCACACTGGTGGCAGCTATCAGTCATTCTGAGATTCACTCTGCTGACATCTTCCCATCATTCTGACATGCACACTGGGTGACAGCTGTCCATCATTATGACATTCACACTGGACGGCAGCTGCCCATCCTCCTGTCATTCACACTGGTGGCAGCTGTCAACAATTCTGATATTCACACTGGCGGTAGATGTCAGTCATTCTGACATTGACTCTGCTGACATCTGTTCATCATTCTGAAATGCAAACAGGGTGACACATGTCCATCATTCCACATTCACACTTGGTAACAGCTGGCCATCATTCTGACATTCACACTATGGTTAGCTGTCCATCATTGTGACATACACACTGGATGGCAGCTGTCCATCAGTATGACATTCACTCGGGTGACAGTTGTTCATGTATCTCACATTCACACATGTTGACACCTGTACGTCATTCTGATATTCACCTCGGTAACACCTGTCCATCATTCTGACATTCACACTGGACGGCAGCTGTCTTTCATCCTGTCATTCACACTGGTGATAGCTGTCAATGATTCTTATAGACACACTGGTGACAGCTGTCCATAATTCTGACATTCACAGTGGAAGGCAGCTGCCCATCATCCTGTCGTTCACACTGGTGACAGCTGTCAATCATTCAGATATTCACACTGGTGGGAGCTGTCAGTCATTCTGGCATTCATACTGATGACATCTGTCCATCATTCTGTCATTCACATTGGTGCCGTCGTCAATAATTCTGCCATTCACTCTGGTGAAAACTGTCCATCATTCTGACTTTCACATTGGTGATAGCTGTCCATCATTGGACATTCACACTTGGCAATATTTGTTGATCTATCTGAGCTTCCACTGTTGGCAGGTTGCCATCATTATTTCTTTCACACTGGTGACATTTGTCCATCATTCTAGCATTCACTCTGGGTGACAACTACCCTTCATTCTGAAGTTCTCAATGCGTGACATCTGTCCAGCATTCTGACATTGACACTGGTTGTAGCTGTCCATCATTCTGACATTCATATTGATGACAACTGTCCATCATTCTGACATTCACACTGGTGACAGTTGCCATACATTCTGACATGCAAACTGGGATACAACTGCCCATCATTCTGACATTAACACTGGTGATAGCTGTCCATCATTCAGACAGCACACTGGGTGATTCCTGTCCATCATTCTACATTCACACTTGGTGACAGCTGTCCATCATTCTGACATTCACACTGTTGTTAGCTGCCAATCAGTCTGACATGCGCACTGGGTTACACCTGTAAATCATTTTGACATTCACACTGGTGACAGCTGTCCATAATTCAAACATAACACTGGTGAAAGCTGACCATCATTCTGACATTCACGCTGGTGACAGCTGTCAATCATTCTGATATTCCAAGTGGTGGCAGCTGTCAGTCATTCTGAGATTCACTCTGTTGACTTCTTCCCATGATTCTGACATGCACACTGGTTGACAGCTGTCCATCGTTCAAGATTCACACTTGGTGACACCTGTCCATCATTCTGACATTCACACTGGATGGCAGCTGTCTATCATCCTGTCATTCACACTGGTGATGGCTGTCCATCATTCTGAGATTCATGTTGGTGACAACTGTCCAGCTTTCTGACATTCGCACTGCTGACAGCTGTCCATCATTCTGACATGCACACTGGGTTACACCTGTACATCATTTTGACAGTCACACTTTTGACAGCTGTCCATTATTCTGACATTCACACTGGTGACAGCTGTCCATCATTCTGATGTTCACACTGCTGGCAGCTGTCAGTCATACTGAGATTCACTGTGCTGACATCTGTCCATCATTTTGACATGCACACTGGCTGACAGCTGGCCATCATTCTTACATTCACACTGGGGTTAGCTTCCAATATTCTGACATGCACATTGGATTACACCTGTCCATCATTCTGACATTCGCACTGGTGACAGCTGTCCATCATTCTGACATTCATATTGATGACAAATGTCCATCATTCTGACATTCACACTGGTGACAGTTGCCATACATTCTGACATGCAAACTGGGATACAACTGTCCATCATTCTGACATTAACACTGGTGATAGCTGTCCATCATTCTGACATTCACATTGGTGACAGCTGTCCATCATTCTGACATGCACACTGGGTGATAGCTGTCCATCATTATGACATTCACACTGGTGAGAGCTGTCAATCATTGTGACTTTCACACTGGTGACAGCTGTCCATCATTCTTACATTCATATTGATGACAGCTGGCCATCATTCTGACATTCACACTGTTGTTATCTGTCCATCATTCTGACATGCACACTGGGTTACACCTGTACATCATTCTGACATTCACACTGGTGACAGTTGCCATATATTCTGACATGCAAACTGGGATACAACAGTCCATCATTCTGACATGCACACTGGTGACAGCTGTCAATCATTCTGATATTCACACTGGTGGCAGCTGTCAGTCATTCTGAGATTCACTCTGCTGACATTTTCCCAGCATTCTGACATGCACACTGGGTGACAGCTGTCCATCGTTCGAGATTCACTCTTTTTGACAGCTGTCCATTATTCTAACATTCACTTTGGTGATAGCTGCCATCATTCTGACATGCACACTGGGTTACACCTGTCCATCATTCTGACTTTCACACTGGTGACATCTCTCCATCGTACTGACATTCACACTGGTGATAGCTGTCCATCATTCTGACTTTCACATTGGTGACAACAGTCTATCATTCTGACATTTGAACTGCTGACAGCTGTCCATAATTCTGACATGCACACTGGTGACGGCTGTCCATCTTTCTGATATTCACACTGGTCGGTGCTGTCAGTCATTCTGGCATTCATATTGATGACATCTGTCCATCATTCTGTCATTCACATTGGTGCAGCCGTCAATAATTCTGCCATTCACACTGGTGAAAACTGTCCATCATTCTGACTTTCACATTGGTGACAGCTGTCCATCATTGGACATTCACACTTGGCAATAGCTGTTGATCTATCTGGGCTTCCACTGTTGGCAGGTTGCCATCATTATTTCTTTCACACTGGTGACATCTATCCATCATTCTAACATTCAATCTGGGTGACAATTACCCTTCATTCTGACGTTCTCAATGCGTGACAACTGTCCAGCATTCTGACATTGACACTGTTGTTAGCTGTCAATCATTCTGACATTCACACTGGTGACAGTTGTCCATAATTCTGACATTCACACAGGTGATAGCTGTCCATCATTCTTAAATTCACACTCCTGACTTCTGTTCACCATTCTGACATTCACACTGGTGACTGCAGTCCATCATACTGACATTCACACTGGACGGCAGCTGCACATCATCCCGTCATTCACACTGGTGACAGCTGTCAGTCATTCTGATATTCACACTGGCAGTAGATGTCAGTCATTCTGACATTAACTCTGCTGACATCTGTTCATCATTCTGAAATGCACACCGTGTGACAGATGTCCATCATTCTACATTCACACTTGGTGACAGCAGGCCATCATTCTGACATTCACACTGTGGTTAGCTACCATCATTCTGACATGCACACTGGATGGCAGCTGTCCATCAGTGTGACATTCACTCGGGTGACAGTTGTCCATGTATCTCACATTCACACATGTTGACACCTGTCTGTCATTCTGATATTCACCTTGGTAACAGATGTCCATCATTCTGACATTCACACTTGACGGCAGCTGTCTATCATCCTGTCATTCACACTGGTGATAGCTGTCAATCATTCTGATATTCACACTTTTGGGAGCTGTCAGTCATTCTGGCATTCATACTGATGACATCTGTCCATCATTCTGTCATTCACATTGGTGCAGCCGTCAATAATTCTGCCATTCATACTGGTGACAACTGTCCATCATTCTGACTTTCACATTGGTGACAGCTCTCCATCATTGGACATTCACACTTGGCAATAGCTGTTGATCTTTCTGAGCTTCCACAGTTGGCAGGTTGCCATCATTATGTCTTTCACACTGGTGACATCTGTCCATCATTCTAACATTCACAATGGGTGACAACTGCCCTTCATTCTGACATTCTCAATGCGTGACATCTGTCCGGCATTCTGACATTGACACTGGTGGTAGCTGTCAATCATTCAGACATTCACACTGGGTTACACATGTCCATAATTCTCACATTCACACTGCTGACAGTTGCCAATCATTCTGACATGCAAACTGGGTTACAAATCTCCATCATTCTGACATTCATACTGGTGATGGCTGCCCATCATTCTGTCATGCACACTGGGTGACAGCTGTCTATCATTCTACATTCACACTTGGTGACAGCTGGGCATCATTCTGACATTCACACTGTTGTTAACTGTCCATCATTCTGACATGCACACTGGGTTACACCTGTACATCATTTTGACTTTCACACTGGTGACAGCTGGCCATCATTCTGACATTCACACTGTTGTTATCTGTCCATCATTCTGACATGCACACTGGGTTACACCTGTACATCATTCTGACATTCACACTGGTGACAGTTGCCATATATTCTGACCTGAAAACTGGGATACAACTGTCCATCATTCTGACATTAACACTGGTGATAGCTGTCCATCATTCTGACATTCACATTGGTGACAGCTGTCCATCATTCTGACTTGCACACTGTGTGACAGCTGTCCATCATTCTACATTCACACTTGGTGACAGCTGACCATCATTCTGACATTCACACTGTTGTTAGCTGTCCATCATTCGGACATGCACACTGGGTTACACCTGTACAACATTCTGACATTCACACTGGTGACAGCTGTCCATAATTCTGACATTCACACAGGTGATAGCTGTCCATCATTCTTAAATTCACACTCCTGACTTCTGTTCATCATTCTGACATTTACACTGGTGACAGCTGCCCATCAGTCTGACATTCACACGGGTGACAGCTGCACATCATCCTGTCATTCACAATGGTGATATCTGTCAATCTTTCTGATACTCACACTGGTGGTAGATGTCAGTCATTCTGACATTCACTCTGCTGACATCTGTTCATCATTCTGACATGCACACTGGGTGACAGATGTCCATCATTCTACATTCACAGTTGGTGACAACTGACCATCATTCTGACATTCACACTGTGGTTAGCTGTCCATCATTGTGAAATGCACACTGGATGGCAGCTGTCCATCATTATGACATTCACTCGGGTGACAGTTGTCCATGTATCTCACATTCACACATGTTGACACCTATACGTCATTCTGATATTCACCTTGGTAACAGCTGTCCATCATTCTGACATTCACACTGGACGGCAGCTGTCTTTCATCCTGTCATTCACAATGGTGATAGCCGTCAATGATTCTTATATTCACACTGGTGACAGCTGTCCATAATTCTGACAATCACACTGGATGGCAGCTGCCCATCCTCCTGTCATTCACACTGGTGACAGCTGTCAATCATTCTGATATTCACACTGGTGGGAGCTGTCAGTCATTCTGCCATTCGTACTGATGACATCTGTCCATCATTCTATCATTCACATTGGTGCAGCAGTCAATAATTCTGCCATTCACACTGGTGAAAACAGTCCATCATTCTGACTTTCACATTGGTGATCGCTGTCCATCATTGGACATTCACACTTGGCAGTAGCTTATGTCTTTCACACATGTGATATCTGTCCATCGTTCTGACTTTCACACTGGGGGACTACTGCCCTTCATTCTGACATCCTCAATGCGTGACATCTGTCTGGCATTCTGACATTGACACTGGTGGTAGCTGTCAATCATTCTGACATTCACACTG
The DNA here is from genome assembly GCA_026770705.1 of Isurus oxyrinchus. NCBI lineage: Eukaryota > Metazoa > Chordata > Chondrichthyes > Lamniformes > Lamnidae > Isurus > Isurus oxyrinchus. The sequence goes on from JANJGN010000002.1 coordinate 141,420,628, forward strand.
GGTTTCACATGTCCATCATTCTGACATTCACACTGGGGAGAGCTGTCAATCATTCTGACATTCACACTGGGTTTCACATGTCCATCATTCTGACATTCACACTGGGTTTCACATGTCCATCATTCTGACATTCACAGTGGGGAGAGCTGTCCATCATTCTGACATTCACATTGGTGCAGCCGTCAACAGTTCTGCCATTCTCACTGGTGACAACTGTCCATCATTCTGACTTTCACATTTGTGACAACTGTCCATCATTGGAGATTCACACTTGGCAATAGCTGTTGATTTTTCTGAGTTTCCACTGACATTCACACTGGTGACATCTGTCCATCATTCTGAAAATCATACTGGGTGATATCTGTCGTTCATTCTGACAATCACACTGGATGGCAGCTGTCCATCATTCGGATACACTCGCTGGACAACAGATGTCGATCATTCTCACGGTGACACTGGTGACACCTGTCCATCATTCAGGTATTCCAGCTGCCATGCATCTGTCCATCATTCTGATATTCACTCTGCTGACATTTGTCCTTCATCCTGACATGCACACTGTTGGCAGCTCTGACACCTCCCTTCCCTTCCTTGACCTCTTTGTCTCAATCTCTGGTGATAGACTGTCCACCAATATCCATTACAAACCCACCAACTCCCACAGCTATCTCGACTACAGCTCCTCACACCCCGCTTCCTGTAAGGACTCCATCCCATTCTCTCAGTACCTTCGCCTCCGTCGCATCTGTTCCGATGATGCTACCTTCAAAAACAGTTCCTCTGACATGTCCTTCTTCTGCCTTAACCGAGGTTTTCCATCCACGGTCGTTGACAGGGCCCTCAACTGTGTCCGGCCCATCTCCTGCGCATCCGCCCTCACGCCTTCTCCTCCCTCCCAGAAACATGATAGGGTCCCCCTTGTCCTCACTTATCACCCCACCAGCCTCCGCATTCAAAGGATCATCCTCCGCCATTTCCGCCAACTCCAGCATGATGCCACCACCAAACACATCTTCCCTTCACCCCCCCATCGGCATTCCGTAGGGATTGCTCCCTCCATCATTCTGACATTCATACGAGCGGCAACTGTCCATCATTCTCACAGTGTCACTAGTGACACCTGTCCATCATTCAGATATTCCAGATGCCATGCATCTGTCCATCATTCTGACATTCACTATGCTGACATCTGTCCATCATCCTGACATTCACACTAGTGACAACTCTCTATCATTCTGACATTCACACTGGACAGCAGCTGGCCATCATTCCGACATTCACACTGGACAGAAGCTGGCCATTATTCAGACCTTCACACTGGATGGCAGCTGTCCATCTTCCGACATTCTTAGTGGACGGCAGTGTCCATCATTCGGATATACTCGCTGGACCACAGATGTCGATCATTCTGACATTCCTACGAGTGTCAACTGTCTATCACGCACTCAGTGTCACTGGTGACACCTGTCGATCAGTCAGATATTCCAGCTGCCATGCATCTGTCCATCATTCTGACATTCCCTCTGCTGAAATCTGTCCATAATTCAGACGTTCACACTGGTGACATCTGTCCACCATTCTGACATTCACATTGGTGATAGATGTCAATCATTCTTAAATTTACACAGGGTGACAGCTGTCCATCATTCTGACATTAACACTGGTGATAGATGTCCATCATTCTGACATTTGCATTGGTGACCGCTGTCCATTATTCCAAAACTCACTCTGGACAGCAGCTGTCCATCATCCTGACATTCGCATTGGCGACAGCTGTCCATCATCCTGAAAATCACATTGGGTGACAGCTGTCCATCATTCTGGCATTCACACTGGACGGCAGCTGTTCATCATCCTGTCAATCACACTGGTGACAGCTGTCTATCATTCTGACATTCACACTGGGTGATAGCTGTCCATCATTCTGACATTCACACTGGACGGCAGCTGTCCAGCATTCAGATACACTCGCTGGACAACAAATGTTGATCATTCTGATATTCATACGAGCGGCAACTGTCCATCATTCTCAGAGTGACACTAGTGACACCAGCCCATCATTCTGATGTTCCAGCTGGCATGCATCTGACCATCATTCTCACATTCACTCTGCTGACATCTGTCCATCATCCTGACATTCACACTGGTGACAGCTGTCTATCATTCTGACATTCACACTGACGATAGCTGTCCATCATTCTGACATTCACACTGGACGGCAGCTGTCCAGCATGCAGATACACTCGCTGGACAACAAATGTTGATCATTCTGATATTCATACGAGCGGCAACTGTCCATCATTCTCAGAGTGATACTAGTGACACCAGCCCATCATTCTGATGTTCCAGCTGGCATGCATCTGACCATCATTCTCACATTCACTCTGCTGACATCTGTCCATCATCCTGACATTCACACTGGTGACAGCTGTCTATCATTCTGACATTCACACTGACGATAGCTGTCCATCATTCTGACATTCACACTGGACAGTAGTTGACCATAGTTCTGGCAGAGACACTGTTGACAGCTGTCCATCATTCTGACATTCGCACTGGTGACATCTGTCCACCATTCTGACATTCGCATTGGCAACAGCTATCCATCATACTGAAAATCACATTGGGTGACAGCTATCCATCATTCTGACATTCACATTGGATGGCAGCTGTCCATCATTCCGACATTCTTACTGGACGGCAGCTGTCCATCATTCGGATATACTCGCTGGACAACAGATGTCGATCATTCTGACATTCATACGAGCCGCAACTGTCCATCATCCTGACAGTCGCACTGGTGACAGCTGTCCAATATTCTGACATTCACATTGGTGACAGCTGATCTGCATTCTGACATGCAAACTGGGTGACAGCTGTAAATAATTCTAACATTCACATTGGTGATAACTTTCCATCATTTTGACATTCACACTGGACGACAGCTGTCCATCATTCCGACATTCTTACTGGATGGCTGCTGTCTATCATTCGGATATACTCACTGGACAACAGATGGCGATCATTCTAACATTCATACAAGCGCCAACTGGGCATCATTCTCACAGTGACACTGGTGACACCTGTGCATCATTCAGATATTCCAGCTGGCATGCACCTGTCCATGATTCTGACATTCACTCTGCTGACATCTGTCCATCATCCTGACATTCACACTTGTGACAGCTGTCCATCATACTGACATTCACAAAGGTGTCAGCTGACCGTCATTCCGACATTCACACTGGACGGCAGCTGTCCATCATTCTGACATTCATCTGCTGAAATCTGTCCATAATTCTGACATTCACACTGGTGACATGTGTCCATCATTCTGAAATTCACATTGGTGATAGATGTCAATCATGCTTAAATTTACACTGGGTGACAGCTGTCCATCATTCTGACATTAACACTGGTGACAGCTGTCCATCACTCTGACATTAACACTGGTGATAGATGTCCATCATTCTGACATTTGCACTGGTGACCGCTGTCCATTTTTCCAACATTCACTCTGGACGGCATGTCCATCATCTTCACATTCGCATTGGCGATAGCTGTCCATCATCCTGACAATCACACTGGTGACTGCTGTCTATCATCCTGACAATCACACTGGGTGAAGGCTGTCCATCATTCTGACATTGACATTGGTGACAACAACTCCCCATCATTCTGACATTCACACTGGACGGCAGCTGTCCATCATTCCGACATTCACACTGGACGACAGCTGTCCATCGTTCTGACATTCTTACTGGATGGCAGCTGTCCATCATTCGGATATACTCACTGGACAACAGATGTCAATCATTCTGACATTCATATGAGCGTCAACTGTCCATCATTCCCACAGTGACACTGGTGACACCTGTCCATCATTCAGATATTCCAGCTGGCATGCAACTGTCCATCATTCTCACATTCACTCTACTGACATCTGTCCATCATACTGACATTCACACTTGTGACAGCTGTCCATCATAAGGACATTCACAAAGGGGACAGCTGTCCATCATTCTGACATTCACACTGGACGGCAGCCGTCCATCATTCAGATATACTCGCTGGACAACAGATGTCGATCATTCTGATATTCATACAAGCGGCAAGCGGCCATCATTCTCATAGTGACACTGGTGACACCTGTCCACCATTCAGATATTCCAGCTGGCATGCATCTGTCCATCATACTGACATTCACTCTGCTGACATCTGTCCATCATCCTGACATTCACACTGGTGACAGCTGTCCATCATTCTGACATTCATACGAGCGGCAACTGTCCATCATTCTCACAATGACACTAGTGACACCTGTCCATCATTCAGATATTCCAGCTGGCATGCATCTGTCCATCATCCTGACATTCACTCTGCTGACATCTGTCCATCATCCTGACATTCACACTGGTGACAGCTGTCCATCATTCTGACATTCACACTGGTGACTGCTGAAGTGCATTCTGACATGCACACTGGGTGACAGCTGTCCATCATTCTGACATTCACAATAGTGACAGCTGACCTGTATTCTGACATGCACACTTGGTGACAGCAGTGCACCATTCTGCATTCACACTTGGTGACAGCTGGCCAACATTCTGACATTAACACTGGTGATATTTGTCCAACATTCTGACATTTGCACTGGTGACCGCTGTCCATTATTCCAAAACTCACTCTGGACGGCAACTGTCTTTCATTCTGACGTTCACATTGGACGGCAGCTGATCTGCATTCTGACAATGCACATTGGGTGACAGCTGTCCATCATTCTGACATTCACACTGGAAGGCAGCTGGCCGTCATTCCGACACTCACACTGGACGGCAGCATTCCATCATTCGGATGTATTCGCTAGACCACAGATGGCGATCATTCTGATATTCATACGAGCGGCCACTGTCCATCATTCTCACAGTGACACTGGTGACACCTGTCCATCATTCAGATTTTCCAGCTGGCATGCATCTGTCCATCATTCTCACATTCACTCTGCTGACATCTGTCCATCATACTGACATTCACAAAGGGGACAGCTGTCCATCATTCTGACATTCACATTGGAAGGCAGCTGTCCATCATTCAGATATACTCACTGGACAACAGATGTCGTTCATTCTGATATTCATACAAACGGCAAGCGGCCATCATTCTCATATTGACACTGGTGACACCTGTCCATCATTCAGATATTCCAGCTGGCATGCATCTGTCCATCATACTGACATTCACTCTGCTGACATCTGTCCATCATCCTGACATTCACACTGGTGACAGCTGTCCATCATTCTGACATTCATAGGAGCGGCAACTGTCCATCATTCAGATATTCCAGCTGGCATGCATCTGTCCATCATACTGACATTCACTCTGCTGACATCTGTCCATCATCCTGACATTCACACTGGTGACAGCTGTCCATCATTCTGACATTCATAGGAGCGGCAACTGTCTATCATTCTCACAGTGACACTAGTGACACCTGTCCATCATTCAGATATTCCAGCTGGCATGCATTTGTCCATCATTCTCACATTCACTCTGCTGACATCTGTCCATCATCCTGACATTCACACTGGTGACTGCTGAAGTGCATTCTGACATGCACACTGGGTGACAGCTGTCCATCATTCTGACATTCACAATGGTGACAGGTGAACTGTATTCTGACATGCACACTGGGTGAAAGCGGTGCATCATTCTGCATTCACACTGGGTGACAGCTGGCCAACATTCTGACATTAACACTGGTGATAGATGTCCATCATTCTGACATTTGCACTGGTGATCGCTGTCCATTATTCCAAAACTCACTCTGGACGGCAGCTGTCCATCATTCTGACATTCACACTGGACGGCAGCTGTCCATCATTCCTGACAATCACACTGGTGACAGCTGTCTAATATTCTGACATTCACACTGGTGACAGCTGATCTGCATTCTGAGAGGCACACTGGGTGACAGCTGTCCATCATTCTGACATTCACACTGGAAGGCAGCTGGCTGTCATTCCGACATTCACACTGGACAGAAGCTGTCCATCTTCCGACATTCTTAGTGGATGGCAGCTGTCCATCATTCGGATATACTTGCTGGACCACAGATGTCAATCATTCTGACATTCATACGAGCGTCATCTGTCCATCACGCTCACAGTGTCACTGGTGACACCTGTCCATCAGTCAGATATTCCAGCTGGCATGCATCTGTCCATCATTCTGACATTCCCTCTGCTGACATCTGTCCATAATTCAGACGTGTCATCTGTCCACCATTCTGACATTCACATTGGTGATAGATGTCAATCATTCTTAAATTTACACAGGATGACAGCTGTCCATCATTCTGACATTAACATGGTTGATAGATGTCCATCATTCTGACATTTGCACTGGTGATCGCTGTCCATTATTCCAAAACTCACTCTGGACGGCAGCTGTCCATCATCCTGACATTCGCATTGGCGACAGCTGTCCATCATTCTGAAAATCACACTGCGTGACAGCTGTCCATCATTCTGACATTCACACTGGACGGCAGCTGTCCATCGTTCCTGACAATCACACTGGTGACAGCTGATCTGCATTCTGAAATGCACATTGGGTGACAGCTGTCCATCATACTGACATTCAAAAATGTGACAGCTGTCCATCATTCTGACATTCACACTGGAAGGCAGCTGTCCATCATTCGGATATACTCGCTGGACAACAGAAGGCGATCATTCTGATATTCATACGAGCGGCAACTGTCCATCATTCCCACAGTGACAATGGTGACACCTGTCCATCATTCAGATATTGCAGCTGGCATGCATCTGTCCATCATTCTCACATTCACTCTGCTGACATCTGTCCATCATCCTGACATTCACACTTGTGACAGCTGTCCATCATTCTGACATTCACAAAGGGGACAGCTGTCCATCATTCTGACATTCACACTGGACAGCAGCTGTCCATCATTCAGATATACTCGCTGGACAACAGATGTCGATCATTCTGATATTCATACAAGCGGCAAGCGGCCATTATTCTCATAGTGACACTGGTGACACCTGTCCATCATTCAGATATTCCAGCTGGCATGCATCTGTCCATCATACTGACTTTCATTCTGCTGACATCTGTCCATCATCCTGACATTCACACTGGTGACAGTTGTCCATCATTCTGACATTCATACGAGCGGCAACTGTCCATCATTCTCACAATGACACTGGTGACACCTGTCCATCATTCAGATATTCCAGCTGGCATGCATCTGTCCATCATTCTGACATTCACTCTGCTGACATCTGTCCATCATCCTGACATTCACACTGGTGACAGCTGTCCATCATTCTGACATTCAAACTGGTGACTGCTGAAGTGCATTCTGACATGCACACTGGGTGACAGCTGTCCATCATTCTGACATTCATAATGGTGACAGCTGATCTGTATTCTGACATGCACACTGGGTGACAGCGGTGCATCATTCTGCATTCACACTCGGTGACAGCTGGCCATCATTCTGACATTAACACGGGTGATAGATGTCCATCATTCTGACATTTGCACTGGTGACCGCTATCCATTATTCCAAATCTCACTCTGGACGGCAGCTGTCCATCATCTTGACATTCGCATTGGTGACCGCTGTCCATCATTCTGAAAATCACACTGCGTGTCAGCTGTCCATCATTCTGACATTCACATTGGAATGCAAATGTCCATCATTCCTGACAATCACATTGGTGACAGCTGTCCAATATTCTGACATTCACATTGTGACAGCTGATCTGCATTCTGAGATGCACACTGGGTGACAGCTGTCCATCATTCTGACATTCACACTTGTGACAGCTGATCTGCATTCTGAGATGCACACTGGGTGACAGCTGTCCATCATTCTGACATTCACATTGGACGGCAGCTGGCCATCATTTGGATATACTCGCTGGACAACAGATGGCGATCATTCTGACATTCATACGAGCGGCAACTGTCCATCATTCTCACAGTGACACTGGTGACACCTGTCCATCATTCAAATATTCCAGCTGGCATGCATCTGTCCATCATTCTGATATTCACTCTGCTGACATTTGTCCATCATCCTGACATTCACACTGGTGACAGCTGTCTATCATTCTGACATTCACAATAAACGGCAAATGTGCATCATTCTGACATTCACACTGGACAGCAGTTGACCATAGTTCTGGCAGTGACACTGTTGACAGCTGTCCATCATTCTGACATGCACATTTATGACATCTGTCCATCATTCTGACATTCACACTGGTGATAGCTGTCTATCATTCTGACATTCACACTGGATGGCAGCTGTCCATCATTCCGACATTCACACTGGACGGCACCTGTCCATCATTCCGACATTGCTCCTGCCCCACAGAACTCATTCCTCGTTTTCTTGACTCCCTTCTCTCTCCCCTTGTCCAGTCCCTTCCCACCTACATCTGTGATTCCTCTGACACCTTACATCACATCAACAATTTCCAGTTCCCTGGCCCCAACCGCTGCCTCTTCACCATGGACGTCCAATCCCTCTACACCTCATCCCCCACCAGGATGGTCTGAGGGCCCTTAGCTTCTTCCTCGAACAGAGGCCCGAACAATCCCCATCCACCACTACTCTCCTCCGTCTGGCTGAACTTGTTCTCACGCGAAGAATTTCTCCTTCAACTCCTCTCACTTCCTCCAAATAAAAGGTGTGACTATGGGTACCTGCATGGGCCCCAGCTATGCCTGTCTCTTTATGGGGTATGTGGAACATTCCTTGTTCCAGTCCTACTCCGGCCCCCCTCCACAACTCTTTCTCCGGTACATCGATGATTACTTCAGTGCCGCTTCATGCTCTCGTCGGGACTTGGAAAAATTTATTAATTTTGCTTCCAATCTCCACCCCTCCATCATTTTCACATGGTCCATCTCTGACTCTTCCCTTCCCTTCCTTGACCTCTTTGTCTCAATCTCTGGTGATAGACTGTCCACCAATATCCATTATAAACCCACCAACTCCCACAGCTACCTCGACTACAGCTCCTCACACCCCGCTTCCTGTAAGGACTCCATCCCATTCTCTCAGTACCTTCGCCTCCGTCGCATGTTCCGATGATGCTACCTTCAAAAACAGTTCCTCTGACATGTCCTTCTTCTTCCTTAACCGAGGTTTTCCATCCACGGTCGTTGACAGGGCCCTCAACTGTGTCCGGCCCATCTCCTGCGCATCCGCCCTCACGCCTTCTCCTCCCTCCCAGAAACATGATAGGGTCCCCCTTGTCCTCACTTATCACCCCACCAGCCTCCGCATTCAAAGGATCATCCTCTGCCATTTCCGCCAACTCCAGCATGACGCCACCACCAAACACATCTTCCCTTCACCCCCCTTATCGGCATTCCGTAGGGATTGCTCCCTCTGGGACACCCTGGTCCACTCCTCCATCACCCCCTACTCCTCAACCCCCTCCTATGGCACCACCCCATGCCCACGCTAAAGATGCAACACCTGCCCCTTCACTTCCTCTCTCCTCACCGTCCAAGGGCCCAAACACTCCTTTCAAGTGAAGCAGCATTTCACTTGCATTTCCCCCAACTTAGTCTACTGCATTCGTTGCTCCCAATGTGGTCTCCTCTACATTGGAGAGACCAAACGTAAACTGGGCGACCGCTTTGCGGAACACCTGCGGTCTGTCCGCAAGAATGACCCAAACCTCCCTGTCGCTTGCCATTTTAACACTCCACCCTGCTCTCTTGCCCACAAATCTGTCCTTGGCTTGCTGCATTGTTCCAGTGAAGCCCATTGCAAATTGGAAGAACAACACCTCATCATCCGACTTGGCACTTTACAGCCTTCCGAACTGAATACTGAATTCAACAACTTTAGGTCTTGAGCTCCCTCCCCCATCCCCACCTCCTTTCTGCTTCCCCCTTCCTTTTGTTTTTTTCCAATAAATTATATAGATTTTTCTTTTCCCACCTATTTCCATTATTTTTAAATATTTTTAAATCTTTTATGTTCTCCCCACCCCCACTAGAGCTATACCTTGAGTGCCCTACCCTCCATTCTTAATTAGCACCTTCCATTAGATAATATCACCAATTTTAACACCTATGTAATAAAAACAAAAAAACTGCGGATGCTGGAAATCCAAAACAAAAACAGAATTACCTGGAAAAACTCAGCAGGTCTGGCAGCATCGGCGGAGAAGAAAAGAGTTGACGTTTCGAGTCCTCATGACCCTTCGACAGAACTTGAGTTCGAGTCCAAGAAAGAGTTGAAATATAAGCTGGTTTAAGGTGTGTGGGGGAGCGGAGAGAGAGAGAGAGAGAGAGAAGTGGAGGAGGTTGGTGTGGTTACAACCAGCTTATATTTCAACTCTTTCTTGGACTCGAACTCAAGTTCTGTCGAAGGGTCATGAGGACTCGAAACGTCAACTCCTTTCTTCTCCGCCGATGCTGCCAGACCTGCTGAGTTTTTCCAGGTAATTCTGATTTTGTTTTTAACACCTATGTGTTCTTTTGTTCTATTGTTGGTGACATCTTTTGATAATCTGCTTCTATCACTGTTTGTATGTCCCTACAATCACACCAACGCCCTCCACTTCTCTCTCTCCCTCCGCACCCCCCACACACCTTAAACCAGCTTATATTTCAACTCTTTCTTGGACTCGAACTCAAGTTCTGTCTGAGGGTCATGAGGACTCGAAACGTCAACTCTTTTCTTCTCCGCCGATGCTGCCAGACCTGCTGAGTTTTTCCAGGTAATTCTGTTTTTGATTCCGACATTCACACTGGACCGCAGCTGTCCATCATTCGGATATACTTGCTGGACAACAGATGGCGGTCTTTCTGATATTCATACGAGCGTCAACTGTCCATCATTCTCACAGTGACACTGGTGAAACCTGTCCAACATTCAGATATTCCAGCTGGCATGCATCTGTCCAGCATTCTGACATTCACTCTGCTGACATCTGTCCATCATCCTGACATTCACACTGGTGACAGCTGTCCATCATTCTGACATTCATACGAGCGGCAACTGTCCATCATTCTCACAGTGACACTGGTGAAAGCTGTACATCATTCAGATATTCCAGCTGGCATGCATCCGTCCATCATTCTGACATTCACTCTGCTGACATCTGTCCATCATCCTGACGTTCATACTGGTGTCAGCTGTCCATTATTGTGACATTCACAATGGTGACAGCTGAAGTGCATTCTGACATGCACACTAGGTGACAGCTGTCCATCATTCTGACATTCACAATGGTGACAGCTGACCTGCATTCTGACACTGGGTGACAGCGGTGCATTATTCTGCATTCATACTCGGTGACAGCTGGCCATCATTCTGACATTAACACTGGTGATAGATGTCCATCATTCTGACATTTGCACTGGTGACTGCTGTCCATTATTCCAAAACTCACACTGGACGACAGCTGTCCATCATCCTGACATTCGCATTGGCGACAGCTGTCCATCATTCTGACATGCACATTGGTGACAACTGTCCATCATTCTGACATTCACACTGGAAGGCAGCTGTCCATCATCCTGACAATCACACTGGACGGCAGCTGTCCATCATTCAGATACACTTGCTGGACAACAGATGTCGATCATTCTCACAGTGACACAGGTGACACCTGTCCATCATTCAGATATTCCAGCTGGCATGCATCTGTCCATGATTCTGACATTCACTCTGCTGACATTTATCCTTCATCATGACATTAACACTGTTGGCAGCTGTCCATCATTCTACATTCACACTCGGTGACTGCTGGACATCATTCTGACATTCACACTAGTGACAATTCTCCATCATTCTGACATTCACCCTGGACGGCAGCTGTCATATGAGCGTCAACTGTCTATCATTCTCTCAGTGACACTGGTGAGACCTGTCCATCATTCAGATATTCCAGCTGCCATGCATCTGGCCATCATTCTGACATTCACTCTGCTGACATCTGTCCATCATCCTGACATTCACACTGGACGGCAGCTGCCCTTTATTCAGACAAACACACTGTATGGCAGCTGCCCATTATTCAGACAAACACACTGTTGACAGCTGTCCATAATTCCGACATTCACACTGGACGGCATCTGTCCAGCATTCGGATATATTCGCTGGACAACAGATGTCGATCATTCTGACATTCATACAAGCGGCAACTGTCCATCATTCTCACAGTGACACTGGTGACACCTGTCCATTAGTCAGATATTACAGCTGGCATGCATCTGTTCATCATTCTGACATTCCTCTGCTGAAATCTGTCCATCATTCTGACATTCACACTGATGAAAGCTGCCCATAATTCTGATGTTCATACTGGTGACATCTGTCTACCATTCTGACATTTGCATTGGCAACAGCTATCCATCATACTGAAAATCACATTGGGTGACAGCTATCCATCATTCTGACATTCACACTGGACGGCAGCTGTCCATCATTGTGACATTCTTACTGGACGGTAGATGTCCATCACCAGTGAAACCTGTCCATCATTCAGATATTCCAGCTGGCATGCATCTGTCCATTATCCTGACATTCACACTGGTGACAGCTGTCCATCTTTCTGACATTGACACTGGTGACTGCTGAAGTGCATTCTGACATGCACACTGGGTGACAGCTGTCCATCATTCTGACATTCACAATGGTGACAGCTGACCTGCATTCTGACATTCACACTGGGTGACAGCGGTGCATCATTCTGCATTCACACTCGGTGACAGCTGGCCATCATTCTGACATTAACACTGGTGATAGATGTCCATCATTCTGACATTAACACTGGTGATAGATGTCCATCACTCAGACATTAACACTGGTGATAGATGTCCACCACTCTGACATTAACACTGGTGATAGATGTCCATCATTCTGACATTTGCACTGGTGACCACTGTCCATTATTCCAAAACTCACACTGGACGGCAGCTGTCCATCATCCTGACATTCGCATTGGTGACAGCTGTCCATTATTCTGAAAATCACACTGGTGACAGCTGTCCATCATTCTGGCATTCACACTGGACGGCAGCTGTCCATTATTCCAACATTCACACTGGTGACAGCTGATCTGCATTCTGACATGCACACTGGGTGACAGATATCCATCATTCTGACATTTACATTGGGTGACAGCTGTCCATCATTCTGACATTCACACTGGACGGCAGCTGTCCATCATTCTGACATTCACACTGGACGGCAGCTGTCCATCATTCCGACATTCACACTGGACGGCAGCTGTCCATCATTCCAACATTCTTACTGGATTGCAGCTGTCCATCATTCGGATATACTTGCTGGACAATAGATGTGGATCATTCTGACATTCATACGAGCGGCAACTGTCCATCATTCTCACAATGACACTGGTCACACCTGTCCATCATTCAGATATTCCAGCTGGCATGCATCTGTCCATCATCCTGACATTCACATTGGTGACAGCTGTCTATCATTCTGACATTCACACTGACGATAGCTGTCCATCATTCTGACATTCACAATGAACGGCAAGTCTGCATCATTCTGGCATTCACACTGGACAGTAGTTGAACATATTTCTGGCAGTGACACTGTTGACAGCTGTCCATCATTCTGACATTCACACTGGTGACATCTGTCCACCATTCTGACATTCACGTTGGTGATAGCTATCCATCATACTGAAAATCACATTGGGTGACAGCTGTCCATCATTCTGACATTCACACTGGACGACACCTGTCCATCATTCTGACATTCTTACTGGACGGCAGCTGTCCATCATTCCGACATTCACACTGGATGGCAGCTGTCCATCATTGAGATACACTTGCTGGACAACAGATGATGATCATTCTCATGGTGACACTAGTGACACCTGTCCATCATTCAGATATTCCAGCTGCCATGCATCTGGCCATCATTCTGACATTCACTCTGCTGACATTTGTCCTTCATCATGACATGCACACTGTTGGCAGCTGTCCATCATTCTACATTCACACTCGGTGACAGCTGGACATCATTCTGACATTCACACTAGTGACAACTCTCCATCATTCCGACATTCACACTGGACGGCAGTTGCCCATTATTCAGATATTCACACTGGATGGCAGCTGTCCATCTTCCGACATTCTTACTGGACGGCAGCATTCCATCATTCGGATATACTCGCTGGACCACAGATGTCGATAATTCTGACATTCATACGAGCGTGAACTGTCCATCATTCTCACAGTGACACTGGTGACACCTGTCCACCATTCAGATATTCCAGCTGCCATGCATCTGTCCATCATTCTGAAATTCCCTCTGCTGACATCTGTCCATAATTCTGACGTTCACACTGGTGACATCTGTCCACCATTCTGACATTCACATTGGTGACAGATGTCAAACATTCTTAAATTTACACTGGGTGACAGCTGTCCATCATTCTGACATTAACACTGGTGACAGCTGTCCATCACTCTGACATTAACACTGGTGATAGATGTCCATCATTCTGACATTTGCACTGGTGACCACTGTCCATTTTTCCAAAACTGGACGGCAGCTGTCCATCATACTGACAATCACATTGATGATAGCTGTCCATCATACTGACATTCACATTGGTGACAACTCTCTATCATTCTGACATTCACACTGGACGGCAGCAGTCCATCATTCTGACATTCTTACTGGACGGCAGCTGTCCATCATTCCGATATACTCGCTGGATGACAGATGTCGATCATTCTGACATTCATACCAGTGGCAACTGTCCATCATTCTCACATTCACACTGGTGACACCTGTCCACCATTCTGACATTCGCACTTGTGACAGCTATCCATCATACTGAAAATCACACTGGAAGGCAGCTGTCCATCATTCTGACATTCACACTGGACGGCAGCTGTCCATCATTCGGATATACTCGTTGGACAACAGATGTCGATCATTCTGACATTCATACGAGTGGCAACTGTCCATCATTCTCACAGTGACACTAGTGACACATGTCCATCATTCAGATATTCCAGCTGGCATGCATCTGTCCATCATTCTCACATTCACTCTGCTGACATCTGTCCATCATCCTGACATTCACACTGGTGACAGCTGTCCATCATTCTGACATTCACACTGGTGACAGCTGTCCAACATTCTACATTCACACTGATGACCACTGTCCATCATTCCGACTTTCACACTGGTTGGCAGCTGTCAATCCTTCTGACATTCGCATTGGCAAGGGCTGTCCATCATACTGAAAATTACACTGAGTGACAGCTGTCCATCATTCTGAAAATTACACTGGGTGACAGCTGTCCATCATTGGACATTCACACTGGAAGGCAGCTGTCCATCATTCCGACATTCACACTGGTGTTAGCTGTCCATCATTCCGACATTCACACCGGAAGGCAGCTGTCCATCATTCTGACATTCACACTGGGTGACAACTGTCCATCATTACGACATTCACAGTGGACGGCAGCTGTCCATCATTCTGACATTCACATTGATGTTTGCTGTCCATCATTCTTAAATTCACACTGGTGACATCTGTCCATCATTCTTAAATTCACTTTGGTGACATCTGTCCATCATTATGACATTCACACTGGGTGACAGCTGTCCATCATGCTGACATTCACCTCGGTGACAGCTGAGGACATACTCGCTGAGCAATGGATGTCGATCATTCTGACATTCGTATGAGCGGCAACTGTCCATCATTCGCACAGTGACACTGGTGACACCTGTCCATCATTCAGATATTCCAGCTGGCATGCATCTGTCCATCATTCTGACATTCACTCAGCTGACATCTGTCCATCATCCTGACATTCACATTGGGTGACAACTGTCCATCATTCTGACATTCACATTGACGATAGCTGTCCATCATTCAGGCATTCACACTGAATGGCATGTATCCATCATTCTGACGTTCACACTGGACAGCAGTTGTCCATATTTCTGGCTGTGACACTGCTGACAGCGGTCCATCATTCTGCCATGCACACTGATGAAATCCGTCCATCATTCTTAAATTCACACTTGTGACATCTGTCCATCATTCTTAAATTCACATTGGTGACAAACGTACATCATTGAGATTAACACTGGTGACTGCTGTCCATTACTCTGACATTCACATTGGTGTTAGCTGTCCATCATTCTTAAATTCACACTGGTGACATCTGTCCATCATTCTTAAATTCACATTGCTGACATCTGTCCATCTTTCTGACATTAACATTGGTGACTGCTGTCCATCATTCTGACATTCATATTGCTGATAACTGTCCATCATTCTTAAATTCACACTGGACGGCAGCTGTCCATCATTCGGATATACTCGCTGGACAACAGATGTCGATCATTCTGACATTCGTATGAGCGGCAACTGTCCATCATTCTCACAGTGGCACTGGTGACAGCTGTCCATCATTCAGATATTCCAGCTGGCATGCATCTGTCCATCATCCTGACATTCACTCTGCTGACATCTGTCCATCATCCTGACATTCACACTGGTGACAGCTGTCCATCATCCTGACATTCACACTGGTGACAGCTGTACATCATTCTGACATTCACACTGGTGACTGCTGAAGTGCATTCTGACATGCACACTGGGTGACAGCTGTCCATCATTCTGACATTCACAATAGTGACAGCTGACCTGTATTCTGACATGCACACTGGGTGACAGCGGTGCATCATTCTGCATTCACACTCGGTGACAGCTGTCCATCATTCTGACATTAACACTGGTGATCGATGTCCATCATTCTGACATTCGCACTGGTGATAGCTGTCCATCATTCTGACATTCACACTGGTGAAAGCTGTCCATCATTCTGACATTCACACTGACGATAGCTGTCCATCATTCTGACATTCACACTAAACGGCAAGTATCCATCATTCTGACATTCACACTGGACAGCAGTTGTCCATAGTCATGGCAGTGACACTGTTGACAGCTGTCCATCATTATGACATGCATACTGATGTCATCTGTCCATCATTCTGACATTCACACTGGTGACAGCTGTCCAACATTCTACATTCACGCTGGTGACCACTGTCCATCATTCCGACTTTCACACTGGTTGGCAGCTGTCAATCCTTCTGAAATTCGCCTTGGCAAGGGCTGTCCATCATACTGAAAATTACACTGAGTGACAGCTGTCCATCATTCTGAAAATTACACTGGGTGACAGCTGTCCATCATTCCGACATTCACACTGGAAGGCAGCTGTCCATCATTCCGACATTCACCCTGGGTGACAGCTGTCCATCATTCCGACATTCACACTGGAAGGCAGCTGTCCATCATTCTGACATTCACACTGGGTGACAGCTGTCCATCATTACGACATTCACACTGGACGGCAGCTGTCCATCATTCTGACATTCACATTGATGTTTGCTGTCCATCATTTTTAAATTCACACTGGTGACATCTGTCCATCATTCTTAAATTCACTTTGGTGACATCTGTCCATCATTCTTAAATTCACACTGGGTGACAGCTGTCCATCATTCTGACATTCACCTCGGTGACAGCTGAGGACATACTCGCTGAGCAATGGATGTCGATCATTCTGACATTCGTATGAGCGGCAACTGTCCATCATTTCACAGTGACACTGGTGACACCTGTCCATCATTCAGATATTCCAGCTGGCATGCATCTGTCCATCATTCTGACATTCACTCAGCTGACATCTGTCCATCATCCTGACATTCACATTGGGTGACAACTGTCCATCATTCTGACATTCACATTGACGATAGCTGTCCATCATTCTGGCATTCACACTGAATGGCATGTATCCATCATTCTGACGTTCACACTGGACAGAAGTTGTCCATATTTCTGGCTGTGACACTGCTGACAGCGGTCCATCATTCTGCCATGCACACTGATGAAATCCGTCCATCATTCTTAAATTCACACTTGTGACATCTGTCCATCATTCTTAAATTCACATTGGTGACAAACGTACATCATTCTGAGATTAACACTGGTGACTGCTGTCCATCACTCTGACATTCACATTGGTGTTAGCTGTCCATCATTCTTAAATTCACACTGGTGACATCTGTCCATCATTCTTAAATTCACATTGCTGACATCTGTCCATCTTTCTGACATTAACATTGGTGACTGCTGTCCATCATTCTGACATTCATATTGCTGATAACTGTCCATCATTCTTAAATTCACACTGGACGGCAGCTGTCCATCATTCGGATATACTCGCTGGACAACAGATGTCGATCATTCTGACATTCGTATGAGCGGCAACTGTCCATCATTCTCACAGTGGCACTGGTGACAGCTGTCCATCATTCAGATATTCCAGCTGGCATGCATCTGTCCATCATTCTGACATTCACACAGGGTGAAAGCCATCCATTATTCTGACAATTACACTGGGTGACACCTGTCCATCATTCTGACATTCACACTGGTGACAGCTGTCAGACATTCTGTCATTCAAACTGGTGACAACAGTCCAGCATTCTGACATTCACACTGTGACAGCTGTCAATCATTCTGATATTCACACTGGTGGCAGCTGTCAGTCATTCTGGCATTCACACTGGTGCAGCTGTCAATAATTCTGACATTCACACTGGTGACAGCTGTCCATCATTCTGGAAATCACACTGGTGACAGCTGTCCATCATTCTGACATTTACCCTGGATGGCAGCTGTCCATCATTCTGACATTCACACTGGTGATAGCTGTCCATCATTCTTAAATTCACACTGGTGACATCTGTCCATCATTCTGACATTCACACTGGGTGGCAACAGCTCATCATTCTGACATTGACACCGATGATAGCACCACTTCATTCTGACATTCACACTGGTGACAGCTGTCAATCATCCTGCCGTTCATACCGGTACTAACTGTCCATCATTCTGACATTGACACTAGTGACAACTGTCTATCATTCCAACATTTGCATTGGCATCAGCTGGCCATCAGTCTGAAAATTACACTGGGTGACATCTGTCTATCGTTCTGACATTCACATTGACGGCAGCTGTCCATCATTCCGACATTCAGATATTACAGCTGGCATGCATCTGTCCATCATTCTGACATTCACTCTTCTGACATTTGTCCATCATCCTGACATTTACACTGGTGACTGCTGTCCATCTTTCTGACTTTCACACTGAACGACAGGGATCCATCAATCTGACATTCACACTGGACAGCATTTGTCCATATTTCTGGCAGTGACACTGGTGACATTTGTCCAGCATTCTGACATTCACACTGGATGGCAGCTGCCCATCATCATGTCACTCTCACTGTGACAGCTGTCAATCATTCTGATATTCACACTCGTGGCAGCTGTCAGTCATTCTGGCATTCATATTGCTGACATTTGTACATCATTCGGTCATTCACAATGGTGCAGCTGTCAATTAGTCCGCAATTCACACTGGTGACAGCTGTCAATCATTCTGGAAATTACACTGGTGACAGCTGTCCATCATTCTGACATTCACACTGGTGACATCTGTCCATCATTCTGACATTCACACTGGTGACTGCTGTCCATCATTCTGACATTCATACTGTGTGACAGCTGTCCATCATTCTGACATTCTCAATGCGTGACAGCTGTCCTGCATTCTGAGATTGACACTGGTGGCAGCTGTCAATCATTCTGACATTCACACTTGTGTCATCTGTCCATCATTTTGACATTCGCACTGCACGGGATCTGCCCAACATTCTTCCATTCACACTGGTGACAGCTGTCCATCAATCTGAAATTCACATTGGTGACAGCTGTCCATCAATCTGACATTCGCACTGGGTGACAGCTGCCCATCATTCTGACATTCACACTGGTGACAGCTGTCCATCATTCTGACTTACACATTGGTGACAGCTGCGCATCATCAGACATTCACACTTGGCAATAGCTGTAGTTCATTACGATTTTCAACTGTTGATAGGGGTCCATTATTATGTCTTTCACACTGGTGACATCTGTCCATCATTCTGATATTCACATTGGTAACAGCTGCCCATCATTTTCTCATTCACATTAGACGGCAGCTGCCCATCTTTCTGACATTCACACTGGGCGACATCTGTCCAACATTCTGACATTCACACTGGTGACATCTGTCCATTCTCCTGATATTCACACTGGTGACAGCTGCCCATCATTCTCTCATTCACATTAGAAGACAGTTGTCCAACATTCTGACATTCACACTGGATGGCAGCTGTCCATCATTCCGACATTCACACTGGTGACAACTGTCCATCATTCTGACATTCACTCTGCTGACATTTGTCCATCATCCTGACATTTACACTGGTGACTGCTGTCCATCTTTCTGACGTTCACACTGAACGACAGGGATCCATCAATCTGACATTCACACTGGACAGCATTTGTCCATATTTCTGGCAGTGACACTGGTGACATCTGTCCAGCATTCTGACATTCACACTGGTGACAGCTGCCCATCATCCTGTCATTCACACTGATGACAGCTGTCAATCATTCTGATATTCACACTGGTGGGAGCTGTCAGTCATTCTGGCATTCCTACTGCTGACATCTGTCCATCATTCTGTCATTCACTCTGGTGCAGCTGTCAATCATTCTGTCGTTCAGACAGGTGACAACTGTCCATCATTCTGATATCCTCAATGGATGGGAACTCTCCATCATTCTGACTTTCACATTGGTGACAGCTGTCCATCATTGGACATTCACACTTGGCAATAACTCTCGTTCTTTCTGAGCTTCCACTGTTGGCAGGTTGCCATCATTATGTCTTTCACACTGGTGACATCTGTCCATCATTCTGACATTCACACTGGGTGACAGCTGTCCTGCGTTTTGACATTCACTCTGGATGGCAGCTGTCCATCATTCTGTCATTCACTCGGGTGACAGTTGTCCATGAGTCTCATATTCACACTGGGTGACTGCTGTCCATCATTCTGACATTCACACTGGTTACACCTGTCCATCATTGTGTCATTCAGACAGGTAACAGCTGTCTATCATTCTGACATTCAAACTGGTGGCAGTTGTCAATCATTCTGTCATTCATACAGGTGACAGCTGTCTATCATTCTGACATTCACACTGGATGGCAGCTGCCCATCATCATGTCATTCTCACTGTGACAGCTGTCAATCATTCTGATATTCTCACTGGTGGCAGCTGTAAGTCATTCTGGCATTCATACTGCTGACATTTGTCCATCATACGGTCATTCACACTGGTGCAGCTGTCAATTAGTCCTCAATTCACACTGGTGACAGCTGTCAATGATTCTGGAAATTACACTGGTGACAGCTGTCCATCATTCTGACATTCACACTGCTTGACAGCCGCCCATCTTTCTGACTTTCTCAATGCGTGACATCTGTCCTGCATTCTGACATGCACACTGGGTGACAGCTGTCCATCATTCTGACATTCACACTGGGTGACAGCTGTCCATCATTCTGAGATTCTCACTGGGTGACAACTGTCCATCATTCTGAGTTTCCCATTGGTGACAGCTGCGCATCATTCTGACATTCACGCTTGGCAATAGCTGTAGATCATTCCGATCTTCAACTGTTGATAGGGGTTCATCATTATGTCTTTCACACTGGTGACATCTGTCCAGCATTCTGATATTCACACTGGTAACAGCTGCCCATCATTCTCTCATTCACATTAGACAGCAGCTGGCCATCATTCTGACAATTACACCGGGTGACATCTGTCCAACATTCTGACATTCACTCTGGAGATTGCTGTCCATCATTCTGACATTCACCTTGGTGACAATTGTCCATCATTCTGACATTCACACTGGACGGCAGCTGTCCATCATTCTGACATTAGCATTAGCGACAGCTGTCCATCATTCTGAAAATCACACTGGATGACAGCTGTCCATCATTCTGACATTCACACTGGGCAGCAGCTGTCCATCATTCAGATATACTCGCTGGACAACAGATGTCGATCATTCTGCCATTCATACGAGCGCCAACTGTCCATCATTCTCACAGTGACACTGGTGACACCTGTCCATCATTCAGATATTCCAGCTGGCATGCATCTGACATCATCCTTACATTCACACTGGTGAAAGCTGTCCATCATTCTGACATTCACACTGAACGGTAGGTATCCATCATTCTGACATTCACACTGCTAACAGCTGCCCATCATTCTGACATGCACTCTGGTGACAGCTGTCAATCATTCTGCCATTCAGACACGTGACATCTGTCCATCATTCCGACATTCACACTGGTGATAGCTGTCCATTATTCTGACATTCACACTGGACGGCAGCTGCCCATCATCCTGTCATTCACACTGCTAACAACTGTCAATCATTCTGATATTCACACTGGTGACAGTTCTCAATCATTCCGATATTCACATTGGATGGCAGCTGTCAGTCATTCTGGCATTCATACTGCTGACATCTGTCCCTCATTCTGGCATTCATACCACTGACATTTGTCCATCATTCTGTCATTCACAATGGTGCAGCTGTCAATAATTCTGCAATTCACACAGGTGACAGCTGTCAATCATTCTCGAAATTACATTCGTGACAACTGTCCATCATTCTGATATCCTCAATGGATGGCAACTCTCCATCATTCTGACTTTCACATTGGTGACAGCTGTCCATCATTCTGACATTCACACTGGTGACATCTGTCCATCATTCTGACATTCACACTGGTGACTGCTGTCCATCATTCTGACATTCACACTGTGTGACAGCTGTCCATCATTCTGACATTCTCAATGCGTTACAGCTGTCCTGCATTCTGAGATTGACACTGGTGGCAGCTGTCAATCATTCTGGCATTCACACTTGTGTCATCTGTCCATCATTTTGACATTTGCACTGCACGGGATCTGCCCAACATTCTTCCATTCACACCCGTGACAGGTGTCCATCAATCTGACATTCACATTGGTGACAGCTGTCCATCAGTCTGACATTCACACTGGGTGACAGCTGCCCATCATTCTGACATTCACACTGGTGACAGCTGTCCATCATTCTGACTTACACATTGGTGACAGCTGCGCATCATCAGACATTCACACTTGGCAATAGCTGTAGTTCATTACGATTTTCAACTGTTGATAGGGGTCCATTATTATGTCTTTCACACTGGTGACATCTGTCCATCATTCTGATATTCACATTGGTAACAGCTGCCCATCATTCTCTCATTCACATTAGACGGCAGCTGCCCATCTTTCTGACATTCACACTGGGCGACCTCTGACCAACATTCTGACATTCACACTGGTGACATCTGTCCATTCTCCTGATATTCACACTGGTAACAGCTGCCCATCATTCTCTCATTCACATTAGAAGACAGCTGTCCAACATTCTGACATTCACACTGGATGGCAGCTGTCCATCATTCCGACATTCACACTGGTGACAACTGTCCATCATTCTGACATTCACACTGGTGACAACTGTCCATCATTCTGATATTCACACTGGATGACAACTGTCCATCATTCTGACATTCACACTGGTGACAGCAGCTGTCTATCATTCTGAGTTTCCCATTGATGACAGCTGTCAATCATTCTGATATTCAAACTGGATGACATCTGTCCATCATTATGACATTCACACAAGGTGACATCTGTCCATCATTCTGACAGTCACAATGGGTGACATCTGTCTATCATTCTGACATGCACACTGGGTGACAGCTGTCCATCATTCTACATTCATACTCGGTGACAGCTGGCCATCATTCTGACATTAACACTGGTGATAGCTGTCCATCATTCTAACATTCACACTGGTGACAGCTGTCCAACATTCTGACATTCACATTGGAGACAACTGTCCATCATTCTGACATTTCCATTGGCAACAGCTGGCCATCATTCCGACATTCACACTGGACGAGAGCTATCCATCATTCCGACATTCACATTGGAAGGCAGCTGGCCATCATTCTGACATTAGCACTGGTGATAGATGTCCATCTGGCATTCACATTGGTGACAACTGTCCATCATTCTGACATTTGCATTGGCAACAGCTGTCCATCCTTCTGAAAATCACATTGGGTGACATCTGTCCATCATTCTGACATTCACACTGTATGGCAGCTGTCCATCATTCTGACACTCACACTGGACAACAGCTGTCCATCGTTTTGACATTCGCACGGGAAGGCAGATGTCCATCATTCTGACATTCTCACTGGTGACAGCTGTCCATCATTCTGACATTCACACTGGGTGACAGCTATCCATCATTCTGAGATTCACACCGTTGACAGCTATCTATCATGCTGACATTCATACTGGTGCCAGCTATCCATCATTTTGACATTCACACTGTTGACAGCTGTCCATCATTCTGACATTCACACTGGGTGACAGCTGTCCATCATTTTGACATTCTCACTTGTGCCAGCTATCCATCATTTTGACATTCACACTCATGACAGCTGTCCATCATTCTGACATCCACACTGGTGACAGCTGTCCATCATTCTGACATTCACAATGGTGACAGCTGTCAATCATTTTGACATTCACACTGGTAGTAGCTGTCAATCATTCTGGCATTCACACTGGTGGCAGCTGTCCATCATTCTGACATTTGCACTGATAACAACTGTCCATCATTCTAACAGTCACACTGGTGACAGCAGTCCATCATTCTGACACTCACACTGGACAACAGCTATCCATCATTTTGACATTCACACTGTTGACAGCTGTCCATTATTCTGACATTCACACTGGGTGACAGCTGTCCATCATTTTGACATTCTCACTTGTGCCAGCTATCCATCATTTTGACATTCACACTCATGACAGCTCTCCATCATTCTGAGATTCACACTGGGTGGCAACTGTCCATCATTTTGACGTTCACACTGGACGGCATCTGTCCATCATTCTGTTATTCACACTGGTGACATCTGTCCATCAATCTAACATTAACACTGCTGACTGCTGCCATCATTTTGACAGTCACACTGGTGACTGCTGTCCATAAATCTGACATTTACACTGGTGACATTAGTCCATCATTTTGACATTCACACTGGGTGACAGCTGTCCATCATTCTGACATTCACACTGGGTGACAGCTGTCCATCATTTTGACATTCTCACTTGTGCCAGCTGTCCATCATTCTGACACTCACACTGGTGACAGCTGTCCATCATTTTGACATTCACACTCATGACAGCTGTCCATCATTCTGACATCCACACTGGTGACAGCTGTCCATCATTCTGACATTCACACTGGTGACAGCTGTCAATCATTTTGACATTCACACTGGTAGTAGCTGTCATTCATTCTGGCATTCACACTGAGGGCAGCTGCCCATCATTCTGACATTTGCACTGATAACAACTGTTCATCATTCTAACAGTCAGACAGGTGACAGCGGTCCATAAATCTGACATATACACTGGTGACAGCCGTCCATCATTCTGATTCCCACACTGGTGACATCTGTCCATCATTCTGACATTCACACTGGTGACAGCAATCCATTATTCTGACATTCACACTGGTGACAGCTGTCCATCATTCTGACATCCGCACTGGAGACAGATGTCAATCATTCTGATACTGACTCTGGTGACAGATGTCAATCATTCTGACATTCACACTGGTGACAGCTGTCTAACATTCTGACATTCACACTGCTTGTAGCTGTCAATCATTCTGGCATTCACACTGATTATAGCTGTCCATCATTCTGACATCCACACTGGTGACAGATGCCAATCAATCTGATACTGACACTGGTGTCAGATGTCAATCATTCTGACATTCACACTGGTGACAGATGTCAATTATTCTGATCTCAACGAACGGCAGCTGTCCATTATTTTGACTTACACATTGGTGACAGCTGCACATCTTTGGACATTCACGCTTGGCAATAGCTGTAGATCATTCTGATCTTCAACTGTTGATAGGGGTCCATCATTATGTCTTTCACACTGGTGACATCTGTCCATCATTCTGATATTCACATTGGTAACAGCTGCCCATCATTCTGTCATTCACATTAGATGGGCAGCTGCCCATCATTCTGATATTCACACTGGGTGACATCTGTCCATCAGTCTAACATTCACACTGGTGACAGCTGTCCATCATTGTGACATTCCAACTGGTGACAGCTGTCCAGAACTCTGACATTGACACTGGTGACATCTGTCCATCATTCTGGCATTCACACTAGACGGCAGCTGTCCATCATTCTGACATTCGCATTGGCGACAGCTGTCCATCATTCTGAAAATCACACTGGGTGACAGCTGTCCATCATTCTGACATTCACACTGGTGACAGCTGTCCATCATTCTGACACTCACACTGGACAACAGCTGTCCATCGTTTTGACATTCGCACGGGAAGGCAGATCTCTATCATTCTGATATTCACACTGGGTGACAGCTATCCATCATTCTGAGATTCACACTGTTGACAGCTATCTATCATGCTGACATTCATACTGGTGCCAGCTATCCATCATTCTGACATTCACACTGGGTGACAGCTGTCCATCATTTTGACATTCTCACTTGTGCCAGCTATCCATCATTTTGACATTCACACTGGTGGCAGCTGTCCATCATTCTGACATTCACACTGGTGACAGCTGTCAATCATTTTGACATTCACACTCATGACAGCTGTCCATCATTCTGACATCCACACTGGTGACAGCTGTCAATCATTTTGACTTTCACACTGGTAGTAGCTGTCAATCATTCTGGCATTCACACTGGGGGCAGCTGTTCATCATTCTGACATTTGCACTGATAACAACTTTCCATCATTCTAACAGTCACACTGGTGACAGCAGTCCATCGTTTTGACATTCACGCTGATGACAGCTGTCCATCATTCTGAGATTCACACTGTTGACAGCTGTCCATCATGCTGACATTCATACTGGTGCCAGCTATCCATCATTTTGACATTCACACTGTTGACAGCTGTCCATCATTCTGACATTCACACTGGGTGACAGCTGTCCATCATTCTGAGATTCACACTGGGTGGCAACCATCCATCATTTTGACGTTCACACTGGACGGCATCTGTCCATCATTCTGTTATTCACACTGGTGACATCTGTCCTTCAATCTAACATTAACACTGCTGACTGCTGCCATCATTTTGACAGTCACACTGGTGACTGCTGTCCATAAATCTGACATTTACACTGGTGACATTAGTCCATCATTTTGACATTCACACTGGGTGACACCTGTCTATTATTCTGACATTCACACTGTTGACAGCAGTCCAACATTCTGATATTTATACTGGTGATAACTGTCCATCATTCTGACAGTCACACTGGCAGCAGATGTTCATCATTTTGACATGCACACTGGATGGCAGCTGTTCATCATTCTGACATTCACACTGAACAGCCAATGTCCATCATTCTGACATTGACACTGGTGACAACTATCCATCATTCTGACATTGACAATGATGACATCTGTCCATCATTCTGACAGTCACACTGGTGACATCTGTCCATCATTCTGACATTCACACTGGTGACAACTGTCCATCATTCTGACATTGATACTGGTGACAGCTGTTCATCATTCTGACATTGACACTGGTGATAGCTGTCTATCATTCTGATGATCACACCTTCTGTAGACACCTTTTGTTTCTGTGACAAGTGGCAAATAACATTTTCGCCACACAAGTTTCAGGCAATGACCATCTCTAACAAGAGGAAATCTAACCACTTGATGTTCAATGGCATTACCTCACACTGTTTTCTCATACCTCCTGCTTTTCAGCAATGGCAGTCACATCGGCAAGAGTGCCACTGCAACCATTTTGCCCTCTGTCTGGCAGGACAAGGTGGCACATAAACAGGAAGGAACAGAGCAGAATCAACGAGTGGCAGATGAGCCTTCATCCACTGTGCTTGATAGAGGGAATGGTTCCCTTCATCATTGGCAATTGTGACAGATTCCATAGTATCCACCTTCATGAATGAGCATGTTGTCCTGCCTTCTGTCTCTTCTCAGCTCCAATCTCCCCTTCAGCCTGTTCTCTGGAATGATGTACAAATTGCAGATTTTGGGATCAAAGACCTCTAGCTTTGTATCTCACCCGCAATCCCCTTTTTCTGATTTTAAGCTTCTAGACACCCAAGAACTGTGATCTGTCCAGTCACGGCAAACCCAGGGGGGAGAGAAAGAGAGAGACCCACGGTAGTGATGAGGAAGCCCTGCCACATGAGCCGACTCTCACAGCCATCACCTCATAAACTGGCTCCATGCGTATCTTACGTTCTGGTCAGGGTGAGCACGTGGGGCACCAACGGACACAAGTGGGCTGCAGTCAGGACAGGGGGATCAAACGTTCTTCTGCCAGATCATCAGAAGAGGAGGTCGGAGGCCTGTTTTGCTGCAGGGAACTCAGAATTGGGTCTTGATGGTCCAGCCTACAGGAGAACATTGATAGGCATGCATAGTGAGTAAGCCTGCTTCACTGGCAGGACTGTCAGCCAGCCTGGTGTATCTAACAAGGAGCATGGAGAGATTAGTTCCAAGCTGGCTCAGTGCTTTATAAAGATGCACCCGGAGCCCATCCTTTCCACTGTGAATGTGGTCATTAACTCCATGACAGCACTTGTGGGTCCAGCTTGTGGTGGACTGCCTGGTAGCCAATATTTCACCTTTCACTGCAGCACAAGAAGCAGCTACTCAACAACTGAGTGCTACATTGGAAGCTCAAACTTAATTCATGAGGCCCATGCTTGTCTCCATAGAGACCAGACTGCTGCCATGAGGCCTATGGAACTCAAGTCATCAAAGTGGCACACAGGCTCTCAGAGCAGGTCCAGCCGTCTGTGCTCTTTGTTATAAAAGTATAATCATTTTCATAATATTATTGTGATTTATTGTAAAATAAGGTTCATGGTGGGGTTTGGATAGTTTATGTGGGATTTAACAGAATTGAAGACAGCTGGTCTGGAGGGTTGGAAGTGTCAAATGAAGTTAGGTGGAGAGGGGTTTGAAATGCTAAATACGTAAACATTGGCTGAAGTCATAGAATGTAAGGTATGAGGAGAATTTGCATTTTTAGATAAATTGGGGCAGTTTGAATTTCAAAGAGATAGTAGGTTGTTTACACCTAGCCAGACAGCTAGGCCAATCAGTGTGTTTATTTTCCTAAAGGTTACTGAAAATATTAGCAGAGTGAAAAGTTTATGTTATGGGAAAGTACATTTTCGAATGGGACAATGGAATTTACAGATTAAAAAGAGAGAAAAATGTAAATAAGGGAGAATGAAAGGCTTTTTTTAATATTCATTCATGGGACTCTTTGTGGGATATTTTAAATTCCTTGATCGGTTTGGAGTTGGCGAATCTTAAGGCTACGAGTATGAGAAGCACATTGAATTCAGGAGTTGGTGTGAGGGATTTTTAAAATGGTGAGACTGCAAAATTAGCTGTATCCATGGCTAAAATGTTTTTGGAAGTGGAAGTTATAATTCCGATTTCACGACAAAAAGTATCTAAGGGTAAGTTAACAGAGTTGGCAGATAAGTTGCAGTTGACATTACCTGTAGGGGCAAAGAAATCAGACATACTTGAACTGATAGCACAGTATTTGAAGTTGGAAGTGATACCTGACATTAGTGAGTCACAGCTGGAGGTAGTGAGACTTCAGTTACAAATAAAGAGGCTTGAACATGAACAAGCAAAGGAAATGGAAAAACTGGAATTAGAGACAACAGAAAAAGAAGATGAATGAGAAAAGGCATTTCAAAGGAAACTGGCAGAAAGGCAGGAGAGAGAAAAAAGAAAGGAAAGAGAATTTGAAATGGTGAGGTTAGAAAAGGAAGAAAGAGGAAATGAGAGAGAGAGAGAGAGAAAGAGTACCAGCTTAAAAAGCTGGAAGTTAAAAAAGAGATCTCAGATCTTGCAGAGGGTTCTGATGATGGGAAAAGCTTCAACTGCAAACCCAGTGAGGATATGTTTAAGTTTGTACAAGCTCTTCTGAAGTTGAAGAAAGCGATGTAGAGGCATCTTTATTTCATTTGAGAAGATACCTAAACAGAAGGAATGGCCACAAGAAAATTGGATGTTGCTTTTACAGTCAAAGTTAGTGGATAGAGCTCATGAGGTTTGTGCATCACTGTCAGGACAAGTGTTGGTGGATTATTATATGGTAAAAAGGCTATTTTGAGTGCATATGAGTTGGTTCCTGAGGCATACAGGCAGAAATTTAGGAATATAAGGAAACATTTATATTGATTTTGAAAGGGTAAAACAAAGTCATTTTGACCAGTGGATACGGGCATTAAAGATAGAGACAACAATTGCAGCTCTTAGAGAAGTTATTCCTTTGGAAAAATTCAAAGATTCAATTCTTTCAATAGTGAGAACTTATGGATGAACAGACGGTTGATTCTGTAAGACAAGCAGCAGAGATAGCTGATGACTATGAGTTAGTTCATAGAGCTAAACCTTTTTTTTTATCACCCTTTCAAATTGGAGAAGGATAGAAAGTGGGAAGGTGAAAGGAAGGCAGGTAGTCAGGGAAGGGAAGAAGTAGGTGGAAATTTCCAAGATTTTTTTTTATCTCAGACTAAAAAGGAAGGTGATGAGGGCAGAAGTGATGCTTGAAAATTGAGGTGTTTTCACTGTGATAAAATTGGGCACACAAAGTCAATGTGTTGGAAATTACAGGGAAAATCTGTTGCATTTATTGGGATGCAGAAAAATTCTGGAAGTATAAGGACTGTGGATTCAGGCACAGAAAAAAAACAGTGGTTTGTGTACATGTAAAGCAGGAAGAATCAGTGATAGGTAAAGAAGTGAGAGGTAAAGAAGTCATAAAAACTCATCTGGGTTAACTAATGTCCTTTAGGGAAGGAAATCTGCCATCCTGGGGGTTAGCATTGACCAAAAACTGAACTGGACTAACCACATAAATACTGTGGCTACAAGAACAGGTCAGAGGCTGGGAATCCTGTGGCGAGTAACTCACCTCCTGACTCCCCAAAGCCTGTCCACCATCTACAAGGCACAAATCAGGAGTGTGATGTAATACTCCCACTTGCCTGAATGAGTGCAGCTCCCACAACACTCAAGAAACTTGACACCATCTAGGACAAAGCAGCCGCTTGATTGGCATCACATCCACAAACATTCACTCCCTCCACCACCGACGCACAGTGGCGGCAGTGTGTACCATCTACAAGGTGCACTGCAGGAATTCACCAAGGCTCCTTTGACAGCACCTTCCAAACCCACGACCAGCACCACCCAGAAGGACAAGGGCAGCAGATAAATGGGAAAACCACCACCTGCAAGTTCCCCTCCAAGTCACTCACCATCCTGACTTGGAATTATATCACCGTTCCTTCACTGTCACTGGGTCAAAATCCTGGAACTCTCTCCCTAACAGCACTGTGGGTGTACGTACAGCACATGGACTGCAGCGATTCAAGAAGGCAGCTCAGCACCACCTTCTCAAGGGCAACTAGGGATGGGCAATAAATGCTGACCCAGCCAGTAACGCCCATATCCCATGAATGAATAAAAAGAAAAAATAATCCTTACCTGGCCTGGTCTGGCCTACATGTGATTCCAGATCCACAGCAATGCGGTTGACTCTTAACTGCCCTCTGAAATGGCTGGGCAAGCAGCTCAATTCAAGGTTTATTAGGGATGGGCAACAACTGCTAGGCTTGCCAGCAATGCCCACATCCCATGAAAGAATAAACAAAAGTCACTGCAGGACTTTTCATTTCTCACCCATCTTCAGCTGTCAACCTATAGAATAACTTGTGCAACTTACAGGCATGGAATGACAAGTGACAGGTACTATTCATCAGGTAATGATCACCTTCAACAAGGAAGATCTGAACTCTGTCATTCTTCAATGGCGCCACCATCATTCAGTATCCTGAGGGTCACCATTGACCAAATATTTAACAGAGCAGACAGGGTACTGTGCAAAAGGTCACTTACCTTCTGAGTCCTTAAAGCCTGACCACCATATGGCTCAATCATGAATGTTGTAGAGTACTCATCACCCACCTGCAGCAGAACTCAGGAAGCTGGACATCGTGTAGGATAGAAGCAAAAAGCAAAAAACTGCAGAGGCTGGAAATCCAAAACAAAAATAAAAATAAATATAGATATAAATCAAAATAAAAATAAGGTGCAACACCTGTCCCTTTACTTCCCCTCTCCTCAACGTCCAAGGACCCAAACACTCCTTTCAAGTGAAGCAGCATTTCACTTGCACTTCCCTCAGTTTAGTCTACTGCATTCGCTGCTCCCAATGTGGTTTCCTCTACATTGGAGAGACCAAACACAGACTGGGTGACCGCTTTGCAGAACACCTTCGGTCTGTCCGCGAGCATGACCCAGACCTTCCTGTCACTTGCCATTTCAACACTTCATCCTCCTCTCATGCCCACATGTCTGTCCTTGGCCTGCTGCATTGTTCCAGTGAAGCTCAACGCAAATTGGAGGAACAGCACCTCATCTTCTGACTAGGCACCTTACAGCCTTCTGGACTGAATATTGAGTTCAACAATGTTAGATCATGAACTCTCTCCTCCATCCCCAACCCCTCTCCAATCCCCTTTTTTCCAATAATTTATATAGATTTTTCTTTTCCCACCTATTTCCATTATTTTTAAATGTATTTCTATCCATTGTTTTATCTCGATCTTTTAGCCTATTTCGATTCCTTCACCCCACCCCCACTAGGGCTATCTGTACGTTGCTTGTCCTGTTTTTTACCCTTAATTAGCACATTCCTTAGATAATATCACCACCACCTTCAACACCTCTTTGTCCTTTTGTCTGTGACATCTTTTGGTTATCTCCACCTATCACTGGCCCTCTATCCAGCTCTACCTGTCCCACCCCCCCACCTTAAACCAGCTTATATTTCACCTCTCTTCTATTTTTACTCAGTTCTGTTGAAGAGTCATACGGACTCAAAACGTTAACTGTGTTCCTCTCTGCAGATGCTGTCAGACCTGCTGAGTTTTTCCAGGTATTTTTATTTTTGTACTGTGTAGGCTAGAGCAGTTTGATTGATTTCACCCTTGTCACCAGGTTCAATCACTGGCGTACTGTATACTGTATACATACATTTTGCAGAATCCATTGCAAAATCTCACCAAGATTAACCTGCTTACCTCCCTCATTTACAACCTCTAACACTGAGAATGACAAGAACAGTAACATCATGAGAATATTATTATCACTAATTTCCCCTCAAGTCACAAACCATCATGATGTAGATATTTATCAGCTACTCTTTCATTGCTACTGGGTCAATGTCCTGGAACAGCCTAGTTAACACCATCAGAGGAGCATTGTCATCACACAATTCAAGGCAAAGGCACATTTCTACCTTCAGTTCACCTACGGGTGGGACAGAAACGCTGGTCTTGCTGGCAATGCCAACATCTTGAGAACAAATAAAAATAAACCCAGTTAACAGTACAAGGTTTATTATTGTAATAAATTGAATGGAAAATGGTTGAACTGAGTGAGCAGCCTATCAGAGGTCAGAGTGGCCTTGTGCTCATTGTACATCAGCATTGACTTTCATAAACAAACATGAATAGGAAGTAACCGCCAGCACTATTGTCCTTTAACACTGCTGAAATGAAAGCAGTAATGTATTGCCATGGTTACAATGTTCCTTTGATTGCTGTGCATGGAATTTGTTTATTTATTTCTTGGGTGGATGAACAAAAGAAAGGATTTAATGTTTCTCACGAACTCTGTGTGTCCGAAAGTGCTTTCCAACAATGAAGTACTTCTGAGTTGTCATCATTTTTGTAATGTAGGAAACATAGCAGCCAATTTGCCTACAGGAGGCTCCATTAAAGAACAATGTAGTAATAACCAAATAATTTGTTCATTAATGCCATTCGCTGAGGGATAATATTAACAAGAACTCCCCTGGCTTAACTTCCCTGCTCTTCTTCAAACAGGAACTTTTATGTGCAGCTATGAAGTCAGACAGCACTCTGTTAACCTGACTGTGCAGAACTCCATCTTTACTGCACTCGAGTGTCAGTCTGGATTATGTGTCAAATCTCGAGTAGAATTCTGGCATTCTGACTCTGATACGAGTGTTTGACCCATTGAGGCCAGGCCATGAGGAACTCTTCCACCCATTCACCACCGCATGTCAGACATTGATTGTTCCACCCATTCACCATTTTGTATCAGTCATCAACTCTCCCACACATATAGCATATGTGAGTGTCTGTCTGTCTGTGACTCTGTGTGTGTGTGTGTGTGTGTGTGTGTGTGTGTGTGTGTGTGTGTGTGTGTGTGTGTGTGTGTGTGTGTGTATACACGTGTGTGAGAGAGAGAGTGTGTGTGTGTCTGTCAGTGTGTGTCTGTGAGAGTTTGTGCGTGCCTGTGAGTGTGTGTCTGTCTCTGAGTGTGTGTGAGAGAGTATGTGTATGTGTCTTTTTGTCTGTGAGAGCGCGTGTGTGTCTGTAAGTGTGTTTGTGTGTTTTGGGTGTGTGTGTGTGTGTGTGTGTGTGTGTGTGAGTGTGTCAGTGTGTTGAGTGTGTCTATGAGTGTGCATGAGAGAGAGTGTGTTTATGAGTGTGTGGGTGCCTGTGGGTGTGTGTGTCTGTGAGTGTGTTTGTGTCTGAGTGTGTGTATGTGTGTCTGTGAGTGTGTGAGTGTTTGTGTGAGTCTGTGTGTGTAAGCGTGTGTGTGAGAGTGTGTGTGAGAGTGTGTGTGTCTGTGTGAGTGTTTGTCTGTGTGACTCTGTGTGTGTACATGTGAGTGTGTGTGTGTGTGTGTGTGTGTCTGTTAGTGTGTGTGTGAGTATGTATGCATGTCTGAGTGTGTATGTCTGTGAGTATGTGTCTGAGTGTGAGTATGTGAGTCCATGAGCATGTGAGTCTGTAAGCATGTGTGTCTTTGAGGGTGTGTGTATGTGTGAATGGGCATGTGTGAGAGAGAGAATGCCTGTGAGTATCTGTCTGTGAGTGTGTGTGTTTCTGTCTGTCGGTGAGTGTGTGTGTGTAAGAGTGTGTGTCTGTGTCTGTCTGTGAGTGTGTGTCTGTGAGAGTGTGTGTGTTTGTGTGTTTGTCTGTGTGTGTATCTGTGAGAATGTGTGTGCGCTTATGTCTATGAGTGTGAGTGTGTGTCTGTGAGTATGTGTCTGTGAATATGTGTGAGTGTTTGTGTGCTCCTGTGATTGTGTGTCTGTCTCTGTGTGTGAGAGAGTGTGTGTATGGGTGAGTGATAGTGCGTCTGTGAGAGTGTGTGTGTCTCTGAGGGAGTGTGTGTTTTGAGTGTGTGAGTATGTTAGTGTGTGACTGTGAGTGTACCTGTATCTGTGAGTGTGTGTGTGTGTGTGTGTGTGTGTGTGTGTGTGTGTGTGTGTGTGTGTGTGTGTCTGTGAGTATGTAAGAGAGTGTATATGTGTGTGTGTCTGTGTGTGTATGTCTTTGACTGTGTGTATGTGTGAATGGGTGTGTGAGAGAGAGCCTGTGAGTATCTGTCTGTGAATGTGTGTGAGTGTGTGTGTGTGTATGTATGTCTGTGAGAGTGTGTGTGTTTGTGAGAATATGTGTGTTTGTGAGTCTGTCTGTCTGTAAGTGTGTTTGTGTGTGTCTGTCTGAGTGTGTGTGTCTGTAAGAGTGTGTGTGTGAATATGTATGTGTGTATGCGTCTGTGATTGTGTGTCTGTCTCTGTCTATGAGAGACTGTGTGTACGGGTGAGTGATAGTGCGTGTGTGTGTCTGTGACTGAGTGTGTGTTTTGAGTATGTGCATGTCAGTGTGTCAGTACGTGTGAATGTGCCTGTGTCTGAGAGTGTGTGTGTATGTCTGTGAGTGTTTATGAGAGAGTGTGTGCATGAGCATGTGCACATGTGTCTTGTATTTGTGTGTGTCTGTGAATGTGCATGTGTTTGCAAGTGTGTGTGCACCTGTGGGTGTGTGTGGCTGAGAGTATGTTTGTGCCTGTGAGTGTGTCTGAGAGTGTGCATATGTCTGTGCATGTGTGTGTGTCTGTGTATGTCTATGAGTGTGTGACTGTGTCTGTGTGTGTACGCATGAGTGTGTATGTCTATGAATGTGTGTGTGTCTATGTTTATGTGTGTTTGTGAGACTCTGTGTGCACTTGTGTGTGTGCATGAGAGTGTGTATGTTTGTGTCAGTGTGTGAGTGACTGTGTATGCATGTCTGTGAATCTGTGAGCATGTGAGTCAGTGAGCATGTGTGTCTTTGAGGGTGTGTGTATGTGTGAATGGGTGTGTGTGAGAGACAGTGTTTGTGAGTGTGTGTGAGTGTATGTGTGCCTGTGAATGTGCGTATGTTTGTGTGTGTGTGTCTATGAGTGTTTGTGTGTCTGTGGGTATGTGTGTCTGAGTGTTTTGTGTATGTCTGTGGGTGTGTGTGTGGGTGTGTATGTCTGTGAGTGTATTTGTGTCTGAGAAGGCATCTGAGAGAGTGTGTGTGTATGTGTGTATGTCTGTCTGTGAGTGTGCGAGTGTTTACCTGTGTGTGTCATGTGTGTGCATGAGTGCTTGTGAGATTGTGTGTATCTATGAATGTGTATGTGTCTGTGTCTGTGTATCTGTGCATGAGTGTTTGTCTGTGTGTACATGTGCGTGAGTGTGTGTGTGAGTTTGTGTGTCTGTTTGTGAGTGAGTGTGTATGTGTGTTTGAGATTGTGTATGTCTACGAGTATCTGCCTGTGAATGTGTGTGTGAGTGTGTGAGTCTGTGAGCATGTGTGTTCTTGGGCGTGTGTGCATGTTTCATACGGAATTAGGGGTAATATATTAGCTTGGATAGAGGATTGGCTAACCAACAGAAAGCAGAGAGTCAGGATAAATGGGTCTTTTTCTGGATGGCAAGCTGTAACTAGTGTAGTGCCACAGGGTTTGGTCCTTGGGCCCCAACTATTTACAATCAATATTAATGATTTGGATTTATGGATAGAAGGTACTATAGCTAAATTTGCAGATGACACCAAAATAGGTGGGAAAGTAAGTTGCAATGAAGAAATAAGAAATTTACAAATGGATATGGACAGGTTAGGTGAATGGGCCAAAATTTGGTAGATGGTGTTTAACGTGGATAAGTGTGAGGTTATCCGTTTTGTTTGGAAGAATAAAAAGGCGACTTATTATTTAATTAGAGAGAAACTTCAGAATGCTTCAGTGCAGAGGGATCTGGGTGTCCTCATGCATGAATCGCTGAAAGCTAGTATGCAGGTACAGCAAGTAATAAGAAAGGCAAATGGAATTTTGACATTTATTGCTAAAGGAATAGAGTATAAAAATAGGGAAGTGTTGTTACAACTGTTCAAGGCATTGGTGAGACTGCACCTGGAGTACTGTGCACAGTTTTGGTCCCCTTACTTGAGGAAGGATGTAACTCTTTCGAGTACAAACCCATTTCCATCTGTTTCAGATGAAGTTACATTATTTCATAGTTTGCCATTGTGAGATTTGAACTCTTGATCTTGGGGTTACAAACTCAGTACCATAACCACTTGGCTATTTAGGCCAAGCCAAAGG
Organism: Isurus oxyrinchus; assembly: GCA_026770705.1. Classification (NCBI taxonomy): domain Eukaryota; kingdom Metazoa; phylum Chordata; class Chondrichthyes; order Lamniformes; family Lamnidae; genus Isurus; species Isurus oxyrinchus. The sequence goes on from JANJGN010000002.1 coordinate 141,458,306, forward strand.
CAATTTGATGAGGATTTGTAACTCTTTCGAGTACAAACCAGTTTCCATCTGTTTCAGATGAAGTTACATTGTTTCATAGTTTTGCCATTGTGAGATTTGAACTCTCAATCTTGGGGTTACAAACCCAGTACCATAACCACTTGGCTAATTAGGCCAAGCTTATAGGTGGACAATATAGGGTCTGTTGTAACTCTTTCAAGTACAAACACGTTTCCATCTGTTCCTGTTCAGATGAAGTTACATTGTTTCATAGTTTGTCATTGTGAGATTTGAATTCTTGATCTTGGGGTTACAAACCCAGTACCATAACCACTTGGCTATTTAGGATGTAGTTGCACTGGAGGCGGTTCAGAGGAGGTTCACTAGATTGATTCCAGAGATGCGGGGCTTGTCTTATGAGGAGAGATTGAGCAGTTTAGGCCGATACTCGCTAGAGTTTAGAAGGATGAGAGGAGATCTAATTGAGGTTTATAAGATGTTAAAGGGGATAGGCAAAGTAAACGTGGAGCGGATGTTTCTCCTTGTGGGGCATTCTAGAACGAAAGGCCATAATTTTAGGCTAAGGGGTGGTAGATTTAAATCAGTGATGAGGAGGAATTACTTTCTCAAAGGGTTGTGAATCTGTGGAATTCACTACCTCAGAGTGCAGTGGATGCCGGGACACTGAATAAATTTAAGGAGGAGATAGACAGATTTAGTAATGGTTTGAAAGGTTATGGGGAGAGGGCAGGAAATTGGAGTTGAGGCCGAAATGAGATCAGCCATGATTGTATTGAATGGCGGGGCAGGCTCGAGGGGCTGAATTACCTACTCCTGCTCCTCGTTCTTATGTTTTTATGTTCAATGGGCATGTGTGAGAGAGAGTGTGTTTGTGAGTGTGTGTGTGCCTGCCTGTCTGTCTGTGAGGGTGTGTGTGTGTGTGTCTGTGAGTGTATTTGAATATATATGTGCCTGTGAGTGTGTGTAGTCTGTGTGTCTGTGTCTATGAGTGTGTGTGTCTGTCTGTGAGTGTGTGAGAGTGCATGTTTGTGTGTGTCTATGAGTGTGTATTAGTGTGTGTGTGTACCTGTGAGTGTGTGTGTCTGTGAGTATGGGTCTGTGAGGATGTGTATGTGTGTGTCTGCGCGTGTTTGTGTGTGTCTGTCAGTTTCTGTATGTGTTTGTGAGTGTGTGAGTGCCTGTGTGTGTGTGTCTGAGTGTGTTTGTGCCTGTGAGTGTGCCTGAGAGTGTGTGTGTGTGTGTTTGTTTTTGTATGTGTATCTGTCAGTGTGCGAATGTGAGTCTGTGTGTGTGTGTGTGTGTGTGTGTGTGTGTGTGTGTGTGTGTGTCTGTGAGTGTGTGTGTGTGTGTGTGTGTGTGTGTGTGTGTGTGTGTGTGTGATGAGTGTGTGAGTGATGAGTGTGTGTTAGTGTGTCTGTGTACTTGTGAGTGTGTGTGTCTGTATGTCTGTGAATATGTGCCTGTGAGTGTTTATGTGTGCCTAAATGTGTGTGTGTGTGTCTGTGTGCATGTGTGTGGGTGTGTTTATGTCTGTCAGTGTGTGTGTGTGTGTGTGTGTGTGTGTGTGTGTATGTGTGTCTGAGAGTGTCAGAGTATGTTTGAGAGTGTGTGTGTGCATGAATGATGAGTGTGTGTTTCTGTGAGTATGTGTCTGTGAATATATGTGTCTGTGAGTGTTTGTGTGTGTGAGTGTGTGTGTGTATGTTTTGAGTGTGTGTGTATTTTACATGTGTGCGTCAGTGTGTGTGTGCCTGTGTCTGTGAGTATGCGTGTGTTTGCGAGTGTGTGTGTGCCGTAAGTGTGTCTGAGAGTGTGTGTCTGTGTGTTTGTTTCTGTGTGTGTCTGTCAGTGTGCAAGTGTGAGTCTGTGTGCATACATGTGTGCATGAGTGTGTGTGAGACTGCGTGTGTGTGAGTGACAGTGTCTGCATATGTGTGAGTGATAGTGTCTGTACATGTGTGTGTTTGAGTGTGTGAGTGTGTGTGTGTGAGTGTGTGTGTGTGTGTGTGTGTCTGTCCGTGTGTGAGTATGTGTGTGCGTGTGTGTGAGTGAGTGAGTATGTGTGTCTGAGAGTGTGTATGTTTGTGAGTGTGTGTGTGTGAGTGATGAGTATGTTTAGTGTGTGTATGTATACCTGTGAGTGTGTGTGTGTCTGTGAGTGTGTGTCTGAGTGTTTGTGTGTGTCTAAGTGTATGTGTGCGTATCTGTGTGTGTGTCAGTGTGTGTGCATGTTTGTGAGTGTGTCAGTGTGTGTGTGTGCCTGTGAGTGTGTGTGTGTCTGTGAGTCTGCATGTGTTTGCAAGTGTTTGCGTGTGCCTGTGGGTGAGAGTGTTTGTGCCTGTGAGTGCATCTGAGAGTGTGTGTGTGTCTGTCAGTGTGCAAGTGTGAGTCTGTGTGTCTGACAGTGTGTTTGTGCTTGTGAGTGTGTCTGTGTGTGCGTGTGTGTGTTTCAGTGTGTGTGCGTGTGTGTGTGTGTGCGCCTGTGTCTCTGAGTGTGTATGTGTCTATCTGCCATTTTAGTTTAAACCCTCCCCAACAACTCTAGCAAATATTCACCCTAGGACATCAGTGCTGGTCCTGCCCAGGTGTATCCTACCCAGTTTGTACTGGTTCCAGCTCCCCCAGAATCGATCCCTATGTCCCAGGAATCTGGAACCCTCCCCTTCACACCAACACTTCAGCCACGTATTCATCCAATATATCCTGCTATTTCTACTCTGACTGGCATGTGGCACTGGTAGTAATCCTGAGATCACTACCTTTAAGGTCCTACTTTTCAACTTACTTCCTAACTCCCTATATCCTGCTTTTAGGACCTCATCCTTTTTTTTTAAACTTATGTTGTTTGTACCAACGTGTACCACGACCACTGGCTGTTCACCCTCCCCCTTCAGAATGTCCTCTAGCCACTCAGACATCCTTGACCCTAGCACCAGGGAGGAAACATACCATCCTGGAGTCTCGTTTGCGGCCATAGAAACGCCTATCTATTCCCCTTACAATTGAATCCCCTATAACTATTGCATTCCCAACTTTTTACTCCTCCCCTGTGCAGCAGAGCCAACCATGATGCAATGAATTTGGCTGTTGCTGCTTTCCCCTGAGAGGCCATGTCCCCCAACAGTTTCCAAAGTGGTATATCTGTTTTGTAGGGGAATAGCCACAGGAAATTCCTGCACTGCCTGCCTAGTCCTCTTGCTCTGCCTGGTGGTTACCCATTCCCTTCCTGCCTGTGGACTCTTAGCCCGTGGCATGACCACCTCTCTATACGTGCCATCCATGATACTTCCCACCTCGCGGATGCTCCACAGTGTCCGCCGCTCCAGCTCTGAAACCCGGGCTTCCAGGAGCTGCAGCTGGAGACACTTCCCACGCACATATTGGGCACAGGCACTGGAAATGTTTCCGGCTTCCCATGTAGAGCAGGAGGAGCACACCACGACTTTGAGCTCTCCTGCCATGACTTACCACTTTAAATTAAATTAAACATTTTGGAAGATACTTTATATCAAATAATATCAATTACTCTATGGCCCTTCTCCCCTGCTCCTCGTTGTTACAGAATATAGCCCTTACAAACCATGAACCTCAAAATAAGACCTTAAAAACTATGAGCTATAAATACTTACCCGACCGTACTCACAGCACTCAAAGGATCACCTCATTCCCTCCTCACCGAACTCCCTCAATCACCAAACTCCTCTTGGCATGTGTGTCCATAGAACTCTGAAGGTGGAGGGGCATGTTAGTGGGGTGGTGAAAAAGGCATTTGGGACACTTGCCTTTATCAATTGAGGCATAGATTATAAAAGTAGGGAGGTCATGTTGGAGTTGTATAGAACCTTGGTGAGGCCACAGCTGGAGTACTGTGTGCAGTTCTGGTCACCACATTATAGGAAGGATGTGATTGCACTGGAGGGGGCGCAGAGGAGATTCACCAGGATGTTGCCTGGAATGAAACATTTAAGTTATGAAGAGAGGTTGGATAGACTTGGGTTGCTTTCCTTGGAGCAAAGAAGACTGAGGGGCGACCTGATCGAGGTGTACAAGATTATGAGGGGCATGGACAGGGTGGATAGGGAGCAGCTGTTCCCCTTAGTTGAAGGGTCAGTCACGAGGGGACATAAGTTCAAGGTGAGGGGCAGGAGGTTTTGGGGGGATGTGAGGAAAATCTCTTTTACCCAGAGGGTGGTGACGGTCTGGAACGCACTGCCTGGGAGGGTGGTGGAGGTGGGTTGCCTCACATCCTTTAAAAAGTAACTGGATGAGCACTTGGCACGTCATAACATTCAAGGCTATGGGCCAAGTGCTGGTAAATGGGATTAGGTAGGTAGGTCAGGTGTTTCTCATGTGTCGGTGCAGACTCGACAGGCCGAAAGGCCTCTTCTCCATTGTGTGATTCTGTGATTTAAGCACTCTACTGTAGCCCAAAGCAGCACTCCAGTGCAGACCCATTTGTGTCTTTAGTGTGTGTGATTGATGAGTTTGTGAGGGTGTGAGGGTGTGAGCCTGTGAGGGTGTATGTCTTTGAGGGTGTTTGTATGTGTGAATGGGTATGTGTGTGAGAAAGTGTGTTTGTGAATATGTGCGAGTGTGTTTGTGAATGTGTGCAAGTGTATATGTGCCTGTGAGTGTGTATGTGTGTGAGTATGTGTCTGTGAGTGTGTATGTGTAAGTGATGAGTTTGTGAGTATGAGAGCCTGTGAGTGTGTGAGTCTGTGAGCATGTGTATCTTTGAGGGTGTGAGTATGTGTGAATGGGTGTGTGTGAGAGAGTGTGTTTGAGTGTATGTGTGCCTGTGTGTGTTTGTGTGTGTATGTGTGTGTGTGTCTGTGAGCTTGTGTGCCTGTCTGTGAGTGTTTGTGTATGTCTGTAAGTATATGTGTGTGTCTGTGTTTGTGTGTATCTGTTCAGTGCGTGTCTGTCTCCGAGTGTGTGAGAAAAAGAGTGTGTGTGTGTGTGTGTGTGTGTGTGTGTGTGTGTGAGTGATAATGTGTGTGTGTGTGTATCTGTGAGTGTATTCATTTCTGTTAGTGTGTCTGGGAGTGTTTGTGTGTATGTGTGTCTGTGAGTGTTTGCCTGTGTGTGTCATGTATGTGTGTGAGAGTTCATGTGAGATTGTGTGTATATATGAATGATTGTGTGTCTGTGTGTGAGTGTTTGTCTCTGTGTGTGCGCATATGTATGAGTGTGTGTTTGTGTCTGTTGGTGTATGTGTGAGTATGTGTGTATATGTGTGTCTGAGAGTATGTATGTCTGTGAGTATGTGTGTGAATGTGTATGTGTGTCTGAGAGTATGTATGCCTGTGAGTACGTGTTTGTGAGTGTCTGTGAGCATGTGAGTCTGTGAGCATGTGTGTCTTTGAGGGTTTATGTATGTGTGAATGGGTGCCTGTGAGACAGAGTGTGTTTGTGAGTGCGTGCGAGTGTATGTGTGCCTGTGAGTGTGTGTGTATGTGTGTCTGCATGGATGTACGTATGTCTGTGAGTGTGTGTGTATGTGTTCATGTGTCTATGAGTGTGTGTTAGTGTGTGTGTACCTGTGAGTATGTGTCTGTGAATATGTGTGTGTGTGTGTGTCTGTGAGTGTTTGTGTATGTCTAAGTGTGTGTGTGTCTGTGCATGTGTCTGTGAGTGTGTCTATGAGTGTGTGTGAGTATGTGTTTGTCTGTGTGTGCATATGCATGTGTGTGTGTGCACATGTAAGTGAGTATTTGTGTCTGTTAGTGTGTGTGTATGTGTGTGAGTGAGTGTGTATGTGAGTCTGAGTCTGTCACATGCTCACAGACTCACACACTCACAGATTCACATACTCACAGACTCACACACATACACTCACAGACACATACTCACAGACACACACACTCTCAGACAAGTGTGCGTGTGTGTCTGTGAGTGTTTGTGTCTGTCTGTCAATGTGTGTGCATGTGTGTGTGTTTGCACGTGCCTGTGAGTGTGTGTCTGTCTCTGTGAGAATGCGTGTGTGTGTGATAGTGTGCATCTGTGTCTGTGAGTGTGTGTGTGTCTGTCAGTGTGTATGTGTGTGGGCCTGTGTCTGGGGGTGTGTGTGTGAGAGAGAAAGAGAGCGAGAGAGTGTGTATGTGTGTGTGTGTGTGTCTGTCAGTATGTATGTGTGTGTGTCTAGGTGTGTGTGTGAGAGAGAGAGCAAGAGAGATTGTGTGTGGGTGTGTGTGTATGCGTGTGAGTGACAGTGTGTGTGTATGTGTGAGTGATAGAGTATGTTTGCGTGTGTGTGCATCTGTGTGTGAGTGTGTGTGTGTGTGTCAGTGTGTGTGTCTGTCTGAGAGCGTGTTTGTGTGCATGTGTGTGTGTGTCTTTGAGTGTGTGCGTGTTTGTGTGTGCCTGTGTGTGTCGGTCTCTGATTGTGCATGTGTGTGTGTGTGTATCTGTAAGTTTGTGTGTGTGACAGTGTGTGTATCTGTGAATGTGTGTGAGAAAGAAAGTGTGCATGCATGTATGTGTCTGTGTTCCTGTGAGTGTGTGTATGTGCCTATGAGTGTGGGTCTGTCTCTGAGTGTGTGTGTGAGTGAGTGAGTGAGTGTGCATGTGTGTGCACCTGTGGGTATGTATGTCTGTGCGTGTCTGTGAATGGATATGTGTATGTGTGAGTGCATTTGTGTCTGTGTGAGTGTGTATCTCTGTGTGTGTGTGTGTGAGAGAGAGAGTGTGTGTTTGTGTGAGCCTATGTGTCTGTGACTGTGTGTGTATGTGTGTGCGCGTGTGTCTTTGAGTGTGTGTGTGTCTGTCTGTCTGTGAGTGTTTGTGTGTGCCTGTGAGTGTGTGACTGTATCTGAGAGTGTGTGTGTGTCTTTGTGTGTGTCTGTGAGTGCGTGCATGTATGAAAGAGAGTGTGTGCGTGTGGATCTGTGTCAGTGAGTGTATTTGTGTCTGTGTGTGTGTCTGAGTGACAGTGTGTGTCTGTGTGTATGTGTGCCTGTGAGTGTGCGAGTGTTTGCCTACGTTTGTATATGTGTGTGCATGTGAGAGTGTTTGAGCCTATACATGTGTGCGAGTCTGTGTGTGTCTGTGTATGCGTGTTTGTCTTTGTGAGTTTGTGTGTGTGTGTGTGTGTGCATGATTGTGAGTGAGTGTGTGTGTGTGAGTATGTGTGTGTGTGAGTGCATGCGTCTATGAATATGTGTGTCTGTGTGAGTGAGTGTATGTGTGTGTCTGAGAGTGTGTATGTCTGTAAGTGTCTTCGGGTGTATGTGCGCATGAACATGTGAGTCTGTGAGTATGTCAGACTGTGAGCCTGTGAGTCTGTGAGCATCTGTGTCTTCGAGGGCATGTGAATGTGTGTGTGTGTGTGAGAAAGTGTGTGTTTGTGAATGTGTGTGTGTGTGTGTGTATATATACGTGTGTGTGTGAGAGAGAGATGATGTGTGTGTATGTGTGCGTGTGTTTGTGTGAGCCTCTGTGTCTTTGATTCTGTGTGTGCGTGTGTGTGTGCATCTTTGTGTGTGTGTGTGTGTCTCTCTGCATGTTTGTATGTGCCTGTGAGTGCATATCTGTCTCTGAGTGTTTGTGTGTGCCTGTGATTGCGTGTCTGTCTCTGAGTGTGGGTATGTGTTTGTGAGTGTGTGTGTGTGAAAGAGAGAATGTGTCTGTGTCTGAGTATATTTGTGACTGTGAATGTGTCTGAGAGAGACAGTGTGTGTGTGGATGTGTGTCTGTGAATGTGTCCGTGTTTGTACACATGTGTGCATGAGTGCATGTGAGAGTGTGTGTGTGTGTCTATGAATGTGTGTGAATCTGTATCTGTGTTTGTGTGTGTGCATTTGTCTGTGTGAGTTTGTGTGTGTATGCGTGTGTGCATGAGTGTGTGTGTAAATGTGTGTGTGAGTGTGCATGTATGTCTGAGAGTGTGCATGTATGTGAGTGTGTGTCTGTGGCTGTATGTGTGTGTGAATGTGTGAGTTTGTGAGTACATGTGTCTGTGAGCGTGTGTGCTTTTGAGGATGTATATATGTGTGAATGGGTGTGTATGTGAGAGTGTGTCTCTGAGTGTGTGTGTTTGTATGTCTGTGAGTGAGTGTGTGTGTGTGTATGTGTGTGTCTGTGAGTGTGTGTGAATCTGTGAGTGTCTGTGAATGTATGTGTGCCTGAGTGTGTGTGTCTGTCAATGTGTGTGTCTGTGAGTATATGTCTGAGAATATGTGTGTGTGTCTGTGAGTGGGTTTGTCTGTGAATGTGTGTGTGATTGTGTGCATCTGTGTGTGTGTGAGTGTCTGTGTGTCTGTTTATGAGTGGTTGTCTGTGTGTGTGTGTGCATATCTGTGAGTGAGTGTACATGAGAGTATGTGTGTGTATGTATGCATGTGAGTTTGTATTTGTATGTGAGCCTATGTGTCTGTAAGTATGCATGTGTGTGAGCAGTGTTTGTGAATGGGTGTCTGTGTGTGTGTCTGAGTGTCTGTGAGTGTGCAATTCTGTGAGCATGTGAGGCTGTGAGTGTGTCTGTCTTTGAAGGTATGTGTATGTGTGAATGGGTGTCTGTGAGAGAGAGTGTGTTTGTGAGTGTGTTTGTGAGTGTGTGCGAGTGTATGTGTGCCTGTGAGTATTTGTCTGTGTGTGTGTCTCTGTGAGTGTTTGTGTGCATCTGTAAGTGTGTTTGTGTGTGTGTGTGCATGTGAGTGTGTGTGAGTATGTGTTTGTGACTTTGAGTGGGTGAGAGTGTGTGCATCTGTGTGTACACATGTGTGTGAGAGAGAGAGATTGTGTGTGTGTTTGCGTGAGCCTGTGTCTGTGACTGTATGTGTGTGCATGTGTATGTTTTTGTGTGTGTGTGTGTGTGCATGTGTGCATCTGTGTGTGCATGTGTGCGCCATTGTGTGTGTGTGTGTCTCTGAGTGTCTGTGTCTCTGCATGTTTGTGTGTGCCTGTGAGTGTGTGTCTGTCTCTGAGTCTGGGTGTGTATTTGTGTATGTGTGTGTGAGTGATAGTGCATGTTTGTATCTGTGAGTGTGTGTGTTTGCGAAAGAAAGAGAGTGTGTCTGGGCCTGTGAGTGTATTTGTGTCTGCGAGTGTGTCTGAGAGAGACAGTGTGTGTGTGGATGTGTGGGTATGTGTGTGTGTGTATTTGTGTGTGTGTGTGTGTGTGTGTGTGTGTGTGTGTGTGTGTGTGTGTGTGTGTGTGTGTGTGTGTGTGTGTGTGTGTGTGTGTGTGTGTGTGTGTGTGTGTGTGTGTGTGTGAATGTGCGAGTGCTTGTTCACATTTGTACATGTGTATGCATGAGTGTGTGTGAGAGTGTGTGCATCTATGAATGTGTGTGAGTCTGTGTCAGTGTTTCTGTGTGTGCATGAGTGTGTGGGTGAATGTGTGTGTGACTATGAATGTTTGTGTCTGTGTGTGAGTATGTATGTGTGTCTGAGAGTGTGATGTCTGTGAGTGTGAGAGTCTTTGAACAAGTGTGTCTTTGAGGGTGTGTATAGGTGTGAATGTGTGTATGTGAGAGTGTGTTTGTGAGTGTGTGTGTATGTGTGCCTGTGAGAGTGTGTTTATGTGTGTGTGTGCGCGCGTGTGTATATGCGTCTGTCTGAGTGTGTGTGTGTATCTATGAATGTGTGAGATTCTGTGTCTGTGTGTGTGTTTATTTTTGTGAGTTTGTGTGTACGCGTGTGTGCATGAGTGTGTGCGAGTGTGTATGCCTATGAATGTGTGTCTCTGTGTGAGTGAGTGTGTATGTATGTATGCCTGAGAGTGTTTATGTCTGTGAGTAAGTGTCTGTGGGTGTATGTGTGTGAATGTGTGAGTCCGTGAGTACATGGGTCTGTGAACGTGTGAGTCTGTGATCATCTGTGTCTTTGAGGATGTGTATATGTGTGAGAGAGAGAGTGTGTTTGTGTGTGCAAGTGTATGTGTGCCTGTGAGTGTGTGTGTATGTGTGTCTGCCTGTGAGTCTGTGTCTGTGTCTGTGAGTGTCTGTGAGCGTCTGTGAATGTATGTGTGCCTGAGTGTGTGCGTGTGTATGTGTGCCTGAGTGTGTGCGTGTGTATGTGTGCCTATGAGAGTGTGTGTGTGTGTATGTGTGCCTGTGAAAGTGTGTGCATGTATGTATGTGTGCCTGTGAGAGTGTGTGTGTGTGCGCGCACATATGTGTGTGTACACCTGTATTTGCATCTGTGTGTGTGTGTGTGTGTGTGTGTGTGTGTGTGTGTGTGTGTGTGTGTGTGTGTATGTGTGTGTGTGTGTGTGTGTGTGTGTGTCTGTGAATGTGTGTGTGTCTGTGAGTATATGTCTGAGAATATGTGTGTATCTATATGTGAATGTGTGAGTCTGTGAGTACGTGTGTCTATGAACGTGTGAGTCTGTGAGCATATGTTTTTGTGCGGGTGTGTATATGTGTAAGTGTCTGTGTGTGAGTGTATTTGTGCCTGTGAGTATGTATCTGTGTGAGTATGTGTATGTGAGTGTTTGTGTGCAACTGTAAGTGTGATTGTGTGTGTGTGTGTGTGTGTGTGTGTGTGTGTGTGTGTGTGTGTGTGTGTGTGTGTGTGCACATGAGTGCATGTGTGAGTATGTGTTTGTGACAGTGAGTATGTGTGTGGGTGTATGCGCATGTGTGTCTGTGTGTGTATACATGTGTGTGAGAGAGAGAGAGAGAGATTGTGTGTTTTTGCATGAGCCTATGTGTCTGTGACTGTGTATGTGTGCGTGTATATGTTTCTGTGTGTCTGTGTGTGTGTGCGCGTGTGTGCATGCATGTGTGTGTGTGTCTCTGAGTGTGTGTGTATCTCTCGGAGTGTTTGTGTGTGCCTGTGAGTGTTAGTCTGTCTCTGAGTCTGTGTGTGTCTGTGTGCGTGTGTGTTTGTGTGTGTGTGTTTGCATGTGTCTGTGCCTGTGAGTGTATTTGTGTCTGCAAGTGTGTCTGAGAGAGACAGTGTGTGTGTGTGCCTATGTTTGCCTGTGAGAGTGTGTGTGTGTATGTGTGCCTGTGAGTGTGTGTGTGTGCATGTGTATGTGCATCTGTCTGAGTGTGTGTGTGTGTCTGTGAGTATATGTCTGAGAATATGTGTGAGTCTGTCTGTGAATCTGTGAGTACGTGTGTCTGAATGTGTGAGTCTGCGAGCATGTGTGTCTTTGAAGGTGTGTATATGTGTGAGTGGGTGTGTGAGTGTATGTGTGCCTGTGAGTATGTGTCTGTGTGTGTATGTGTCTGTGAGTGTTTGTGTGTATCTGCAAGTGTGTTTGTGTGAGTGTGCACATGTGAGTGTGTGTGTATGTGTTTGTGACAGTGAGTGAGTGTGTGTGTGTCTGAGTGTGTGTGTGTGTGCGCATGTGTGTCTGTGTATGTATACATGTGTGTGAGAGAGAGAGAGATTGTGTGTGTGTTTGCATGAGCCTTTTCGTCTGTGACTGAGTATGTGTGTGTGTGTATGTTTCTGTGTGCCTGCATGTGTGTGTGTGTGTCTTTGAGTGTGTGTCTCTGAGTGTTTGTGTGTGCCTGTGAGTGCGTGTCTGTCTCTTAGTCTGGGTGTGTGTGTGTATGTGTGTCTGTGAATGTGTGAGTGCTTGTCCGCATTTGTCCATGTGTGTCTGTGTTTCTGTGTGTGCATTAGTGTGTGTGTGTGTCAATGTGTGTGAGAGTGTGTGTGGCTATGAATGTATCTGTGTTTGTGTGTGAGTGAGTGAGTATGTGTGTCTGAGAGTCTGTATCTCTGAGTCTGTCTATGGGTGTATTTGTGTGTGAATGTGTAAGCCTGTGAGTATGTGTGTCTGTGAGCATTTGAGTCTGTGAGAATGTGTGTCTTTGAGGGTGTATATAGGTATGAATGGGTGTGTGTGAGAGAGAGTATGTTTGTGAGTGTGTGTGAGTATAGGTATGCCTGTGTGTGTGTATGTCTGTCTGTCTGCAAGCGAGTGTATGTCTATGAATGGGTGTGAGTCAGTGTCGGTGTGTCTGTGTGTGTGTTTGTCTTTGTGAGTTTGTGTGTGTGTGTGCATGAGTGCATGTGAGCGTGCATGTGAGAGTACGTGTGAGAGTGTGTGTGTGTGTGAGTGTCTATGAATGTGTGTGTGTCTGTGTGTGAGTGAGTGTGTATGTGTGTCTGAGAGTGTATTTGTCTGTATAAGTCTGTGTATGTATGTGTGTATGCATATGTGTGTGTGTGAGTGTATTTTTGTCTGTGAGTGTGTGTGTGTATATCTGTGAGTGTGTGTGTGTCTGAGTGTCTGTTTATGAGTGGTTGTCAATGTCTGTGCATGTCTGTGAGTGTGCATGTGAGAATGTGTGTATGTGTGTGTGAGTGTGAATTTGTGTGTGTGTGTGAGCCTGTGGGTGTGTGAGTGTGCATGTGTGTGAGCAGTGTTTGGGAATGGGTGTGTGTGACTGAGTGAGTGTGTGTGTGTGTATGTCTGTGAATGTATGATTGTCTGTGAATGTGTGTGTGAGTGTGTGCATCTGTGAGTGTGTGTGTCTGTATATGAGTGGTTGTCTGTGTGTGTGCATGACTGTGAGTGTGTGTTTTTGTATGTTTGTGTGAGTGTGTGTGTTTGTGTGTGAGAGAGAGAGTGTATTTGTGTGTGTGAGTGTGTGCATCTGTGTGTCTGTGTGACTGTTAATGAATGGTTGCCTGTGTGTGTGTATTTCTGTAACTGTATGTGAGTGTGTGCATGTGTGTGTGAGTGCATATTTGTGCGTGTGAGTGTGTGAGGATGTGTATGAGTGTGTGTCTGTGAGTGTGCATGTGTGTGAGCAGTGTTTGTGAATGGGTGTGTATGTGAGTATGTGTGTGTGTGTGTTTGAGAGTCTGTGTGTGCCTGTGGGTGTGTGTGTCTGTGAGTGTGCTTGTGTTTGTGTGTGTCTGAGATTGTGTATGCTTGTGTGTGTGTGTCTGTGAGTGTGTGTGATTCTATGTGTGCATGTGATTCTGAGTGCCTGTGAATGTGTGTGCGTGTGCCAGTCAATGTGTCTGTGTCTGTGAGTATATGTTTGAGAATATATGTGTGTGTGTCTGTGTGTATGTTTGTCTGTGAATGTGTGTGCATCTGTGTCTGTGTGTCTGATTATGAGTTGTCTATGTGCATGTCAGTGAGTAAGTGTGAGAGTATGTGTGTGTGTATGTGTGCATGTGAGTTTGTGTTTGTGCGTGAGCCTGTGTGTCTGTGAGTGTGCTTGTGTGTAAGCAGTGTTTGTGAGTGTGTGTGTGTGTGTCTGAGAGTGTGTATATCTGTGAGTTTGTGTCTGTGAGTATGTGTCTGTGAGTGTCTGTGTCTATGAGGCTGTGATCATGTGTGTCTTTGAAGGTATGTGTATGTGTGAATGGGTGTCTGTGAGAGAGTGTGTTTGTGAGTGTGTGCAAATGTATGTGTGCCTGTGTGTATATGTCTGTGAGTGTTTGTGTGCATCTGTAAGTGTGTTTGTGTGTGTGTGCAAGTGTGTGTGTGAGTATGTGTTTGTGACTTTGAGTGAGTGAGAGTGTCTGAGTGTTTGTGTGTATCTGTGAGTGTGTGTCTGTCTCTGAGTCTGGGTGTGTCTGTGTGTGATAGAGCATGTGTGTGTCTGTGAGTGTGTGTGTGTTTGCATGTGCGTGTGTAAGAAAGAGAGTGTGTCTAGGCCTGTGAGTGTATTTGTGTCTGAGAGAGACTGTGTGTGTGTGTGTGTGTGTGTGTGTGTGTGTGTGTGTGTGTGTGTGTGTGTGTGTGTGTGTGTGCGTGCGTGCATCTGTGAGTGTGTCTGTTTATGAGTGATTGTCTGTTTGTGTGCATGTCTGTGCGTGTGTGTGCACGTGAGTGTGTATTTGTGTGTGAGGATGTGTGTGAGCAGTGTTTGTGAATGGATGTGTGTGTGAGTGAGTGCATGTGCGTGTGCCTGAGAGTGTGTATGTGTCTGTGAGTATGTGTCTGTGAGTGTGAGAGTATGTGAGTATGTGAGTGTGTAAGGTGTGAGCATGTATGTCTTTGAAGGTGTGTGTATGTGTGAATGGGTGTCTGTGAGAGAGTGTTTGTGAGTGTGTGCAAACGTATGTGTGCCTGTGAGTATGTGTCTGTGTGTGTGTGTGTGTGTGTCTCTCTGAGCATTTGTGTGTATCTGTAAGGGTGTTTATGTGTGTGTGTGCACATGGGTGTGTGTGAGCATGTGTGTGAGCATGTGTTTGTGATTTTGAATGAGTGACTGTGTGTTTGTGTGAGTGAGTGTGTACGTGTGAGAGTGTGTGGGTGTATGTGTGTCTTTGTGTTTGTATCTCTATATGTGGGTCTGTGCATCTGTAAGTGTGTTTGTGTGTGTGTGCACGTAAGCGTGTGTAAGTATGCATTTGTGACTTTGAGTGAGTGAGAGTGTGTGTGTATACGTGTGTGTGAGGGAGAGATTGTGTGTGTGTGCATGTGTTTGCATGAGCCTGTGTGTCTGTGACTGTGTGTGTGTGTGTGTGTATGTGTGTTTGCGTCTTTGAGTGTGTACGTGTGTGTGTCTCTGAGTGTGTGTCTGTCTCTGAGTGTTTGTGTGTGCCTGTGAGTGTGTGTCTGTCTCTGAAAGTGGGCGTGTGTTTCTGGGTGTGTGTGTTTGTGTGTGTGTCTGAGTGTGTGTGTGTTTGCATGTGTGCATGAAAGAGAGTGTGTCCATGCCTGTGAGTGTATTTGTGTCTGTGAGTGTGTCTGAAAGAGACAGTGTGAATGTGCGAGCACTTGTCCGCATTTGTACATTGTGTGCATGAGTGCGTGTGAGAGTGTGTGTTTCTATGAATGCGTGTGAGTCTGTGTCTGTGTTTCTGTGTGTGCATGTTTGTCTGTGTGAGTTTGTGTGTGTACACATGTGTGCATATGTGTGTGCATGAATGTGTGTGTGAGTGTTTGTGTCTATAAATGTGTGTGTGTCTGTGCCTGTGTGTGAGTGAGTGTGTATATGTGTGAGAGACGGTGTGTGAGAGGATGTGTGTGAGCCTGAGCATCTGTTAGCATGCATGTATGTGAGCAGTGTTTGTGAAAGGGTGTGTGTGTATGCAAGAGGGTGTGTGTGTATGTGTGGAAGAGCTTGTGTGTGTGAGTATGTGTGCGTCAAAGGGACAGAGTGTGTGTTTGCGTGTGTGTTAATCTGCAAATATTTGTGTGTGCGTGTCTGAGTGTATCTGTGAGGGTGCCTGTCTCTGAGTGTGTGAGAGAGGGTGTGTGTGTGGAAGATAATATGTGTTTGTGCATGTGGAAGAGTGTGTGTATGCATGGAAGAGAGTGTGTGTGTTTGTGAAAGAGAGTGTGTGTGTGTGGAAGAGAGAGAATATGTATGTGTGTGTGTGTGGGGGGGAATAGAGTGTGTATGTGTTGAAGAGAGAGTGTGTATGTGTGTGTGGAAGAGATAGTGTGTGTGTATGTGTGTTTGTGTGTGTGGAAGAGTGTGTGTGTCAAAGGGAGAGAGTGTGTGTTTGTGTGTGTTAATCTGTAAGTATGTGTGAGTGAGAGTGTGTGTGTGTGCGGAAGAGTGTATGTCTGTGTGTGTTTGTGTATGTATGTGCGCACAAGAGAGAAAGTGAATGTGTGTGTGGAATAGAGTGTGTACGTGTGGAAGAGAGAAAGTGTGTGTGTGCATGTGTGTTGAAGAATGTGTGTGTATGTGGGAGAATGTGTGTGGAAGTGAGAGAGTGTGTATGTGTGTGTGTGCGTGGAAGGGAGTGTGTGTGTGGAAGATAATATGTGTGTGTTTGTGTGGAACAGTGTGTGCTTGTGTGTGGAAGAGAGAGAGAGTGTGTGTAAGAGAGAGAGCATGTGTGTGTGCGCATGTGGAAGAGAGAGAGTATGTGTGTGTGAGTGAGAGATTGCGTGTGTGTAAGAGTGTGTGTGGGAGAGAGAGTGTGAGTTTGTGTTTGTGTGTGTGTGTCTGAGAGAGTGTGTGTGTGTCTGTGAGGAAGAGTGTGTGTGGAAGGGAGAGTGTATGTATGGAAGAGAGAGTGTGAGTTTGTGTTTGTGTGTGTGTGAGAGAGTGTGTGTGTGTCTGTGAGGAAGAGTGTATATGTGTGTGTGTGCGGAACAGAGAGAGTGTGTGTGTGGAAGAGAGAGACAGTGTGTGTGTATGTGTGATGAAGAATGTGTGTGTATGTGGAGAGTATGTGTGCATGTGGGAGAGTGTGTGTGGAAGTGAGAGAGTGTGTACGTGTGTGTGTGTGCATGGAAGGTAGTGTGTGTGTGGAAGATAATATGTGTGTGTTTGTGTGGAACAGTGTGTGCATGTGTGTGGAAGAGAGAGAGAGTGTGTGTGCACATGTGGAAGAGAGAGAGTGTGTGTGTTTGTGTGTGAGAGTGTGCGTGTGTGGAAGAGTGTGTGTGTATGGAATAGAGAGTGAGAACGTATGTGTGTGTGTGTGTGAGACTGTGCATGTGTGGAAGAGAGTGTGTGTGTGTGTGGGGGGGGGGAAAGAGTGTGTGTGTGTGTGTGTGTGAAAGAGTGTGTGTGTGGAAGTGAGAGTGTGTGTGTGTGTGGAAGAGTGTGTGTGTGTATGTGTAGGAGAGTGTGTGTGTGTGAGAGTATGTGTGTGTGAGGAAGAGTGTGTGTGTGTATGTGGAGCCTGTATGTTTGTGTGTGGAAGAGAGAGTGTGTGTGTGTATGTGGAAGAGAGAAAGAGTGTGTTTGTGTGCACGTGTTGAAGAGTATGTGTATGTGTATGGAAGAGTGTGTGTGTGTGTGTGTGTGTGTGTGTGTGTGTGTGTGTGTGTGTGTGTGTGTGTGTGTGTGAGAAAGAGTGTATGTGTGTGTGGAAAAGAGTGTGTATGTGTGCAGAATAGAGTGTGTATATGTGCATGTGTGTGCACGCTTGTATGTGTGTGCACGCGCGTGTGTCGGATGGTGTGTGTATGTCGGAGGGTGTGTGTGTGTGTATTAGGTTGTAAGTATGTGTGTGTGTGCATGTCTCAGTGTATGTGTGAGGCTACGTGTCTTTGAGTGTGTGTTTGAGACTGTGTGTGTGGAAGATAGTGTGTGTGTGGGTGTGTGTGTGGAAGATACTGTGTGTGTGGGGGTGTGTGGAAGAGTGTGTGTGTGAGGAAGAGAGAGTGTGAGTTTGTGTTTGTGTGTGTGTGCGTGTGTGGAAGTGTGTGTGTGGGAGAGTGTGTGTGTGTGTCTGTGAGGAAGACTGTATATCTGTGCGTACATGCAGAACAGAGAGGGTGTGTGTGTGGAAGAGAGAGAGCGTGTGTGTGGAAGAGAGTGTGTGTGTGTGTGTGTGTGTGTGTGTGTGTGTGTGTGGAAGTGTGTGTTTGTGTGGAAGAGTGTGTGTGTGTGGAATAGAGTGTGTATGTTGTGCGTGTATGTGTGCGTGTGTGTGTGTGTCGGAGGGTGTGTGTGTGTGTTTATTAGACTGTAAGTATGTGTGAGTGTGTGTGTGAGGGTATGTGTGAGAGTATGTGTCTTTGAGAGTGTGTTTGAGAACGTATGTCTGTGTGCATCTGGAAGAGAGTATGTGCGTGTGTGTGGAAGATAGTATGTCTGTGTGTGTGTTTAAGCATGTGAGTGTGTGTTTGTGCATGTTTGGGGAAGAGAAAGAGCATGTGTGTGCGCATGGAAGAGAGAGAGTGTGTGTGTATGGAAGAGAGAGTATGAGTGTGTGGAAGAGAGAGTGTGAGTTTAAGTTTGTGTGTGTGTGGAAGAGTGTGGGTGTGTGTGGGAGGAGTGTGTGTATGAGAGGAAGAGTGTATATCTGAGTGTGTTTGTGTGTGTTTGTATGTGGAAGAGAGAGTGTGTGTGTGTGTGTGTGGGAGTGTGTGTGTGTGTATGTGTGTGGGAGTGTGTGTGTGCGTATGTGGAAGAGAGAAAGAGTGTGTGTTTGTGTGCGCATGTGGAAGAGTGTGTATGTGTGACTGTATGTGGAAGAGAGAAAGAGTGTGTGTATGTGCGCATGGAAGAGAGAGAGCATGTGCGTGTGCGTTGAAGAGTGTGTGTATGGAAGAGTGTGTGTGTGTGTGTGGAAGCGGGGAGAGCGTGTGTGAGTGTGCATGTGGAAGAGAGACAGACTGTGCATGCATCTGTGTTGAAGAGTGTCTGTGAACGAGATTGTGTATGTGTGGAAGAGTGTGTGTGGAAGAGAGAGTGTGTATGTGTGTGTGTTTGGAAGAGTTTGTGTGTGTGCATGAGCGTGTGGAAGATTGTGTGTGTATGCATTTGAGGTTATGTGTGTGCGGAAGAGTGTATGTGGGTGCATGTGTGGAAGAGAGTGTGAGTGTGTATGTGTGTGTGTCAGATGTTGTGTATGTGTATATTAGGCTATAAGTATGTGTGAGTGTGTGTGTGTGCATGTGCATGTCTGAGTGTATGTGAGGGTAAAACAAAAACAGAATTACCTGGAAAAACTCAGCAGGTCTGGCAGCATCGGCGGAGAAGAAAAGAGTTGACGTTTCGAGTCCTCATGACCCTTCGACAGAACTTGATTTCGAGTCCAAGAAAGAGTTGAAATATAAGCTGGTTTAAGGTGTGTGTGTGGGGGGCGGAGAAATAGAGAGAGAGAGAGGTGGTTGTGTGGACAATCAAGCAGTGATAGAAGCAGATCATCAAAAGATGTCAACGACAACGGTACAATAGAACACATAGGAGTTAAAGTTAAAGTTGGTGATATTATCTAAACGAATGTGCTAATTAAGAATGGATGGTAGGGCACTCAAGGTATAGCTCTAGTGGGGGTGGAGGGAGCATAAAAGATTTTAAAATATTTAAAAATAATGGAAATAGGTGGGAAAAGAAAAATCTATATAATTTATTGGGGAAAAAAAAAGGGGGGAAACAGAAAGGGGGTGGGGATGGGGGAGGGAGCTCACGACCTAAAGTTGTTGAATTCAATATTCAGACCGGAAGGCTGTAAGGTGCCTAGTCGGAAGATGAGGTGTTGTTCCTCCAGTTTGCGTTGGGCTTCACTGGAACAATGCAGCAAGCCAAGGACAGACATGTGGGCAAGAGAGCAGGGTGGAGTGTTAAAATGGCAAGCGACAGGGAGGTTTGGGTCATTCTTGCGGACAGACCGCAGGTGTTCTGCAAAGCGGTCGCCCAGTTTACGTTTGGTCTCTCCAATGTAGAGGAGACCACATTGGGAGCAACGAATGCAGTAGACTAAGTTGGGGGAAATGCAAGTGAAATGCTGCTTCACTTGAAAGGAGTGTTTGGGCCCTTGGACGGTGAGGAGAGAGGAAGTGAAGGGGCAGGTGTTGCATCTTTTGCATGGGCATGGGGTGGTGCCATAGGAGGGGGTTGAGGAGTAGGGGGTGATGGAGGAGTGGACCAGGGTGTCCTGGAGGGAGCGATCCCTACGGAATGCCGATAAGGGGGGTGAAGGGAAGATGTGTTTGGTGGTGGCATCATGCTGGAGTTGGCGGAAATGGCGGAGGATGATCCTTTGAATGCGGAGGCTGGTGGGGTGATAAGTGAGGACAAGGGGGACCCTATCATGTTTCTGGGAGGGAGGAGAAGGCGTGAGGGCGGATGCGCGGGAGATGGGCCGGACACGGTTGAGGGCCCTGTCAACGACCGTGGATGGAAAACCTCGGTTAAGGAAGAAGGAGGACATGTCAGAGGAACCGTTTTTGAAGGTAGCATCATCGGAACAGATGCGACGGAGGTGAAGGAACTGAGAGAATGGGATGGAGTCCTTACAGGAAGCGGGGTGTGAGGAGCTGTAGTCGAGGTAGCTGTGGGAGTCGGTGGGTTTGTAATGGATATTGGTGGACAGTCTATCACCAGAGATTGAGACAGAGAGGTCAAGGAAGGGAAGGGAAGTGTCAGAGATGGACCACGTGAAAATGATGGAGGGGTGGAGATTGGAAGCAAAATTAATAAATTTTTCCAAGTCCCAACGAGAGCAGGAAGCGGCACCGAAGTAATCATCGATGTACCGGAGAAAAAGTTGTGGAAGGGGGCCGGAGTAGGACTGCAACAAGGAATGTTCCACATACTCCATAAAGAGACAGGCATAGCTGGGGCCCATGCGGGTACCCATAGTCACACCTTTTATTTGGAGGAAGTGAGAGGAGTTGAAGGAGAAATTGTTCAACGTGAGAACAAGTTCAGCCAGACGGAGGAGAGTAGTGGTGGATGGGGATTGTTCGGGCCTCTGTTCGAGGAAGAAGCTAAGGGCCCTCAGACCATCCTGGTGGGGGATGGAGGTGTTGAGGGATTGGACGTCCATGGTGAAGAGGAAGCGGTTGGGGCCAGGGAACTGGAAATTGTTGATGTGACGTAAGGTGTCAGAGGAATCACGGATGTAGGTGGGAAGGGACTGGACAAGGGGAGAGAGAAGGGAGTCAAGATAACGAGAAATGAGTTCTGTGGGGCAGGAGAAAGCTGAGACGATCGGCCTACGGGGGCAGTTCTGTTTGTGGATTTTGGGTAGGAGATAGAAGCGGGCCGTCCGAGGTTGGGCGACTATCAGGTTGGAAGCTGTGGGAGGGAGATCCCCAGAGGAGATGAGGTCAGTGGTGGAAACAATGGCTTGATGTTCAGTGGTGGGGTCATGGTCCAGGGAGAGGTAGGAGGAAGTGTCTGCGAGTTGACGCTCAGCCTCCGCGAGGTAGAGGTCAGTGCGCCAGACAACAACAGCACCACCCTTGTCAGTGGGTTTGATGACAATGTCAGGGTTGGACCTGAGAGAATGGAGTGCAGTAAGTTCAGAGAGAGACAGGTTAGAATGGGTGAGAGGAGCAGAAAAATTGAGACGACTAATGTCGCGCCGACAGTTCTCAATGAAAAGATCAAGAGAAGGTAAGAATCCAGAGGGAGGGGTCCAGGTGGAGGGAGAATATTGGAGATGGGTAAAAGGATCCGTTGAACTGGGAGAGGACTCCTGCCCAAAGAAGTCAGCCCGGAGACGAAGACGGCGAAAGAAGAGTTCAGTATCATGCCGAGCCC
>JANJGN010000002.1:141481639-141558617 GCA_026770705.1 Isurus oxyrinchus
TGTGTGTGTGTGTGTGTGTGTGTGTGTGTGTGTGTGTGTGTGTGTGTGTGTGTGTGTGTGTGTGTGTGTGTGTGTGTGTGTGTGTGTAAGAGATAGAGTGTGTGTGCAGGAGAGTGTGCTTATACGTTCAGCAGCAAGTCCCTTTCTTTCACAGAGACACCATCCACTAGACCCAGGGCGGAGATTGGTTATGAATCTCTCAGTTCTTCATGAAGTCAGGCCAGAGGTGATGGATACAGAAGGCGCTGCTGCAGACAGTGACCATCACCATGAAGATCCGCTGGATCTGAATTGGCTCTTTGCTGAAGAAAGTGATGAGGAAGACGCCCTTGCAGCACTGAGTGATCTGTTGGAAAATGAGGTCCTGGAGAATGATTCATCTTTCCTGTTGTTTAATGCACCTTATAATATCTCTGATGTCTTTTAAAAAGAATCAGCTGAGTTTCTAGTGGCTGAGCAGCATTTAGATCTCCTAGAAACATAGAAACTAGGCCATTCGGCCCTTCGAGCCTTCTCCACCATTCATTATGATCATGGCCGATCATCCAATTCAATAGCCTGCTCCCGCTTTCTCCCCATACCCTTTGATCCCTTTCGCCCCAAGAGCTATATCGAACTCCTTCTTGAAAGCATACAATGTTTTGGCCTCAACTACTTTCTGTGGTAGCGAATTCCACAGGCTCACCACTTTCTGGGTGAAGAAATTTCTCCTCATCTCAGTCCTAAATGGTCTACCCCGTATCCTCAGACTGTGACCCCTGGTTCTGGACTCCCCCAACATCAGGAACATCCTTCCTGCATCTACCCTGTCTAGTCCTGTTAGAATTTTATAGGTTTCTATGAAATCCCCCCTCATTCTTCTGAACTCCAGCGAATATAATCCTAACCAACTCAATCTCTCCTCATATGTCAATCCTGCCATCCCAGGAATCAGTCTGGTAAACCTTCGCTGCATCTCAGTACCATTGATCCCACCAATGAACTGTCTACTTTATCTCCTGATGTCCATGAAGAGTCTTCCAGAGAGGATGCTTTGCCTGAGTCCTGGTCAGAGTCCATAGGGGATCACACTGTTAGAGAGCTGGTACCTTCCAGGGTGAAAGTCCATTGACTCCCACACTTCAGTCCCAGCTGAAAGTCTTCTTCCCTCCAGAGCAGGAGGTCAGCACAGAAGCTGCAGCAGAATCTTTAGCACTTCTGAAGCTGCAGAATCCTGTACAGCAACCTTGTACCTGAATTAATCAGCAGGAAATGTGTCTCATTACGGAAGATGATGGTGTCTTGTCTCCATATCCTCAGTAATTCTTCCCATTGTGCAGAGTGGGGCAGCCTCACACAGAGAGAAGTCTGGCTCTCTTACCACAGCCTACAGGAAGCGGACAGTCCTCTAGAACTACCATCAGAAAATTGTTTCTTCTTTTCCTGACAGTCTTACAGGAAATTTGTCATTTTTCCTTCATTGTCTAAGTTCATTGAGATCTCATATCTTTAATACCTTCTCAGTCTTTGTTGCAGCAGTGGATGGTACGGCTGTGATAGGCTTCCTAAGAGTTGAAGATCATTCCTCTTCTGAAGCTTCTTCCCAGAGTTCTTAGAGAGAACAAGTTCCTGGGAGTGTCCTGAGTTCTTCTTTTCTTGTCCCAGAGGATCTAAAAGTTAATTCTCTTAATCTTCCCATTTGGCTCAGTCTTTCATTGAAAAGTCTTTGTTCTCCTTGCAGTTCAGTCATCCTGAAACCTACATTCAGCTTCCCAGCTATGCTGGCAGCAATGCTGATAAAGTGTTCTCCCATTCAGCAGGTAATAATGTTCTGTCAAATGCACGAGAAAGTTCTTATGTCATCAATCCGTCTTTCCTTGGGGCCAAGAATACTAAGGGGGATTGAATCCCCCAGAACTGTGACTTGGGGAGGGAAAGAGTAGGAGTTGGAGTTCAGTAGAATCTGTAGTTGTAATTGGGAGTTGCAGATGTGAAATATAGATAGTTCAGCAGAGCAGCTGTATAAAGATCAAAGTGGAGTTTACCTGCGAGGGAGTGGAGCGGCTGTATAAAGAGTAGATGGACTTTACCTGTGAGGGAGCAGAGCGGCTGTATAAAGAGCGGAGTGGAGTTTACCTGTGAGGGAGCGGAGTAGCTGTATAAAGAGCGAGAGCGGCTGTATAAAGAGTGCAGCGGGGTTTATCTGTGAGGGAGCAGAGCGGCTGTATAAAGAGCGGAGTGGAGTTTACCTGTGAGGGAGTGGAGCGGCTGTATAAAGGGCAGAGTGGAGTTTACCTGTGAGGGAGCGGAGCAGCTGTATAAAGAGCAGGAGTATGCCTGTGAGGGAGCAGAGCGGCTGTATAAAGAGCAGGAGTTTACCTGTGAGGGAGCGGGGCGGCTGTATAAAGAGTGCAGCGGGGTTTACTTGTGAGGGAGCGGAGCGGCTGTATTAAGAGCACAGTGGACTTTACCAGTGAGGGAGCGGAGTGTTTGTATAAAGAGCAGAGTTTACCTGTGAGGGAGCAGAGTGTTTGTTTAAAGAGCAGAGTTTACCTGTGAGGGAGCGGGGTGTTTGTATAAAGAGCAGAGTTTACCTGTGAGGGAGAGAAGAGTTTGTATAAAGAGCAGAGTTTACCTGTGAGGGAGCGGAGTGTTTGTATAAAGAGCAGAGTTTACCTGTGAGGGAGCGGAGCCGCTGTATAAAGAGCGGGAGTTTACCTGTGAGGGAGCGGAGCGGCTGTATAAAGAGCGGGAGTTTACCTGTCAGGGAGCGGAGTGTTTGTATAAAGAGCGGAGTTTACCTGTGAGGGAGCGGAGTGTTTGTATAAAGAGTGGAGTTTACCCGTGATGGAGCGGAGCAGCTGTATAAAGAGCGGGAGTTTACCAGTGAGGGAGCGGAGCAGCTGTATAAAGAGCGGGAGTTTAGCTGAGAGGGAGCGGAGTGTTTGTATAAAGAGCAGAGTTTAACTGTGAGGGAGCGGAGCAGCTGTATAAAGAGCGGGAGTTTACCTGTGAGGGAGCGGAGTGTTTGTATAAAGAGCAGGGGTTTACCTGTGAGGGAGCGGAGCGGCTGTATAAAGAGCGGGAGTTTACCTGTGAGGGAGCGGAGCCGCTGTATAAAGAGCGGGTGTTTACCTACGAGGGAGCAGAGTGTTGGTATAAAGAGCAGAGTTTACCTGTGAGGGAGCGGAGTGTTTGTATAAAGAGTGGAGTTTACCTGTGAGGGAGCGGAGTGTTTGTATAAAGAGTGGAGTTTAGCTGTGAGGGAGCGGAGCAGCTGTATAAAGAGCGCAGTGGAGTTTACCCGCAAGAGAGCGGAGTGTTTGTATAAAGAGCAGATTTTACCTGTGAGGGAGCGGAGTGTTTGTATAAAGAACGGGAGGTTACCTGTGAGGGAGTGGAGTGTTTGTATAAAGAGCAGAGTTTACCTGTGAGGGAGCGGAGCGGCTGTATAAAGAGCGCAGTGGAGTTTACCCGCAAGGGAGAGGAGTGTTTGTATAAAGAGCAGAGTTTACCTGTGAGGGAGCGGAGTGTTTGTATAAAGAGCGGGAGTTTACCTGTGAGGGAGTGGAGTGTTTGTATAAAGAGCGGAGTTTACCTGTGAGGGAGCGGAGCAGCTGTATAAAGATCACAATGGAGTTTACCTGCGAGGGAGTGAAGCAGCTGTATAAAGAGCAAGAGTTTACCTACAAGGTAGCGGCTGTATAAAGAGCAGGAGTTTACCTGTGAGGGAGCGGAGTGTTTGTATAAAGAGCAGAGTTTACCTGTGAGGGAGTGGAGTGGTTGTATAAAGAGCGGGAGATTACCTGTGAGGGGGCGGAGTGTTTGTATAAAGAGCGGGAGTTTACCTGTGAGGGAGCGGAGTGGCTGTATAAAGAGCGAGAGTTTACCTGTGAGGCAGCGGAGTGTTTGTATAAAGAACGGGAGTTTACTTGTGAGGGAGCGGAGTGTTTGTATAAAGAGCGGAGTTTACCTCTGAGGGAGCGGAGCGGCTGTATAAAAAGCGAGAGTATACCTACAAGGGAGAGCGGCTGTATAAAGAGCACAGTGGAGTTTACCTCTGAGGGAGCGGAGTGGCTGTATAATAAGCGAGAGTTTACCTGCAAGGGAGCGGAGCGGCTGTATAAAGAGCGGGAGTTTACCTGTGAGGGAGCGGAGTGTTTGTATAAAGAGCGGGAGTTTACTTGTGAGGGAGCAGATTGTTTGTATAAAGAGCGGGAGTTTACCTGTGAGGGAGCGTAGTGTTTGTATAAAGAGCGGCGTTTACCTGTGAGGGAGCGGAGTGTTTGTATAAAGAGCGGGAGTTTACTTGTGAGAGAGCGGAGTGTTTGTATAAAGAGCGGAGTTTACCTGTGAGGGAGCGGAGCGGCTGTTTAAAGAGTGGGAGATTACCTGTGAGGGAGCGGAGTGTTTGTATAAAGAGCGGGAGTTTACCTGTGAGGGAGCGGAGTGTTTGTATAAAGAGCGGGAGTTTACCTGTGAGGGAGCGTAGTGTATGTATAAAGAGCGGCGTTTACCTGTGAGGGAGCGGATTTTTTGTATAAAGAGCGGGAGTTTACTTGTGAGGGAGCGGATTGTTTGTATAAAGAGCAGGAGTTTACCTGTGAGGGAGCGTAGTGTTTGTATAAAGAGCGGCGTTTACCTGTGAGGGAGCGGAGTGTTTGAATAAAGAGCGGGAGTTTACTTGTGAGGGAGCGGAGTGTTTGTATAAAGAGCGGAGTTTACCTGTGAGGGAGCGGAGCAGCTGTATAAAGATGACAGTGGAGTTTACCTGCGAGAGAGTGGAGCAGATGTGTAAAGAGCGAGTTTACCTACAAGGGAGGGGCTGTATAAAGAGCAGGAGTTTACCTGTGAGGGAGCAGAGTGTTTGTATAAAGAGCAGAGTTTACCTGTGAGGGAGCGGAGTGGCTGTATAAAGAGCGGGAGTTTACCTGTGAGGGAGTGGAGTGTTTGTATAAAGAGCGTAGTTTACCTGTGAGGGAGTGGAGCGGCTGTATAAAGAGCGGGAGTTTACCTGTGAGGGAGCAGAGTGTTTGCATAAACAACAGAGTTTACCTGTGAGGGAGCGGAGTGATTGTATAAACAGCAGAGTTTACCTGTGATGGAGCGGAGTGTTTGTATAAACAGCAGAGTTTACCTTTGAGGGAGTGGAGTGTTTGTATAAAGAGCAGAGTTTACCTGTTAGGGAGCGGAGTGTTTGTATAAAGAGCGGGAGTTTACCTGTGAGGGAGCGGAGCGGCTGTATAAAAAGCGAGAGTTTACCTGCAAGGGAGAGCGGCTGTATAAAAAGCACAGTGGAGTTTACCTGTGAGGGAGCGGAGTGGCTGTATAAAAAGCGAGAGTTTACCTGCAAGGGAGCGGAGCGGCTGTATAAAGAGTGGGAGTTTACCTGTGAGGGAGCGGAGTGTTTGTGTAAAGAGCGGGAGTTTACCTGTGAGGGAGCGGAGTGTTTGTATAAAGAGCGGAGTTTACCTGTGAGGGAGCGGAGCGGCTGAATAAAAAGCAAGAGTTTACCTGCAAGGGAGAGCGGCTGTATAAAAAGCACAGTGGAGTTTACCTGTGAGGGAGCAGAGTGGCTGTATAAAAAGCGAGAGTTTACCTGCAAGGGAGCGGAGCGGCTGTATAAAGAGCGGGAGTTTACCTGTGAGGGAGCGGAGAGTTTGTATAAAGAGCGGGAGTTCACTTGTGAGGGAGTGAAACGACTGTATAAAGAGCGGGAGTTTACCTGTGGGGGCGCGGAGTGTTTGTATAAAGAGCGGGAGTTTACCTGCAAAGGAGCGGAGCGGCTGTATAAAGAGCGGGAGTTTACCTGTGAGGGAGCGGAGTGTTTGTGTAAAGAGCGGGAGTTTACCTGTGAGGGAGCGGAGTGTTTGTATAAAGAGCGGGAGTTTACCTGTGAGGGAGCGGACTGTTTGTATAAAGAGCGGAGTTTACCTGTGAGGGAGCGAAGCGGCTGTATAAAAAGCAAGAGTTTACCTGCAAGGGAGAGCGGCTGTATAAAAAGCACAGTGGAGTTTACCTGTGAGGGAGCGGAGTGGCTGTATAAAAAGCGAGAGTTTACCTGCAAGGGAGCGGAGCGGCTGCAAAAAGAGCGGGAGTTTACCTGTGAGGGAGCGGAGAGTTTGTATAAAGAGCGGGAGTTCACTTGTGAGGGAGCGGAGTGTTTGTATAAAGAGCGGGAGTTTACCTGTGTGGGAGCGGAGTGTTTGTATAAAGAGCAGAGTTTACCTGTGAGGGAGCGAAGTGTTTGGATAAAGAGTGGGAGTTTACCTGTGAGGGAGTGGAGTGTTTGTATAAAGAGCGGAGTTTACCTGTGAGGGAGCGGAGCAGCTGTATAAAGAGCAAGAGTTTACCTACAAGGGAGCGGCTGTATAAAGAGCAGGAGTTTACCTGTGAGGGAGCGGAGTGTTTGTATAAACAGCAGAGGTTACCTTTGAGGGAGCGGAGTGTTTGTATAAAGAGCGGGAGTTTACCTGCAAGGGAGCGTAGCGGCTGTATAAAGAGCGGGAGTTTACCTGTGAGGGAGCACAGTGTTTGTGTAAAGAGCGGGGGTTTACCTGTGAGGGAGTGGAGTGTTTGTATAAAGAGCGGAGTTTACCTGTGAGGGAGCGGAGCAGCTGTATAAAGATCACAGTGGAGTTTACCTGCGAGGGAATGGAGCAGCTGTATAAAGAGCAAGAGTTTACCTACAAGGAAGCGGCTGTATAAAGAGCAGGAGTTTACCTGTGAGGGAGTGGAGTGGCTGTATAAAGAGTGGGAGTTTACCTGTGAGGGAGCGGAGTGTATGTATAAACAGCAGAGTTTACCTGTGAGGGAGCGGAGTGTTTGTATAAACAGCAGAGGTTACCTTTGAGGGAGTGGAGTGTTTGTATAAAGAGCGGGAGTTTACCTGTGAGGGAGCGGAGTGTTTGTGTAAAGAACGGGAGTTTACCTGTGAGGGAGCGGAGTGTTTGTATAAAGAGCGGGAGTTTACCTGTGAGGGAGCGGAGTGTTTGTATAAAGAGCGTAGTTTACCTGTGAGGGAGCGGAGCGGCTGTATAAAAAGCAAGAGTTTACCTGCAAGGGAGAGCGGCTGTATAAAAAACACAGTGGAGTTTACCTGTGAGGGAGCGGAGTGGCTGTATAAAAAGCGAGAGTTTACCTGGAAGGGAGCGGAGTGGCTGTATAAAGAGCGGGAGTTTACCTGTGAGGGAGCAGAGTGTTTGTATAAAGAGCGGGAGTTCACTTGTGAGGGAGTGAAACGACTGTATAAAGAGCGGGAGTTTACCTGTGGGGGAGCGGAGTGTTTGTATAAAGAGCGGGAGTTTACCTGCAAGGGAGCGTAGCGGCTGTATAAAGAGCGGGAGTTTACCTGTGAGGGTGCGCAGTGTTTGTGTAAAGAGCGGGGGTTTACCTGTGAGGGAGTGGAGTGTTTGTATAAAGAGCGGGAGTTTACCTGTCAGGGAGCGGAGCAGCTGTATAAAGATCACAGTGGAGTTTACCTGCGAGGGAGTGGAGCAGCTGTATAAAGAGCAAGAGTTTACCTACAAGGAAGCGGCTGTATAAAGAGCAGGAGTTTACCTGTGAGGGAGTGGAGTGGCTGTATAAAGAGCGGGAGTTTACCTGTGAGGGAGCGGAGTGTTTGTATAAAGAGTGTAGTTTACCTGTGAGGGAGCGGAGTGGCTGTATAAAGAGCGGGAGTTTACCTGTGAGGGAGCGGAGTGTTTGTATAAAGAGCAGAGTTTACCTGTGAGGGAGCGGAGTGTTTGTATAAAGAGCGGAGTTTACCTCTGAGGGAGCGGAGCGGCTGTATAAAAAGGGAGAGTATACCTGCAAGGGAGAGCAGCTGTATAAAGAGCACAGTGGAGTTTACCTGTGAGGGAGCGTAGCGGCTGTATAATAAGCGAGATTTTACCTGCAAGGGAGCAGAGCGGCTGTATAAAGAGCGGGAGTTTACCTGTGAGGGAGCGGAGTGTTTGTATAAAGAGCGGGAGTTCACTTGTGAGGGAGTGAAACGACTGTATAAAGAGCGGGAGTTTACCTGTGGGGGAGCGGAGTGTTTGTACAAAGAGCGGGTGTTTACCTGCAAGTCAGCGGAGCGGCTATATAAAGAGTGGGAGTTTACCTGTGAGGGAGCGGAGTGTTTGTATAAAGAGTGGGAGTTTACCTGTGAGGGAGCGGAGTGTTTGTATAAAGAGCGGGAGTTTACCTGTGAGGGAGCGGAGTGTTTGTATAAAGAGCGGGAGTTTATCTGTGAGGGAGCGTAGTGTTTGTATAAAGAGCGGAGTTTACCTGTGAGGGAGCGGAGTGTTTGTATAAAGAGCGTAGTTTACCTGTGAGGGAGTGGAGCAGCTGTAAAAAGAGCGGGAGTTTACCTGTGAGGGAGCGGAGTGTATGTTTAAACAGCAGAGTTTACCTGTGAGGGAGCGGAGTGTTTGTATAAAGAGTGGGAGTTTACCTGTGAGGGAGTGGAGTGTTTGTATAAAGAGCGGAGTTTACCTGTGAGGGAGCGGAGCAGCTGTATAAAGAGCAAGAGTTTACCTACAAGGGAGCGGCTGTATAAAGAGCAGGAGTTTACCTGTGAGGGAGCGGAGTGTTTGTATAAACAGCAGAGGTTACCTTTGAGGGAGCGGAGTGTTTGTATAAAGAGCGGGAGTTCACTTGTGAGGGAGTGAAACGACTGTATAAAGAACGGGAGTTTACCTGTGGGGGAGCGGAGTGTTTGTATAAAGAGCGGGAGTTTACCTGCAAGGGAGCGTAGCGGCTGTATAAAGAGCGGGAGTTTACCTGTGAGGGAGCACAGTGTTTGTGTAAAGAGCGGGGGTTTACCTGTGAGGGAGTGGAGTGTTTGTATAAAGAGCGGAGTTTACCTGTGAGGGAGCGGAGCAGCTGTATAAAGATCACAGTGGAGTTTACCTGCGAGGGAATGGAGCAGCTGTATAAAGAGCAAGAGTTTACCTACAAGGAAGCGGCTGTATAAAGAGCAGGAGTTTACCTGTGAGGGAGTGGAGTGGCTGTATAAAGAGTGGGAGTTTACCTGTGAGGGAGCGGAGTGTTTGTATAAACAGCAGAGGTTACCTTTGAGGGAGTGGAGTGTTTGTATAAAGAGCAGGAGTTTACCTGTGAGGGAGCGGAGTGTTTGTATAAAGAGCGGAGTTTACCTCTGAGGGAGCGGAGCGGCTGTATAAAAAGGGAGAGTATACCTGCAAGGGAGAGCGGCTGTATAAAGAGCACAGTGGAGTTTACCTGTGAGGGAGCGTAGCGGCTGTATAATAAGCGAGAGTTTACCTGCAAGGGAGCGGAGCGGCTGTATAAAGAGCGGGAGTTAAACCTGTGAGGGAACGGAGTGTTTGTATAAAGAGCGGTAGTTCACTTGTGAGGGAGTGAAACGACTGTATAAACAGCGGGAGTTTACCTGTGGGGGAGCGGAGTGTTTGTATAAAGAGCGGGAGTTTACCTGCAAGGGAGTGGAGCGGCTGTATAAAGAGTGGGAGATTACCTGTGAGGGAGCGGAGTGTTTGTATAAAGAGCGGGAGTTTACCTGTGAGGGAGCGGAGTGTTTGTATAAAGAGCGGGAGTTTACCTGTGAGGGAGCGTAGTGTTTGTATAAAGAGCGGGAGGTTACCTGTGAGGGAGCGGAGTGTTTGTATAAAGAGCGGGAGTTTACCTGTGAGGGAGCGTAGTGTTTGTATAAAGAGCGGCGTTTACCTGTGAGGGAGCGGAGTGTTTGTATAAAGAGCGGGAGTTTACTTGTGAGGGAGCGGAGTGTTTGTATAAAGAGTGGGAGTTTACCTGAGAGGGAGCGTAGTGTTTGTATAAGGAGCGGCGTTTACCTGTGAGGGAGCGGAGTGTTTGTATAAAGAGCGGGAGTTTACTTGTGAGGGAGCGGAGTGTTTGTATAAAGAGCGGAGTTTACCTGTGAGGGAGCGGAGCAGCTGTATAAAGATGACAGTGGAGTTTACCTGCGAGGGAGTGGAGCAGATGTGTAAAGAGCGAGAGTTTACCTACAAGGGAGGGGCTGTATAAAGAGCAGGAGTTTACCTGTGAGGGAGCAGAGTGTTTGTATAAAAAGCAGAGTTTACCTGTGAGGGTGCGGAGTGGCTGTATAAAGAGCGGGAGTTTACCTGTGAGGGAGTGGAGTGTTTGTATAAAGAGCAGGAGTTTACCTGTGAGGGAGTGGAGCGGCTGTATAAAGAGCGGGAGTTTACCTGTGAGGGAGCGGAGTGTTTGCATAAACAACAGAGTTTACCTGTGAGGGAGCGGAGTGATTGTATAAACAGCAGAGTTTACCTGTGATGGAGCGGAGTGTTTGTATTAACAGCAGAGTTTACCTTTGAGGGAGTGGAGTGTTTGTATAAAGAGCAGAGTTTACCTGTTAGGGAGCGGAGTGTTTGTATAAAGAAAGGGAGTTTACCTGTGAGGGAGCGGAGTGTTTGTATAAAGAGCGGGAGTTTACCTGTGAGGGAGCGGAGCGGCTGTATAAAAAGCGAGAGTTTACCTGCAAGGGAGAGCGGCTGTATAAAAAGCACAGTGGAGTTTACCTGTGAGGGAGCGGAGTGGCTGTATAAAAAGCGAGAGTTTACCTGCAAGGGAGCGGAGCGGCTGTATAAAGAGTGGGAGTTTACCTGTGAGGGAGCGGAATGTTTGTATAAAGAGCGGGAGTTCACTTGTGAGGGAGTGAAACGACTGTATAAAGAGCGGGAGTTTACCTGTGGAGGAGCGGAGTGTTTGTATAAAGAGCAAGAGTTTACCTGCAAGGGAGCGGAGCGGCTGTATAAAGAGCGGGAGTTTACCTGTGAGGGAGCGGAGTGTTTGTGTAAAGAGCAGGAGTTTACCTGTGAGGGAGCGGAGTGTTTGTATAAAGAGCGGAGTTTACCTGTGAGGGAGCGGAGCGGCTGTATAAAAAGCAAGAGTTTACCTGCAAGGGAGAGCGGCTGTATAAAAAGCACAGTGGAGTTTACCTGTGAGGGAGCGGAGTGGCTGTATAAAAAGCGAGAGTTTACCTGCAAGGGAGCGGAGCGGCTGTAAAAAGAGCGGGAGTTTACCTGTGAGGGAGCGGAGAGTTTGTATAAAGAGCGGGAGTTTACCTGTGAGGGAGCGGAATGTTTGTATAAAGAGCAGAGTTTACCTGTGAGGGAGCGGAGTGTTTGTATAAACAGCAGAGTTTACCTTTGAGGGAGTGGAGTGTTTGTATAAAGAGCAGAGTTTACCTGTTAGGGAGCGGAGTGTTTGTATAAAGAACGGGAGTTTACCTGTGAGGGAGCAGAGTGTTTGTATAAAGAGCGGAGTTTACCTCTGAGGGAGCGGAGCGGCTGTATAAAAAGCGAGAGTTTACCTGCAAGGGAGAGCGGCTGTATAAAAAGCACAGTGGAGTTTACCTGTTGGGGGAGCGGAGCGGCTGTATAAAGAGCGGGAGTTTACCTGTGAGGGAGCAGAGTGTTTGTGTAAAGAGTGGGAGTTTACCTGTGTGGGTGCGGAGTGTTTGTATAAAGAGCGGGAGTTTACCTGTGAGGGAGCGGAGTGTTTGTATAAAGAGCGTAGTTTACCTGTGAGTGAGCAGAGTGT
Source organism: Isurus oxyrinchus (assembly GCA_026770705.1). Lineage (NCBI taxonomy): Eukaryota > Metazoa > Chordata > Chondrichthyes > Lamniformes > Lamnidae > Isurus > Isurus oxyrinchus. The sequence goes on from JANJGN010000002.1 coordinate 141,493,163, forward strand.
TTGTATAAAGAGTGGAAGTTTACCTGTGAAGGAGCGGTTTCTCACCCAAACACTCGGTGGCACTGAAATTCAAAAGGAGTGATGTCAGGACATGGGAGTGAGCTGATTGGGTAGGTAGTGGGTCAGTTGTTTTTTTCCACTTTAAGGTGACATTACAGAAAGTAAGAGTCAGCGTTTGCTTTTTTAAGAAAAACTAAATAGTATTCAACTTGGCTTAAATTTAAGGAAATAACCTTTTAATTAAAGCAAGCAAAAGTTTAACAAGGAAGCTCAGTCCCATGTGTTGTACAGGAGGTGGGATACAGAGTGGAGCTACAGTAGGTGTTGATGCACAGCCAAATATAGAAGAGAAACTAAGTCAGTCTGGAAGTCAGAGCAAATATAGACCTGTTAAGGCACAAGGCAATAATGCAAGGCTGGGTTGCATCTACTTTAACACAAGCAGTCTTACAAGTGAGGCAGATGAATTGAGGGCATTGATTAACACATGGGAATATGATATTGTTGCTATCACAGAGACATGGTTGAGGGAAGAGCAGGACTGGCAGTTCAATATTCCAGGATGTAGAATCTTCAGATGTGACGGGTGGGGGGTAAAAGAGGAGCTGGCATTGCACTATCGATCAAGGAGTCAATTACAGCAATAATGAGGGATGGTATCTTAGAAGGCTCCTCAAATGTGGCCATATGGGTAGAACTTAAAAGCAAAAAGAGGGCAATCACTTTGCTGGGAGTGTACTATAGGCCTCCAAACAGTCAGGTGGAGATAGAGGAGCAGATATATAGGCAAATCTCAGAGAAGTGTAAAAACAAGAGGGTACTAATAGGGGATTTCAACTTCTCCAATATTAACTGGGATAGCCTTCGTGTGAAGAATTCTTAAAGTGCATTCAGGAGTCCTATAAATGCTGGACCTAATCATAGGGAATGAAGCCGGGTAAGTGGTAGAAGTATCAGTGTGGGAGCATTTCGGGGATAGTGACCATAACTCTGTAAGATTTAAGGTAGTTATGGAAAAGGACAAAGATGGACTGGAAATAAAGGTCCTGAACTGGGGGAAGGTCAATTTCAACATGATAAGGCAGGATCTGGCCAAAGTGGACTAGGCTTTGTCAGGGGGAGATCACGTCTAACAAATTTGATTGAATTTTTTGAGGAGGTGATTGGTTATATAGATGAGGGTAGTGCAGTTGATGTCGTCTACATGGACTTTAGTAAGGCTTTTGACAAGGTCCCGCATGGGAGAATGGTCAAGGTGGTAAGAGATCATGGGATCCAGGGCAATTTGGCAAATTGGATCCAAAAATTGGCTTAGTGGCAGGAGGCAGAAGGTGATGGTCGAAGGTTGTTTTTGCAATTGGAAGACTGCGACAAATGGTGTACCGCAGGGATCAGTGCTGGGACCCTTGTTGTTTGTAATGTATATTAATGAATCAGACATGAATATAGGAGGTATGATCAGTAAGTTCACAGGTGACACGAAAATTGATGGTGTCGTAGGCAGTGAGGAGGAAAGCCTTAGATTACAGGATGATATAGCTGGGTTGATAAGATGGGCAGAGCAGTGGCAAATAGAATTTAATCCTGAGAAGTGTGAGGTGTTGCATTTTGGGAGGACTAACACGGCAAGAGAATACACAATGAATGGTAGGACCCTAGGAAGTACAGAGGATCAGAGAGATCTTGGCAGATAAAGTGGTTAAGAAGGCATTTGGGATACTTGCCTTTATCAGCCGAGGCATAGAATATAAGAGCAGGGAGGTTATGCTGGAGCTGTATAAATCGTTACTTAGGCCACAGCTGCGTGCATTTCTGGTCGCCACACTATAGGAAGGATGTGATTGCACTAGAGAGGGTGCAGAGGAGATTCACCAGGATGTTGCCTGGGCTGGAAAGTTTCAGCTATGAAGGGAGACTTGTTAGGCTCGGGTTGTTTACCTTACAGCAGAGAAGGCTGAGGGGAGACATGATAGAAGTATACAAAATTATGAGGTGCATAGATAGGGTAGACAGGAAGTAACTTTTCCCCTTGGTGGAGGTGTCAATAACCAGGGGGCATGGATTTAAGGTAAGGGGCAGGAGGCTTAGAGGGGATATGAGGAAGAATTTTTTCATCCAGAGGGTGGTTGGAATCTGGAACTCACTGCCTGAGGGGGTGGTAGAGGCAGAAACCCTCACAACACTTAAGAAGTATTTAGATGAATACTTGAAATGCCATAGCATGCAGGACTACAGGTCAAGGGCTGGAAAATGGGATTAGAATACATAAGTGCTTGATGGCCGGTATGGACACGATGGGCCAAAGGGCCTGTTTCTGTGCTGTAAAAATCTGTGACGCTATGACTATGACTTGAACTCCAGGCATGGGGCATATGTTATGACCGATGCAGTTGGTAAAGAGGAATTATTTAAAAACCCCAGAGGGAAACTTTAAACAACTGTCAAACCTATAATTTTAAGTGTTATGTTTGAGATGCAACTCTAAATTCAGGAATCAGACCATCAGTTCTCAAGGCTATACATTAAACTAAATGAAACATGGTCTCAAATTACTACTATCATAACTTTTAACAAATTCCCAAACTAATCTCCATTAAGGCAACAGCAACCATAGATTTAACTAGATACCAGGCAAAGAATCTTCACCTTATGAATTCCAAATAAGGTTATTTTCACTGTGGAGCCAGTTGGAGGCTTGCAGCTGCCTTTTGAGTTTACATTGCCTCTGCCTACACACCACACCCAAAAGCTGCTGAAATTATATGTACCAGCCTCATTGAATGTTAATTCACAATGTATCAACAACCTCTTCGAACATTACCTTTTAACAATGAAACCCCTTTCATAATACCAATTTTATTGGTAGTATATACATATTGCTTGGTAGCTGCTAGAAAGGTGTCAATTTTCAGTCCACTTCTTGAATGCTTTGTTCAAAAAATGCAAATGCACGCTATCTCCCTGTTTACATCTCAAACTAGTACATCAAAGCACCCAGACAGGCTGCTTTAATCCAATTAAGACACACCCGCAAACTAAGCCCCTATTTTAAAAGAAAAATATTTACCACCCTACCAATTTTCATGTCATCCGCGAACCTACTGATCAACCCTCCTACGTTCAAGTCTGAATTGTTTATATATACCACAAACAGCAAGGGACCCAATACCGATCTCTGTGGAACCCCACTGGACACAGGCATCCAATCACAAAAACACGCCTCAACCATCACCCTCTGCTTCCTGCCACTCAGCCAATTCTGGATCCAATATATCAAATTGCCTTGGATCCAGGGGCTCTTACCATAGTACCATAGAAAAGTTACAGCACAGTAGGAGGCCATTTGGTCAATCTTGTCCATGCCAGCCCAAGGAAACTCAGGTGCCTTTCTAATCCCATCTTCCTGCACCTGACCCATAGCCCTGCAGCTTACAGCACTTAGGGTGCAGATCCAGGTACTTTTTAAAAGAGTTTAAAGCTTCTGCCTTGACCACCAACTTGGGCAGCAAATTCCAGACACCCACTACCCTCTGCATGAAAAAGTTCTTCCTCATGTTCCCCTACACCTTCTGCTACTTATCTTGAATCTGTGTCCCCTGATTCTAGAATTCTCCACCAAGGGAAACAATTTTATCCTGTCCACTCTATCTAGTCCCCTCATAATTTTGTACACCTCAATCAAGTCACCTCTCAGCCTTCTTCGTTCTAAGGAAAATAACGCCAACCTATCCAGTCTCTCCTCGTAGCTACACTTTTCTAACCCTGGCAACATTCTTGTAAACCTCGAGATAAAAACAAAAAAAACTGCGGATGCTGGGAATCCAAAACAAAAACAAAAACAGAATTACCTGGAAAAATTCAGCAGGTCTGGCAGCATCGGCGGAGAAGAAAAGAGTTGACGTTTCGAGTCCTCATGACCCTTCGACAGAACTTGAGTTCGAGTCCAAGAAAGAGTTGAAATATAAGCTGGTTTAAGGTGTGAGTGTGGGGGGGCGGAGAGAGAGAGAGAGAGAGAGGTGGAGTGGGGGTATGGTTGTAGGGACAAACAAGCAGTGATAGAAGCAGATCATCAAAAGATGTCAACAACAATAGTACAAAAGAACACATAGGTATTAAAGTAAAAGTTGGTGATAATATCTAAACGAATGTGCTAATTAAGAATGGATGGTAGGGCACTCAATGTATAGCTCTAGTGGGGGTGGGGAGAGCATAAAAGATGTAAAAAAAAATAATTTTTTTTTTTATAATGGAAATAGGTGGGAAAAGGAAAATCTATATAATTTATTGGAAAAAAAAAGAAAAGGAAGGGGGAAACAGAAAGGGGGTGGGTTTGGGGGAGGGAGCTCACGACCTAAAGTTGTTGAATTCAATATTCAGTCTGGAAGGCTGTAAGGTGCCTAGTCGGAAGATGAGGTGTTGTTCCTCCAGTTTGCATTGGGCTTCACTGGAACAATGCAGCAAGCCAAGGACAGAAATGTGGGCAAGAGAGCAAGGTGGAGTGTTAAAATGGCAAGCGACAGGGAGGTTTGTGTCATTCTTGCGGACAGACCGCAGGTGTTCTGCAAAGCGGTCGCCCAGTTTACGTTTGGTCTCTCCAATGTAGAGGAGACCACATTGGGAGCAACGAATGCAGTAGAATAAGTTGGGGGAAATGCAAGTGAAATGCTGCTTCACTTGAAAGGAGTGTTTGGGTCCTTGGACGGTGAGGCGAGAGGAAGTGAAGGGGCAGGTGTTGCATCTTTTGCGTGGGCTTGGGGTGGTGCCATAGGAGGGGGTTGAGGAGTAGGGGGTGATGGAGGAGTGGACCAGGGTGTCCCTGAGGGAGCGATCCTTACGGAATGCCGATAAGGGGGGGTGAAGGGAAGATGTGTTTGGTGGTGGCATCATGCTGGAGTTGGCGGAAATGGCGGACGATGATCCTTTGAATGCGGAGGCTGGTGGGGTGATAAGTGAGGACAAGGGGGACCCTATCATGTTTCTGGGAGGGAGGAGAAGGCGTGAGGGCGGATGCGCGGGAGATGGGCCGGACACGGTTGAGGGCCCTGTCAACGACCGTGGGTGGAAAACCTCGGTTAAGGAAGAAGGAGGACATGTCAGAGGAACTGTTTTTGAAGGTAGCATCATCGGAACAGATGTGACGGAGGCGAAGGAAGTGAGAGAATGGGATGGAGTCCTTACAGGAAGCAGGGTGTGAGGAGCTGTAGTCGAGATAGCTGTGGGAGTCGGTGGGTTTGTAATGGATATTGGTGGACAGTCTATCACCAGAGATTGAGACAGAGAGGTCAAGGAAGGGAAGGGAAGTGTCAGAGATGGACCACGTGAAAATGATGGAGGGGTGGAGATTGGAAGCAAAATTAATAAATTTTTCCAAGTCCCGACGAGAGCATGAAGCGGCACCGAAGTAATCATCGATGTACCGGAGAAAGAGCTGTGGAAGGGGGCCGGAGTAGGACTGCAACAAGGAATGTTCCACATACCCCATAAAGAGACAGGCATAGCTGGGGCCCATGCGGGTACCCATAGCCACACCTTTTATTTGGAGGAAGTGGGAGGAGTTGAAGGAGAAATTGTTCAGCGTGAGAACAAGTTCAGCCAGACGGAGGAGAGTAGTGGTGGATGGGGATTGTTCGGGCCTCTGTTCGAGGAAGAAGCTAAGGGCCCTCAGACCATCCTGGTGGGGGATGGAGGTGTAGAGGGATTGGACGTCCATGGTGAAGAGGAAGCGGTTGGGGCCAGGGAACTGGAAATTGTTGATGTGATGTAAGGTGTCAGAGGAATCACGGATGTAGGTGGGTAGGGACTGGACAAGGGGAGAGAGAAGGGAGTCAAGATAACGAGAAATGAGTTCTGTGGGGCAGGAGAAAGCTGAGACTATCGGTCTACCGGGGCAGTTCTGTTTGTGGAATTTGGGTAGGAGATAGAAGCGGGCCGTCCGAGGTTGGGCGACTATCAGGTTGGAAGCTGTGGGAGGGAGATCCCCAGAGGAGATGAGGTCAGTGACAGTCTTGGAAACAATGGCTTGATGTTCAGTGGTGGGGTCATGGTCCAGGGAGATGTAGGAGGAAGTGTCTGCGAGTTGACGCTCAGCCTCCGCGAGGTAGAGGTCAGTGCGCCAGACAACAACAGCACCACCCTTGTCAACGGATTTAATGACAATGTCAGGGTTGGACCTGAGAGAATGGAGTGCAGTAAGTTCAGAGAGAAACAGGTTAGAATGGGTGAGAAGAGCAGAAAAATTTAGACGACTAATGTCGCACCAACAGTTCTCAATGAAAAGATCAAGAGAAGGTAAGAATCCAGAGGGAGGAAGAATATTGGAGATGGGTAAAAGGATCCGTTGAACTGGGAGAGGACTCCTGCCCAAAGAAGTGAGCCCGGAGATGAAGACGGCGGAAGAAGAGTTCAGCATCATGCCGAGCCCGAAATTCATTGAGGTGAGGGCGTAAGGGTATGAAACTAAGTCCTTTGCTGAGCACTGAATGTTCAGCTGTCTCTTTATGGGTATGTGGAACATTCCTTGTTCCAGTCCTACTCCGGCCCCCTTCCACAACTCTTTCTCCGGTACATCAATGATTACTTCGGTGCTGCTTCATGCTCTCGTCGGGACTTGGAAAAATTTATTAATTTTGCTTCCAATCTCCACCCCTCCGTCGTTTTCACATGGTCCATCTCTGACACTTCCCTTCCCTTCCTTGACCTCTCGGTCTCAATCTCTGGTGATAGACTGTCCACCAATATCCATTACAAACCCACCGACTCCCACAGCTATCTCGACTACAGCTCCTCACACCCCGCTTCCTGTAAGGACTCCATCCCATTCTCTCACTTCCTTTGCCTCCGTCGCATCTGTTCTGATGATGCTACCTTCAAAAACAGTTCCTCTGACTTGTCCTCCTTCTTCCTTAACCGAGGTTTTCCACCCACGGTCGTTGACAGGGCCCTCAACCGTGTCCGGCCCGTCTCCCGCGCATCCGCCCTCACGCCTTCTCCTCCCTCCCAGAAACATAATAGGGTCCCCCTTGTCCTCACTTATCACCCCACCAGCCTCCGCATTCAAAGGATCGTCCTCCACCATTTCCGCCAACTCCAGCATGATGCCACCACCAAACACATCTTCCCTTCACCCCCCCTATCGGCATTCCGTAGGGATCGCTCCCTCCGGGACACCCTGGTCCACTCCTCCATCACCCCCTACTCTTCAACCCCCTCCTATAGCACCACCCCATGCCCATGCAAAAGATGCAACAGCTGCCCCCTCACTTCCTCTCTCCTCGCCGTCCAAGGACCCAAACACTCCTTTCAAGTGAAGCAGCATTTCACTTGCATTTCCCCCAACTTATTCTACTGCATTCGTTGCTCCCAATGTGGTCTCCTCTACATTGGAGAGACCAAACGTAAACTGGGCGACCGCTTTGCAGAACACCTGCGGTCTGTCCGCAAGAATGACCCAAACCTCCCTGTCGCTTGCCATTTTAACACTCCACCCTGCTCTCTTGCCCAAATTTCTGTCCTTGGCTTGCTGCATTGTTCCAGTGAAGCCCAACGCAAACTGGAGGAACAACACCTCATCTTCCGACTAGGCACTTTACAGCCATCCAGACTGAATATTGAATTCAACAACTTTAGGTCGTGAGCTCCCTCCCCCAACCCACCCCCTTTCTGTTTCCCCCTTCCTTTTCTTTTTTTTTCCAATAAATTATATAGATTTTCCTTTTCCCACCTATTTCCATTATAAAAAAAATTATTTTTTTTACATCTTTTATGCTCTCCCCACCCCCATTAGAGCTATACATTGAGTGCCCTACCATCCATTCTTAATTAGCACATTCATTTAGATAATATCACCAACTTTAACTTTAACACCTGTGTTCTTTTGTACTATTGTTGTTGACATCTTTTGATGATCTGCTTCTATCACTGCTCGTTTGTCCCTACAACCACACCCCAACTCCACCTCTCTCTCTCTCTCTCTCTCTCTCTCTCTCTCTCTCTCTCCGCCCCCCACACACACACCTTAAACCAGATTATATTTCAACTCTTTCTTGGACTCGAACTCAAGTTCTGTCGAAGGGTCATGAGGACTCGAAACGTCAACTCTTTTCTCCGCCAATGCTGCCAGACCTGCTGAGTTTTTCCAGGTAATTCCGTTTTTGTTTTTCTTTCCTGTAAACCTCCTCTGCACTCTCTCCAGAGCTATTACGTCCTTCCTGTAATGTGGTGGCCAGAACTGCACACAATACTGCAGTTGTGGCCTCATCAGTGTTTTATACAATTTCAACATTATATCCTTACTTTTATATCCTATACCTCTGCCAGTGAAGGACAGCATTCCATATGCCTTCTTTACAACCTTGTCTACTTGAACTGCTGCCTTCAGGGACCTGTGTACTTGTACACCAAGATCTCTCACTTCATCTACCCTTCTGAGTATATTCCCATTTATTATTTAATCCCTGTAACTGTTTGACCTCCCTAAATGTATGTCCTCACACTTCTCTATGTTAAAATCCATCTGCCACTTTACCGCCCACTCCACCAGCCCATCTATATTGTTTTGGAGATTATGGCTATCCTCTACACTATCCACTACTCAGCCAATCTTTGTGTCACCTGCAAATTTCCCAATCGTGCCCCCCACGTTCACGTCCAAATCGTTAACATATAACACAAACAGCAAGGGTCCCAACACCGAGCCCTGTGAAACACCACTTGAGACAACTTTCCATTCGCAAGGGCATCCATCGACCATTACCCTTTGTTTCCTGTTTCAAAGCCAACCTTTTATCCAGTTTGCCACATTACCCTGAATCCCATAGGCTTTTACTTTCCTGAACAATCTGCCATGTGGGACCTTGCCAAATGCCTTGCTAAAACCCATGTACACAACATCCACTGCACTACCTTCATCAACCTTTCTTGTCTCTTTCTCAAATAATTCAATCAAATTTGTGAGGCAAGACCTTCCTTGAACAAATCCATGCTGACCATCCCTGACTAGTCCATGCCTTTCCATATGACAGTTATTCCTATCTCTCAGGATTGATTCTACTAATTTGCTCATCACCGATGTAAGACTAACTGGCCTATAATTGTTTGCCATTTCCTTTGATCCCTTTTTAAGCAATGGAACTATGTTTGCATTTCTCCAGTCCTCCGGTACCTCCCCTGTATCTAGTGAAAATTGAAAAATCATCCTCAGAGCATCTGCTATCTCCTCCCTGACTTCCTTCAGCAGCCTCGGAAATAATCCATCTGGCCCTGGTGACTTATCCACTTTCAAGTATTTCAACCTTTCGAGTACTTCCTCTCTCTTTATGACTATCCCGTCCAATATCTCGCATTGTTCCTCCTGGCCTACTATATTTACATCCTCCCTTTCCTTTGTAAACATGGAGACAAAATATTCATTCAAAACCCTTCCCACAGCCTCTGCATCTACACACAAGTTTCCATGTTCATCTCTGATAGGTCCCACTTTTTCCTTAACTAACCTTTTAGCATTAATGTATTGGTAAAACATCTTTGGGTTTTTAACTTTACTTGCTAATCTTTTTTCATGCCCTCTCTTTGATTTCCTTATTTCCTTTGTCCCTGTATTTCCTATATTTGTCTAGGCTGTCTGCAGTGCTTAGTTCTTTGTGCTTATCATACGCTTTCTTTTTCTGTTTGATCTTCCCCTGTATTCCTCTAGACAACCAGGGGGGTCTAGATTTGGCGGTGCCACTCTTATTTTTTTAGGGGATGTGTCTACTTTATACAATTAGGATCTCGCTTTTTAGTGCTTCCCACTGCTTTCCCACTGTTTTATCCTCCAGCAGTGCTGTCCAGTCCACCTCAATCAAGTTCCTTCTCATTTCCGCAAAATTTGCCTTCCTCCAGTTCAAGACTTTTACTCCTGCCTTATCTCTGTCCTTTTCCATGGTAATGCTAAATCTAACTGAATTGTGATCACTGTCCCCAATATGGTCACCAACTGTCACTTCACCCACTTGCCCTTCTTCCTTCCCCAAGACTAGGTCTAAAATTACATCTCCTCTCGTTGGGTTTGTCACTAATTGGTTGAAAACATTTTCTTGGATACACTGCATGAATTTTTCTTCCTCAATGCCCCTTGTATTGCTTGAATCCCAGTTGATATTAGGATAGTTGAAGTCTCCTACTATTATTGCCCTCTTGTTCTTACAAGCAGAAATTTGCCTACATATTTGTTTTCTATCTCCCTTTCACTATTTGGGGGTCTGTAGTATACTCCCAGTAGTGTGACTGCCCTTTTTTTATTTCTGAACTCAGTCTATAAAGCCTTGTTTGTTGACGCATTTAGTATATCATCCCTTCTCACAACTGGAATTGATTCTTTAACCATTAGTGCTACATTCCCCTCCTTTTTTATTTCCTACTCGATTGTGTCTATAACCAGGATATTAACCTGCTAGTTTTGTCCCTCCTTTAGCCAGGTCTTCGTTATAGCAATGACATCCTGCTGCCATGTGTCTACCTGTGCCCTTAACTCATCTCCCTTGTTTGTAACACTCCTTGCATTGAAGTATAAACAGTTTAACCCCGTCAATTTCCCTTGTTGGACACTTTGTAAACTTTGCTTCTCCTGTAACTCCATGTCTATCACAACGTCCTTAGCTAACGTTCTACCTCCATTTTCCTGATCTGAATCTGATCTACCTGATCCTACTCCTGGGATACCATTCCCCTGCCATACTAGTTTAAATACTCCCCAACAGAACTAGCAAAAGCCCCCGCAAGAACACTGGTCCCAGCTCTGTTTGGGTGCAGCCGGTCCGGTTTGTACAGTTCCCACCTTCCCTAGAACCGGTCCCTGTGCCTCAAGAATCTGATCCCTCCCAGCTACACCATCTCTCCAGCCACGTGTTCATTTGGTCTATCCTCTTATTCCTGCTCTTGCTAGCACGTGGAACTGGGAGTAATCCTGAGATTACTACATTTGAGGTCCTTCATTTTAATTTATCTCCTAACTTCCTGTACTGAGCTTGCAGGTCCTCATCCCTTAGTTTACCAATGTCATTGGTACCGATGTGTACCACGACCACTGACTGTTTACTTTCCCTCCCCAGAACGTCCTGCAGCCGCTCCGTAACATCCTGGACCCTGGCACCAGAGAGGCAACATACCATCCTTGATTCACGTTTGCGGCCACAGAAGGGTTGGTCTGTGCCCCTAACTATTGAATCCCCTATCACTATAACCCTGCCACTTGTTTTCCTTCCGCCCCTCTGAGCAGCAGAGCCACCTATGGTGCCGTGAACTTGGCTGTTGCCACTTTCCCCTGAGAGGCCATCCCCCCCAACAGTATCCAAAGCGGTATATCTGTTAGAGAAGGGGACTCCTGCACTATCTTCCTGAGTCTTTTACTGTTCCTGATGGTCACCCATTGCCTTTCTGTCTGTGTCATCTTCACCTGCAGTGTGACCATCCTGCTAAACGTGCTATCCATGACTTGCTCAGCATCGCGGATGCTCCACAATGAGTCCACCCGCAGCTCCAGCTCTGAAATCCGGTTAGCTAGAAGCTGCATTTGGACACACCTTCTGCACACATGGTCAACAGGGATGCCAGAAGCGTCCCTCATTTCCCACATCCTGCAGGAGGAGCATAACATGGGTCTGAGATCCCCTGCAATGACATCCCTCTCGATTAAGCTAGTTACTCCCTTAAAAAATACGTTAGCTCGGGGCCTTATTTATGTTAGCTAGGAACCTTGTTTCTTGTACAGTACTACTCTATACTTTTTTTAGCTCCTACCTCAGTATCAGTATTAAGCAATGAATAACTTTAATAGATTGAAAAAAAACTCACCAGGATTTACTCAGCAATCAGCTGTTTTTTCTAAAATCCACTTTCAGAAGAGTGTCCCTCACAAGTCTGATGCACTCCTGAAGGTACTGCTTCTCCCTCTTTTTCTTTGGTTTAAGAAGGAGGGAGGGATGGAAACACGACAGCAATGTAATGTTTTGGGCTATTCCATTCTTTGACAGTGGGTCCTCCTCGATCCCCTTCTGAGTCACAGTGTCTGTGCTGACTTCTCCCAGCATGCTTCAGTCGCTTCTCACTACCACCCTCTGTTGGATGCACTTCCTCCTGTTGAGTGCAAGAGCCTTCTCCTCAATCCCGTTCTGAGTCGCGGTGTCTGCAGTGACTTCTCCCAGAATGTTTTTTTTGAAAAATATACTTTATTTATAAAATATCTGGAAGAACATTCAAAACCATTTCAAAATCACCATCACATAAGTACAATCAGATTCAACTTTTACACAAGTATCACAAGATGCATCAATACAATCAATGACTATTACAATCATTTCAATATGGTTAATGCAGACAGTCAGACAATGGTATTGGAGTTATCAACTTGCATCAAGTTGCACTCTGAGGCTTCAATACAATTATAATACACATTGTATTCACTGCATACATTCATTGTGAGCTGCACAGCCCAAGGGGCTCTACACAGTTCCCAGTCCCTCGGTGCACTATGGCTGAAAAGTCTCGGGCAGCGACCCTTCCCCATTGTACCTTTGTGGCGGCTGCCCCAAGCTTTAGTGCGTCCCTCAGCACATAGTCCTGGACCTTGGAATGTGCCAGTCTGCAACACTCGGTCGGGGACAACTCTTTGCACTGGAAGACTAAAAAGCTTCGGGCAGACCAAAGAGCGTCTTTCACCGAGTTGATGATCCTCCAGCTGCAGTTGATGTTTGTCTCGGTGTGTGTCCCTGGGAACAGCCCGTAGAGCACAGAGTCCTGTGTCGCAGAACTGCTCGGGATGAACCTCAACAGAAACCACTGCATCTCTCTCCAGACCTTCTTTACAAAGACACAATCCACAAGGAAGTGAACAACAGTCTCTTCCCCACCACAGCGACCTCGAGGGCAACGTGCAGAGGGGGTGAGACTCCTGGCATGTAGGAAGGATCTGATGGGGAAAGCCTTTCTCACCACCAGCCAAGCCACATCTTGGTGCTTGTTGCAAAGTTCTGGCAATGAGGCATTCTGCCAAATGACTTTGACAGTCTGCTCGGGGAACCATCCCACAGGATCCACGCCTCTCCTTTTCCCACAGGGCCTCTAAGATGTTACGTGCTGTCCACTGCCTGATGGACTTGTGGTCAAAGGTGTTTCTCTGCATAAATTTTTCCACCAGGGACAGGTGGTGCGGCAGCGTGGCCAGACCCATCCTTCGCAACACCGGGGACAGGTAGAACCTCAGCACATACTGACACTTGGTGTTTGCGTACTGAGGGTCTAAGCACCGCTTGATGCAGTCGCACACAAAGGTGGCCATCAGTATGAGGGCGATTTTGGGCACGTTTTTTCCCCCCTGTGTCTAGAAGCTTGTACATCACGTCCCTGCGGACACGATCCATTTTTGACCTCCAGATAAAGCAGAAGATGGCTCGGGTGATCGCCACCACACAGGAGTGTGGAATGGGCCAGACCTGCGCCACGTACAGCAACAGCGAGAGTGCCTCACACCTGATGACCAGGTTCTTACCCACAATGGAGAGGGAGCGTTGCTCCCACATGCCCAGTTTCCTTTTCACCATAGACACTCACTCCTTCCAGTTTCTAACACATGCCCCAGTCCCTCTGAACCATATCCCCAGCACCTTCAGGCCGTCAGCCCTGACGGTGAAGGGGACAAAGGATCGGTCAGCCCAGTTCCCAAAGAACATGGCCTCGCTCTTGCCACGATTTACCTTGGTTCCTGAGGCCAGTTCGAACAGGTCGCAGATGTGGATCAGTCTGCGCACCGACAGCGGATCCGAGCAGAAGATGGCGACATCGTCCATGTATAGGGAAGCTTTGACCTGAGTGCCTCCACTGCCTGGGATCGTCACTCCTCTTATGCCCGGATCCTTCCTGATGGACTCAGCAAAGGGTTCAATGCAACACACAAACAGGAAAGGGGAGAGAGGGCAGCCCTGCCTGACTCCAGATTTAATAGGAAAACTTTCTGATTCCCACCCATTGATTGAAACTGTGCTACTGATGTTAGCGTAGAACGGTTGGATCCAATTGTGAATTCCCTCCCCAAACCCCATATTGGAGAGCACATCCACCATGTAGGTGTGTGATATTCTGTCAAAGGCCTTCTCCTGATCCAGGCTGATGAGGCAGGTATCCACACCCCTGTCCTGTACATAGGCAATCGTATCCCTGAGCAGCACGAAGCTGTCAGAGATCTTCCTGCCCAGCACAGAGCAGGTCTGGTCAGGGTGGATCACCAATTCCAGATTTGACCCGATTGGCGATGACCTTGGACAGAATCTTATAGTTCACTTTCAACAGTGAAATGGGTCGCCAATTTCTAATTTCCTCCCTTTCCCCTTTGTGCTTGTAGATGAGGGTGATAATGCCTTTCCTCATGGATTCTGACATACTGCTGGCCAGATGCATACTCTCATACACTTCTAGCAGGTCCGGGCCGATCCAGGCCCACTGAGCCAAATACAACTCCACCGGCAAGCCGTCGCTTCCGGGAGTCTTACTCTTCTCAAAGGACTCAAGGACTTTAGTCAGTTCATCAGGAATTAGTGGTTTGTCCAGACCCTCCCCTGTACTGTTGTCTAAGACCTCCATGATAGAGGACAGGAAGGACTGGGAGGCCGTGCTGAGTGTGGGCTTCACGTCATACAATCCGGCATAAAAGGATTTGCTGATCCTCAAAATGTCAGACCGCGATGACTTTACTGAGCCATCTTCTTCCTTCAGGCTGCTGATCACAGAGCTCTCTCTGTGTACCTTTTGGAAGAACAAACGTGGGCACGTCTCATCCTGCTCCATAGAGCGGACTCTGTAATGGAAGATGATCTTGGAGGCCTCCAACGCAAAGAGCGAGGTTTGCTGGCTCTTCACCTCTTGAAGTTCCTCCTTGACATCGACCCCCATCGACTGCAGCCGGAGCAGATTCTGCATGTTTTTCTGGAGTCGGGACATTTCCCTCTGTTCCTTTCTAGCTTTCTGGGTGCCTTTGAGAATGAAAAATCTCTTGATGTTTCCCTTGATCGCTTCCCACCAGTGTGTGAGGGACTCAAAGTGGGGTTTCACGGTTCTCCGACCTTTGTAATCCCTCTTGATCTCCTCAATGTTCTCTGGGGTCAGCAGTTGCACGTTTAGCTTCCATGCCCCCCTGCCCACCCTCTAGTCTTCCTCTATGTGACAGTCACAGTAGGAGGTAGTGGTCAGAGAAGAACACTGCCTTGATGTTAATGGATCTGACTGTGAATGCACAGGACACAAACAGGAAGTCTATCCTGGAACAAATGGACCTGTCTGACCGCGACCAGGTGTATCTATGCTGTGCAGGGTTGCTGAAGACATCGTGCAGCTTTGCATCCTTAACTGTTTCCATCAGGGATCTGGACGTAGCGTCCAATCTGCTGTCGGCCCTGCCAGATCCTCCAGCCGCATCGACGATGCAGTTGAAGTCACCACCCAGAATGACCGGCCTGGAGGTCACCAGCAGCAGTGGGAGCTGCTGAAAGATCGTCAGCCGCTCAGCCCCTTGAGACGGGGCGTAGACGTTAATTAACCGGAGTGGAGCATTCTTGTACATTACGTCTGCTATGAGGAGGCGCCCACCCACCACCTCCTTAACCTGGGAGATGGTGTAGTTGCCTCCCTGCAGCAGAATACCCAGGCTGGAGGAACGAGAGTCGTTTCCTCCTGACCAGATCGATGGCCCATGGGACCACCATCGTGACCATTGCCTGTAGGAGCTGAGGTGCAGTATCGCACACTCCTGCAGAAACAACAGGTCAGCTTTGACCTTGGCAAAGTAGTCCAAGGTCGCAACACATCGCGTAGTAGATTTAATGTTACGCACATTTATGGATACAATCTTTACACCCATTTTAAGGCATTTATTCTCTTACCAAACCTGTTGTCTCTGAGAGTCTTTGGTGTTCACAAATTGCCTCACTTTGGATGGGCTGAGGAAACTGTCCTGAACCTCCCCATTGGCAATGTTCTGCTCAGGTTGCATCTGGGGGGTTGTGCAGAGTACGGGATTTGAAATGTCCTCTGTTGGAGAAGCTTCTCCAATCCTCTCCCCATCTGGGGCGTTGCTGCTCCCGGCTTCCCGGAGGTGGAGTGCGCTGAGTGTCTCACTGCTCCCAGATTCCTGGGGCTGTGGTGTGCTGGCCTCTTCGGGTTGTGGGCAAAGTTGGAGTGCGCTGGTCTCCTCATTGTCTCCAATGTTCTGGAGCTCGGGTGTCTCGTCCTCCAACTCCCAAGAGCTTTGCCGCTTCTTCTGTAGATGCTGCCCCTTCCTTTCTTTGTCCAAAGAGCAGCTGCCCTTGTCATCCGTGTCAGAGCAGCTTGGTCCCTTCTTGTCCCATTCTTCCTTTTGGCTCTCTTCAGCAGCTGCCACTTCCTCTGCTGATTTTCCGCTGGTTCTTCCTCCATTGATTTGCTGTCCTGAGGAGTGGAAGGTTCAGGGGGCAGTGCAGTTGATTGGATGTCTGCTGCCTCAATCTTTTCCTCCACCTTGTCTCTCTCTGTGTCCTCCTTTGTCCCGTTGTTCTCACTAGGGGCCTTCGTGGTTGGAGGGTTGCAAGTGTTCTTGGTAGTAGTGACACGAAGCATTTCCTCTGCTTCCCCCTTGTTGGCCTTGGCTGCCTGTGCATTAGTGAGGCAGGGTTTGGGGCAGGTCCTGTAGAGGTGACCTGCCTCGCCACACAGGTTGCAGCACTTAGTCTGTTTGCAGTCCTTTGTCTGGTGCCCTTCCTGTTTGCAGTTCTGGCAGAGGGCGGCACTGCAGTTGGCCGCCACATGACCAGACTTGTCGCATGAGCTACAAAGTTTGGGTTGCCCAGCGTAGACAAGGTAGCCACAGCTTCCCCCAATAGCGAAGCTGTAAAGAGGGTGAAAGATGGCTCCCTTACCATCGGTCTTGAGCGTGACCTCAACCTGGTGTTTGCATGTCCAAATCCTGAAGGCGTCTCTAACCTTGGTGCAGCTCCCATCCTTGTCAAAGTACCTGGCAAGGAAGGTGAACGTGTCAGCGACAAGGATGTAGGGGTTGTAGAGATGCACAGTCACCACACGGTCCCATTTCAACGGCAGAGCAAAGAGCAGCCCCACCGTCAGGATCTTCATCTCTGGCTGGTCTCTCTTCTCCTTGAACACCTTCAGGAATTTGACACAAGCGGCCACATGCTTGAAAGTCACATCGAAACATTCAGCACTGGGGAAGCCTTGCAGGGAGTAGATCTCCTCCGCTTCAAATCCACACACCTTCAACAGGATCCGCTTGATGAGGAAGGCCTGATCCATGGGTGCTCCTCCTTCGCTGTCTTTCATTGTCACCCGGACAGTGTTAGGTCCCAGAATGCTTCAATGACTCCTCACTACCACGCTCTGTTGGATGCTCTTCCTCCTGTTGAGTGCAAGAGTCCTTTTCCTCCATCATCTTCTGAGTCACGGTGTCTTCACTGACTTCTCCCAGAATGCTTCAGTCACTTCTCACTACCGCCTTCATTATCAGACTCCCATGCGGGACCTAATCAAAAGCTTTGCTGAAGTCCAAGTCGACTACATCAAATGCACTGCCCTCATCTACACACCTGGTCACCTCTTCAAAAAATTCAGTTAAATTGTTCAGACAAAACCATGCTGACTGTCCTTGATTAATCCCTGCCTCTCCAAGTGTAGATTAATTCTATCCCTCAGAATTGCTTCCAATAGTTTCCCCACCACTGAGGTTAGACCAACTGGCCTGTAGTTCCCTGGTTTATCCCTTCCTCCCTTCTTGAATAAAGAAGGGGATCTCTGGAATTGGTGATCCACCCTGACTAGACCTGCGCTGTGCCCGGCTGGAAGATCTCTGACAGCCTGGCGCTACTCAGGGATATGATTGCCTATGTGCAGGACAGGGATGTGGACACCTGCCTCATCAGCTTGGATCAAGAGAAGGCCTTTGACAGAATATCACACACCTACATGGTGGATGCGCTCTCCAAAATGGGGTTTGGGGAGAGAATTCGCTATTGGATCCAACCATATTGTCTGTCCTCCAGTCCTCTGGCACCTCTCCTGTGGCCAGAAAGGTATTGAAAATTTTGCCAGCGCCCATACTATCTCCTCCCTTGCCTCACTCAACAGCCTGGGATACATTTCATCTGGGCCTGGAGATTTATCTAATTTTAACACCGCCAGACCACTTAGAACCTCCTCCCTTTCTATGCTAATTTATTTAATTATATCACAGTCCTTCTGCCTGATTTCTATACCCATGTAGTCCCTCACTTGTGAACACTGACACAAAGTATTCATTTAGAACCCTACCTACGTCTTCCGGCTCCACACACAAATGACCACAATGGTCCTTAATGGGCCCTACTCTTTCTCTAGTTATCCTCTTACTCAATGTATTTGTAAAATAACTGGATTTTCCTTTATTTTACCTGCCAATGTTCCTTCTTGCCCCTTTTTGCTCTCCTAATTTCCTTTTTAAGTCCCCCCTACACATTCTATACACCACTAGGGTTTCAGCTGTTTTGATCCCTCGGTATCTGCCATAAGCCTCCCTGTTTCTCTATACGCAATCCTGTATATCCCTCGACATCAAGTTCACAGCATCAGCAAATATTTGGCTCTAACACACCAGGTTCTGTAACTATGTTAAAGGCAAAATACTGTGGATGCTGGAAATCTTAAACATAAACAAAAAGTGCTGGAAAAACTGAAGTATCTCTGAAGAAGAGTCATATGGACTCGAAACGTTAACTCTGTCTTTCTCTCCACAGATGCTGACAGACCTGCTGAATTTTTCTAGCATTTTTTGTCACTGTAACTATGAGGTTATTCATACCTCTTTCGAGTACAAACATGTTTCCATCTGTTTCAGATGAAGTTACATTGTTTCATAGATTGCCATTGTGAGATTTGAACTCTTGATTTTGGGGTTACAAGCCCAGTACCATAACCACTTGGTTATTTAGGCCAAGCCAAGGAGTTTAATCATGAGAAGTATGAGGTAATGTAACTCTTTTGAGTACAAATACGTTTCCATCTGTTCCTATTCAGATGAAGTTACATTGTTTCATAGTTTGTCATTGTGAGATTTGAACTCTTGATATCTTTCGAGTACAAACCCGTTTTCATCTGTTTCAGATGAAGTTACATTGTTTCACAGTTTGCCATTGTGAGATTTGAACTCTAGATCTTGGGGTTACAAACCCAGTACCATAAGCACTTGGCTATTTAGGCCAAGCTGTGGTTATTTGTAACTCGTTCAAGTACAAACACATTTTCATCTGTTCCTATTCAGATGAAGTTACATTGTTTCATAGCTTGCCATTGTGAGATTTGAACTCTTGATAATCTTTTAAATGAAAACCAAATCAACAAAATCGGGATAAATCAGGCACAGCCCCTAATTCAGGTCAGCTGTAAAACCAAGAACAAAGTTTAAAGGAAACTTACAAACTTTAAATCAAAATGTGATTAAAGGGGTCAACAAAACACCCCAGTCCCCGCGGTGCCCACCGAGCACGGAAGGCCTCGAGAGTGCCAGCAGACACCGCGTGCTCCCTCTCCAGGGACATCCGGCAGCGAACGTAGCCGCGGAAGAGGGACAAACAATCGGGCGGGACTCCCCCGTCGATCGCCCGCTGCCTGGACCTTTTAATGGCCAACTTGGCCAGGCCCAGGAGCAGGTTCACGAGGAGGTCCTCCTCCTTCCCGACCCCCTTCCGCACTGGGTGCCCATAGATCAGGAGCGTGGGGCTGAAGTGCAAACAAAACATCAATAAAAGGTTTTTCAAATAACTAAAAAGGGAGTGCAGCCTACAACACACTATGTATACATGGTCCACGGACTCCACAAGACCGCAAAAAGGGCACGTGTCCTGAGAGTCCGTGAACCTATGCATCCTCTTATTATAGGGGACTGCTGCATGCAACACCCTCCAACCCAGGTCCCCGACAGAAAGGGGGAGGACACCACCGTAGAGGGCCTCCCATCGGGGGCCTCCGCCGCCGGACGGCAACAAGGCACGCCAGGGCGTGTCCGGGCGGCGGACAAGGGCGAGAAAATGGAAGGTGTGCAGCAGCAGTCCGTACAAAAAGCCTCTCTTTGCTGTGCTAAAAGGCACGGAGGGCATGTCCCCGAGGCGGCTCATATTGCGGGGCCCCAGCACCCTAGGGAGGGTTCGGGGCTTGGGGCCAATGTGGAATTCCGTCCGAACAGGGGAACATTCAGACGGAAGACCACCGCGCACCTGGGCCACCTCAAGACCTAAAATAACGTCGGGTCCGAGCACGACCGTTCTCAGGTCTTGGATGGCATCGGCTGCGACCTGGACACTCACAGACGCACGTCGCGCCAACTCCTGCGGGAGCATCCAGCCCAGTCCTCCGCCACCCAGCACGTCCCCGATCCTGGTCACCCCTGCGGCCACAGCGCTCCTCTCCGCCAACCACTGAAAGGGACGGAGGGGCGGATTCCTGAGCAGCGGCTCTCTGACGATAGCCGCTACTCCTGACGGGGGAGAGCTGCGTCGCGAGGTGACCACTTTCCAGACTTTGATCAGGTCCTGGTAAAAGACGGGCAACGCCTGCAAGGAGCCATCGAGGCCCAGCTGTTCTATAAACAGGAGCTGCACGTCATAATTCAGGCCGTGCACCTGACGGAAGAAATACGTCGTCAGGGCACACCATCTAGGAGGAGGCTCAACGTAGAGGTATCGCTGCAGGGTCTGAAGGCGGAAAGTCGCCACCTGTGTGCATAGGCACACTAGCGCCTGACCGCCCTCCCTAAGCGGGAGACTCAGAACCTCGGCAGCGACCCAGTGCAATCTTTTGTCCCAGAAGAAGTCGACTAACAATGTCTGGATTCTTGTGACAAAGTCCGGGGGAGGGGTCAAAGTGACCAGCCGATACCACAACATGGCGGCGATCAGCTGGTTTATGACCAGAACTCGACCTCGGTAAGATAGCACTCGGAGCAGTCCTGTCCAGTGCCGCAGGCGAGCGGTGACTTTCGTCTCCAGTTCCTGCCAGTTTGCTGGCCAGGATTCCTCAGCGGGGCAGAGATGGACCCCCAGGTAGAGGAGGCTGGTCCTGCTCCAGGTGAAAGGCCTGAGCTCCTCGGGTAGGGGATCCATCTGCCACTGACCGACCAGGAGTCCAGAACATTTACCCCAGTTGATCCTGGCGGAAGAAGCGGCAGAGTAGACCTCCTGGCACTCGAGCATCCTCCGCAGGTCAGCCGGGTCACTAAACATAAGGAGCACGTCATCGGCGTAAGCCGAAAGGACCACCCCGATGCCCGGCCCACGCAGGACCAATCCCGACAACCTCCTCCGCAAGAGGCGCAGGAAAGGCTCCACGCAAATAGAATACAACTGGCCAGACAGGGGACAGCCCTGACGTACCCCTCTCCCAAAGCGAAGGGGCGCCGTCAGGGACCCGTTAACCTTCACTAGACATTCCGCGGCGGTGTACAGAAGTCGGATCCGGGCGACAAAATGCGTCCCGAACCCGAACGCTCGCAGAGTTCCGAGTAAGTATCCGTGATCCACCCTGTCGAACGCCTTCTCCTGATCGAGAGACAGGAAGGCGCTCGACAGACCAGCCCTCTGGGAATAGTGGATGATGTCCCGGACCAGATGGATATTATCATAAATGGTTCGGTCCGGGACGGTGTAGGACTGGTCAGGGTGGATCATGTGGTCCAGCATGGTGCCGAGCCGGGAAGACATGGCTCGGGCGAAGATTTTGTAGTCCGTGCTGAGGAGGGAGACCGGGCGCCAGTTTTTAAGAAGGCGGAGATCCCCCTTCTTCGGCAGCAGGGCAATCACGGCCCTGCGCCACGAAAGGGGCATCTCCCCGGTAGCGATACTCTCCCCCAGGACCCCCGCGAAGTCGCTCCCCAAGACGTCCCAGAACGCCCTGAAGAACTCCACGGTCAGCCCGTCTAGTCCCGGGGATTTGCCCCTAGAAAGACCGTCGAGTGCGCCGGTCAGCTCCCCCAGACTTATAGGGGAGTCAAGCCTTCCGGCGCACTCCGGGCCGACCTGCGGCAGGTCCTCCCACAAAACTCTGCAAGCGTCCTCGCTGGACGGATCCGGAGAGAACAGGGCAGTGTAGTAATCTCGGGCGATGGCCCTGATGCCCTCCGGATCCGAGACAAGGGATCCGTCGTCGGCCAGCAGCGTAAAGAGCTGCTGACGGACCCCGTGCCTTTTTTCCAGCGAGTAGAAGAAGGGGGAGCTACGGTCCATCTCCTTGAGGAACCGGATCCGCGACCTCACGAACGCGCCCCGAGACCCGACCAATTGCAGGTCCCGCAGCGCGCCCTTCTTCTCATCGTACACCGACCGCAGGGCCGGGTCCACATCAGGCTGACGGAGACGTGCCTCCAGGTCGAGCACCTCCTTCTCCAACTCCTCGACCCTGGATTTGCGTCTCTTTGTCGACCCCTTCGCGTACTCTTGACAGAAAACTCGGACGTGAGTCTTGCCCACGTCCCACCATAGCCTCAAGGAGGGGAAGCCTCCCTGCTTCCTTCTCCAGCCGGCCCAGAAACGACGGAACGAGTCCAGGAACCGCTGGTCTTCCAACAACAGGTTATTAAAATGCCAGTACGCGGACCCCGTCCGAGCGCAGAACGAAGTGAGCTCCGCCCACACCAGACGGTGGTCCGTGCACGGAACCTGCCGTATAGAAGCAGCCGGAACGCAGGACACGTACGCCTTTGAAACGTAAAGGCGGTCGAGTCTGGACGCTCCGACTCCAGGTGACACAAAGGTGAACACGCTGGAGTCAGGATGGAGATTTCGCCAGACGTCCACTAAGTCGAAGGACCTGACCAGGTCCCGCAACTTACTCACACCTCGCGTGCAGTGCGGGGTACCGTGACGGTCCCGGACCCCGAGGGTGCAATTGAAATCCCCCCCGAGGACGATGCACTCGCCAGCGTCGATGGAGCCGAGATGAGTGGACACTTCTTCAAAGAAGCTCGCTTGCTGCTGCGTGCCCAGGGGAGCGTACACATTCACACAGTGAAGCACCGCCCCCCCCAGACGCACAGGCAGGTGCAGCAACCGGCCTGGCACCAGCTCCTTGACCCCCAAGATCTCTGGCTGAAAATGTGGGGCCAACAAGATAGCCACCCCGCCAGAATTGGAGGCTAGGTGACTCATGTAGACCCCCCCTCGCCACTCCAGGAGCCATGTGGCTTCGTCTCCCGGAACGGTATGGGTTTCTTGCAGGAGGCACAACGCATACTTCCTGTCCCTGAGGACCGAGAAGTTCTGGAACCTGCGCTGTGCGCCCCTGCTGCCGCGGATGTTGAGGCTGGCTATAGTCGTCTTCATTGTCAAAGATACATCAAACATTCACCTTACGTAAAAAAGAAGAAGAGGACTTTTTAGTCCTTCCTCTCCTTCAGGAGCCCAGCGAGAAACGTTTGGACCCTCCGCCGCGCGTTCCTATCCAACTCAGGAGACTTGAGAGCCTCGCGAGTGGACCAGAACACCAGCGGAAATGAATGCCACCGGTCCAAGGCCAACTGAACCCTGTCTCGGCGACCGCGGTGCCCCGACAAAAAGTCCCGGAGTTCCCTTGGGGGGATGAGGGGGGAGTCAGTGGAGGGCACCAGGGGATCCACCGCCTCGCCTGAGAGCGACTCCGCATAATCCCCAATGCTCACCACCGACACCCCGTCCTCTTCCGGGTCGTCGCCTCCAGCTTCCGACCCCTCCCCCGCATTGAGTACGGGGGCTGATTCGGAGCTGCCAGCTGGCTCTATCTCAGCCTCGATCCCACCCCCAGGATCAAGGCCAGAGGAGTCCTCTCTGGTCTCCTCGAAACTTTTTAGGCCAGAGGGCAGCGGCAGTTCTGATGCCCACTCTCCTCCCGGCACCGGGTCGTCCGGGGAGCTCAGGACAAGCTCCTGACCTAAACATAGGACGCCCGGTGTCAAGGTTTGGGAGGGAGCGGGAAGGCCCTCCTTTTCGCCGCCACCCAATGACCCATTTACATTCTTTAAAATTTCAAAGCTGCAATCCCCCGACGAGCTAGAAAGCACCTCGGGGGTATTAAGTTCCCTGGAGTCGGACACCACCTCAAGGGAGGTGCCCTCAGCGACCCCCGAGGGGCCCTGTTCAGGGGACTGCAGCAGGTTGACGGGGGGGACAGTGGTGGGAGTAGGTGCAGGAGTTTTGGGTTCCCCCAGAGGGCAGGGCGAGGTTTTACTGGGTGGAGACGCCACCACCTCTTCATCAGGGGAAGGGACACACCCAACTTCTTCAGTTTGGGCGTCGCCCACTTCCTCCTCTGAAGCGTGACGTCTCTTCCGGGTCAGGCTGGGGGCTAGGGAGACCTCCATTTCCGAGGCCCCCTCCTCCTTTCCCAGCCCTCCCAGACACTCCACCCTCTGGGTTTTCAATTTTTCTTTCGGCTCGGGGTCCCGCGTCTTTTCCCCGCCGGCCCCGGGAGCACGCGCAGGGACGACGCCGGGCCCAGCACTCGGCGCCTTAGCGCCCACGGACCCGGGAGCACACGCGGACACGACGCTGGGGCCGGATGATGTTTTCTCCCCCGAGCCGGTTTTTCCACGTGTTTGGGGGGTTTGGGGTGTCTCAGGGACCGCCTCCAAATTTTGGGTCTTCCTCCGCGCCTTCTTACGGCGCGGGGGCTCTCCCCCCACCTCACCGGCAACCGAGATGGCAGCTGCCGCCGGTGTCGCTTCCCCTTGCGGGGAGGGAGATGGAGTGGTGGCGGGTGGAGGAGGGGCGGTGCCAGCTGCGGCCGCTTGGGTGGTGCTCGTGGCCTTGGAGGCGGGGCAGTTCTTTCTTATGTGCCCCGCCTCCTTACAGGCATGGCACCACACGCCCTCCGTGGTCCAGAAGACCCGATAGGCGGTCCCCTCAAAATTAATGACAAAGGCTCCCTCCAGGCACTCCTCCCGGGCCAAGCGGATGAAAACCTGGCGCCGGAAGGAGTACACGTGGCGGAGGGTCGAGTCTCTGAGGCCGAGCGGGACTGGCGCAACCCCTGACCTGACCTCCCCCAGCTTATTAAGGTGGGGGAGGAGGAGCCCACATGGTATAAAGGGCGGGACGTTCGAAATAACAATCTTCTGGGCGGTGGCCTCAAGGGGGTCCACCGCCAGAAAAGTCCCGCCCACAGTGAGCCCCTTCTGCAGGGCGAGTTGCACCGCCCGCTCGGACCTCAAGAAAAAGATGGCCCTCCCATGCATTTTTGAGGCCGCGACAATGGCTGAGGGGCCGACAACCCCAGCCATAGCCTTAACGCAGGCCTCAATAGTCATCTCCGGGTGGGCATAGCATTTTACCCCGAGGGCCCTGGTAAGGAGACGGAAAGGCGACAGGGCAGCGGGAGCAGCAGGAGCTGCAGAAGCAACCACCCCCGCATAGGTCTTTTTTGCAGGCCCTGCCGCCGGTGACTAAGCCGCCTCCACATTAGCCCTCGAGGGCCCGGCCACAGGAGATGTTGAACTGGCCTTAGGGCCAGAGCCACGCCCACCCTGGGAAGGATTGGCCATTTTATTTTTGTTTTAATATATATTATATATATTGTTTGTTTGTTGTTTTTTTATTTAAATATATATTTCCTCCCCAGGGAGGGGGAGAAAGGTTGGAATAACCTCCCCTCTTTTACACAGGAGAGGAGAGGAGGGAGAGGAGTGAAGGACAGGGAGGCACAGGAGGGAAAAGGGAAGAGTCCAGGTGAGTGTCTCCAGTGAAAGGTGGAAAAGTTGGGTGGGGGCCTGATGATCTTCTTGCAGGGGGAGGCGATGTCTTCACCAGCCACCGCTGGCCTTTACTGGGGAAGGGCTGGGTGGGGCGGGGGGTAGCAAGAAGGTGGGTTTAACCACACACACACACCCCTCTCTTCCTTCCCCAAACCTTCTGCAGTCTTCTTTCCTCCCCCTACAAAACACAGTCCTGTATTGCCCCCACCTTACACAAACAATAACGTTGGACACCCACCTAAGATGTTGTTTCCAGACACAGTCCTGGCCTCCTGGCCTTCCTGTCCTGAAGCAGCAACAGAAGCTGTTTTTCTTCTCCCCCTCTCTCTCCCTTTGTTCCACAGGGGCAGGTCCAGCAGCAGCAGCAGCAAACACCCTCGAGTGCAGGTCCAGCAGCAGCAGCAAACACCCTCGAGTGCAGGTCCAGCAGCAGCAGCAAACACCCTCGAGTGCAGGGGCAGCAGCAGCACACAGCAGAAGCAACCCCAAAAGCAGCAGCAGAAACAGTTGAAACACTAAAGAGGAGCAGCAACACCAACACCACACACCTTCTCTCCTCAGTATCAGGGAACAAACTGAATCCACAATTGCCTCAACGAGATCGTTAAGAAGATGAACTCTTGATAATCTTTTAAATGAAAACCAAATCAACAAAATCGGGATAAATCAGGCACAGCCCCTAATTCAGGTCAGCTGTAAAACCAAGAACAAAGTTTAAAGGAAACTTACAAACTTTAAATCAAAATGTGATTAAAGGGGTCAACAAAACATCCCAGTCCCCGCGGTGCCCACCGAGCACGGAAGGCCTCGAGAGTGCCAGCAGACACCGCGTGCTCCCTCTCCAGGGACATCCGGCAGCGAACGTAGCCGCGGAAGAGGGACAAACAATCGGGCGGGACTCCCCCGTCGATCGCCCGCTGCCTGGACCTTTTAATGGCCAACTTGGCCAGGCCCAGGAGCAGGTTCACGAGGAGGTCCTCCTCCTTGCCGACCCCCTTCCGCACCGGGTGCCCATAGATCAGGAGCGTGGGGCTGAAGTGCAAACAAAACATCAATAAAAGGTTTTTCAAATAACTAAAAAGGGAGTGCAGCCTACAACACCCTATGTATACATGGTCCACGGACTCCACAAGACCGCAAAAAGGGCACGTGTCCTGAGAGTCCGTGAACCTATGCATCCTCTTATTATAGGGGACTGCTGCATGCAACACCCTCCAACCCAGGTCCCCAATAGAAAGGGGGAGGACACCTCCGTAGAGGGCCTCCCATCGGGGGCCTCCGCCGCCGGACGGCAACAAGGCACGCCAGGGCGTGTCCGGGCGGCGGACAAGGGCGAGAAAATGGAAGGTGTGCAGCAGCAGTCCGTACATGCGGAGGGCATGTCCCCGAGGCGGCTCATATTGCGGGGCCCCAGCACCCTAGGGAGGGTTCGGGGCTTGGGGCCAATGTGGAATTCCGTCCGAACAGGGGAACGTTCAGACGGAAGACCACCGCGCACCTGGGCCACCTCAAGACCCAAAATAACGTCGGGTCCGAGCACGACCATTCTCAGGTCTTGGATGGCATCGGCTGCTACCTGGACACTCACAGACGCGCGTCGCGCCAACTCCTGCGGGAGCATCCAGCCCAGTCCTCCGCCACCCAGCACGTCCCCGATCCTGGTCACCCCTGCGGCCACAGCCCTCCTCTCCGCCAACCACTGAAAGGGACGGAGGGGCGGATTCCTGAGCAGCGGCTCTCTGACGATAGCCGCTACTCCTGACGGGGGAGAGCTGCGTCGCGAGGTGACCACTTTCCAGACTTTGATCAGGTCCTGGTAAAAGACGGGCAATGCCTGCAAGGAGCCACCGAGGCCCAGCTGTTCTATAAACAGGAGCTGCACGTCATAATTCAGGCCGTGCACCTGACGGAAGAAATACGTCGTCAGGGCACACCATCTAGGAGGAGGCTCGACGTAGAGGTATCGCTGTAAGGTCTGAAGGCGGAAAGTCGCCACCTGTGTGCATAGGCACACTAGCGCCTGACTGCCCTCCCTAAGCGGGAGAGTCAGAACCTCGGCAGCGACCCAGTGCAATCTTTTGTCCCAGAAGAAGTCGACTAACAATGTCTGGATTCTTGTGACAAAGTCCGGGGGAGGGGTCAAAGTGACCAGCCGATACCACAACATGGCGGCGATCAGCTGGTTTATGACCAGAACTCGACCTCGGTAAGATAGCACTCGGAGCAGTCCTGTCCAGCGCCGCAGGCGAGCGGTGACTTTCGTCTCCAGTTCCTGCCAGTTTGCCGGCCAGGATTCCTCAGCGGGGCAGAGATGGACCCCCAGGTAGAGGAGGCTGGTCCTGCTCCAGGTGAAAGGCCTGAGCTCCTCGGGTAGGGGATCCATCTGCCACTGACCGACCAGGAGTCCAGAACATTTACCCCAGTTGATCCTGGCAGAAGAAGCGGCAGAGTAGACCTCCTGGCACTCGCGCATCCTCCGCAGGTCAGCCGGGTCACTAAACATAAGGAGCACGTCATCAGCGTAAGCCGAAAGGACCACCCCGATGCCCGGCCCACGCAGGACCAATCCCGACAACCTCCTCCGCAAGAGGCGCAGGAAAGGCTCCACGCAAATAGAATACAACTGGCCAGACAGGGGGCAGCCCTGACGTACCCCTCTCCCAAAGCGAAGGGGCGCCGTCAGGGACCCGTTAACCTTCACTAGACACTCTGCGGCGGTGTACAGAAGTCGGATCCGGGCGACAAAATGCGTCCCGAACCCGAACGCTCGCAGAGTTCCGAGTAAGTATCCGTGATCCACCCTGTCGAATGCCTTTTCCTGATCGAGAGACAGGAAGGCGCTCGACAGACCAGCCCTCTGGGAATAGTGGATGATGTCCCGGACCAGATGGATATTATCATAAATGGTTCGGTCCGGGACGGTGTAGGACTGGTCAGGGTGGATCACATGGTCCAGCACGGTGCCGAGCCGGGAAGACATGGCTCGGGCGAAGATTTTGTAGTCCGTGCTGAGGAGGGAGACCGGGCGCCAGTTTTTAAGAAGGCGGAGATCCCCCTTCTTCGGCAGCAGGGCAATCACGGCCCTGCGCCACGAAAGGGGCATCTCCCCGGTAGCAATGCTCTCCCCCAGGACCCCCGCGAAGTCGCTCCCCAAGACGTCCCAGAACGCCCTGAAGAACTCCACGGTCAGCCCGTCTAGTCCCAGGGATTTGCCCCTAGAAAGACCGTCGAGTGCGCCGGTCAGCTCCCCCAGACTTATAGGGGAGTCAAGCCTTCCGGCGCACTCCGGGCGGACCTGCGGCAGGTCCTCCCACAAAACTCTGCAAGCGTCCTCGCTGGACAGATCCGGAGAGAACAGGGCAGTGTAGTAATCTCGGGCGATGGCCCTGATGCCCTCCGGATCCGAGACAAGGGATCCGTCATCGGCCAGCAGCGTAAAGAGCTGCTGACGGACCCCGTGCCTTTTTTCCAGCGAGTAGAAGAAGGGGGAGCTACGGTCCATCTCCCTGAGGAACCAGATCCGCGACCTCACGAACGCGCCCCGAGACCCGACCAATTGCAGGTCCCGCAGCGCGCCCTTCTTCTCATCGTACACCGACCGCAGGGCCGGGTCCGCATCAGGCTGACGGAGACGTGCCTCCAGGTCGAGCACCTCCTTCTCCAACTCCTCGACCCTGGATTTGCGTCTCTTTGTCGACCCCTTCACGTACTCTTGACAGAAAACTCAGTACCATAACCATTTGGCTATTTAGGCCAAGCCAAATGAAAGCCATTGTAACTCTTTCGAGTACAAACCTGTTTCCATCTGTTTCAGATGAAGTTACATTGTTTCGTAGTTTGCCATTATGAGATTTGAACTCCTGATACTCTTTCGAGTACAAAACCATTTCGATCTGTTTCAGATGAAGTTATATTGTTTCATAGTTTGCCATTGTGAGATTTGAACTCTCGATCTTGGGGTTACAAACCCAGTACCATAACCACTTGGCTATTTAGGCCAAGACCTGTGGTTGTTTGTAACTCTTTTGAGCACAAACACGTTTCCATCTGTTTCAGATGAGTTATATTGTTTCATAGTTTGCCATTGTGAGATTTGAACTCTTGATCTTGGGGTTACAAATCCAGTACCATAACTACTTGGCTATTTAGGCCAAGCCAAATGAAAGTCATTGTAACTCTTTCAAGTACAAACCCGTTTCCATCTGTTTCAGATGAAGTTACATTGTTTCGTAGTTTGCCATTATGAGATTTGAACTCTTGATCTTGGGGTTACAAAACCAGCAGCATAACCACTTGGCTATTTAGGCCAAGTCTGTGGTTATTTGTAACTCTTTCAAGTACAAACCTGTTTCCATCTGTTTCAGATGAAGTTACATTGTTTCGTAGTTTTCCACTGTGAAATTTGAACTCTTGATCTTGGGGTTTCAAAGCCAGTACCATAACCACTTGGCTATTTAGGCCAAGCCCTGTGGTTATTTAAAACTCTTTTGAGCACAAACACGTTTCCATCTTTTCCTATTCAGATGAAGTTACATTGTTTCATAGCTTACCATTGTGAGATTTGAACTCTTGATCTTGAGGTTACAAAACCAGCACCATAACCACTTGGCTATTTAGGCCAAGTCTGTGGTTATTTGCAACTCTTTCAAGTACAAACTTGTTTCCATCTGTTTCAGATGAAGTTACATTGTTTCATAGCTTACCATTGTGAGATTTGAACTCTTGATACTCTTTTGAGCACAAAACCATTTCCATCTGTTTCAGATGAAGTTACATTGTTTCATAGTTTGCCATTGTGAGATTTGAACTCTTGACTTTGGGGTTACAAACCCAGTACCATAACCACTTGGCTATTTAGGCCAAGCCCAAAGTTACATTGTTTCATAGTTTGCCATTGTGAGATTTGAACTCTTGATACTCTTTCGAGTACAAACCCGTTTCCATCTGTTTCAGATGAAGTTACATTGTTTCATAGTTTTGCCATTGTGAGATTTGAACTCTCGATCTTGGGGTTACAAACCCAGTACCATAACCACTTGGCTATTTAGGCCAAGCTAAAACAGAAGGTAACACAGTCATGTAACTCCTTTGAGTTCAAACCCATTTCCAGCTGTTTCAGATGAAGTTACCTTGTTTCATAGTTTGCCATTATGAGATTTGAACTCTTGATCTTGGGGTTACAAACCCAGTACCATGACCACTTGGCTATTTGGGCCCAGCCCTGTCGTTATTTGTAACTCTTTCGAGTTGTTTGGTGAGCTGTAACTCTTTCGATCACACACCCGTATCCATCTGTTTCAGATGAAGTTACATTGTTTCATCGTTTGCCATTATGAGATTTGAACTCTTGATCCTGGGGTTACTAACACAGTATCATAACCACTTGGCTATTTAGGCCAAGCCCTGTGGTTATTTGTAACTCTTTTAAGTACAAACCCATTTCCAGCTGTTTCAGATGAAGTTACATTGTTTGCCATTGTGAGATTTGAACTCTTGATACTCTTTCGAGCACAAACCCGTTTCCATCTGTTTCAGATGAAGTTACATTGTTTCATAGTTTTGCCATTGTGAGACTTGAACTCTGGATCTGGGGGTTACAAACCCAGTACCATAACCACTTGGCTATTTTGGCCAAGCCCTGTGGTTATTTGTAACTCTTTCAAGAACAAAGCCGTTTCCATCTGTTTCAGATGAAGTTACATTGTTTCATAGCTTTCCATTGTGAGATTTGAACACTTGATCTTGGGGTTACAAACCCAGTACCATAACCACTTGGCTATTTAGGCCAAGCTAAAACAGAAGGTAACAAAGTCATGTAACTCTTTCGAGTCCAAACCCGTTTCCAGCTGTTTCAGATGAAGTTACATTGTTTGCCATTATGAGATTTGAACTCTTGATCTTGGGGTTACAAACCCAGTATCATAACCCCTTGGCTTTTAGGCCAAGCCCTGCAGTTATTTGTAACTCTTTCGAGTACAAAGCCGTTTCCATCTGTTTCAGATGAGGTTATACCGTTTCATAGTTTGCCATTGTGAGATTTGAACTCTTGATCTTCAGGTTACCAACCCAGTACCATAACCACTTGGCTATTTCGGCCAAGCTAGTATTGCCATTGTGAGATTTGAACTATTGATTTTGGGGTTACAAACCCAGTACAATAACCACTTGGCTATTCAGGCCAAGTCTGTGGTTATTTGTAACTCTTTTGAGTACAAACCCGTTTCCATCTGGTTCATATGAAGTTACATTGTTTCGTAGTTTGCCATTATGAGATTTGAACTCTTGATCTTGGGGTTACAAACCCAGTACCATAACCACTTGGCTATTTAGGCCAAGCTGTGGTTATTTGTAACTCTTTCAAGTACAAACACGTTTCCATCTGTTCCTATTCAGATGAAGTTACATTGTTTCAATGCTTGCCATTGTGAGATTTGAACTCTTGATCTTGGGGTTACAAGCCCAGTACCATAACCACTTGGCAATTTAGGCCAAGACCTGTGGTTATTTGTAACTCTTTTGAGCACAAACACGTTTCCATCTTTTCCTATTTAGATGAAGTTACATTGTTTCATAGCTTACCATTGTGAGATTTGAACTCTTGATCTTGGGGTTACATCTTGGATGGCATCGGCTGCGACCTGGACACTCACAGACGCGCGTCGTGCCAACTCCTGCGGGAGCATCCAGCCCAGTCCTCCGCCACCCAGCACGTCCCCGATCCTGGTCACCCCTGCGGCCACAGCCCTCCTCTCCACCAACCACTGAAAGGGACGGAGGGGCGGATTCCTGAGCAGCGGCTCTCTGACGATAGCCGCTACTCCTGACGGGGGAGAGCTTCGTCGCGAGGTGACCACTTTCCAGACTTTGATCAGGTCCTGGTAAAAGACGGGCAATGCCTGCAAGGAGCCACCGAGGCCCAGCTGTTCTATAAACAGGAGCTGCACGTCATAATTCAGGCCGTGCACCTGATGGAAGAAATACGTCGTCAGGGCACACCATCTAGGAGGAGGCTCGACGTAGAGGTATCACTGCAGGGTCTGAAGGTGGAAAGTCACCACCTGTGTGCGTAGGCACACTAGCGCCTGACCGCCCTCCCTAAGCGGGAGACTCAGAACCTCGGCAATGACCCAGTGCAATCTTTTGTCCCAGAAGAAGTCGACTAACAATCTCTGGATTCTTGTGACAAAGTCCGGGGGAGGGGTCAAAGTGACCAGCCGATACCACAACATGGCGGCGATCAGCTGGTTTATGACCAGAACTCGACCTCGGTAAGATAGCACTCGGAGCAGTCCTGTCCAGCGCCGCAGGCGAGCGGTGACTTTCGTCTCCAGTTCCTGCCAGTTTGCCGGCCAGGATTCCTCAGCGGGGCAGAGATGGACCCCCAGGTAGAGGAGACTGGTCCTGCTCCAGGTGAAAGGCCTGAGCTCCTCGGGTAGGGGATCCATCTGCCACTGACCGACCAGGAGTCCAGAATATTTACCCCAGTTGATCCTGGCAGAAGAAGTGGCAGAGTAGACCTCCTGGCACTCGCGCATCCTCCGCAGGTCAGCCGGGTCACTAAACATAAGGAGCACGTCATCGGCATAAGCCGAAAGGACCACCCCGACGCCCGGGCCATGCAGGACCAATCCCAACAACCTCCTCCGCAAGAGGCGCAGGAAAGGCTCCACGCAAATTAAGTTACATTGTTTTATAGTTTGCCATTGTGAGATTTGAACTCTTGATCTTGGGGTTACAAACCCAGTATCATAACCACTTGGCTATTTAGACCATGTCTGTGGTTATTTGTAACTCTTTTGAGTACAAACCCGTTTCCATCTGGTTCATATGAAGTTACATTGTTTCATAGTTTGCCATTATGAGATTTGAACTCTTGATCTTGGGGTTACAAACCCAGTATCATAACCACTTGGCTATTTAGGCCAAGCCCTGTGGTTATTTGTAACTCTTTCGAGTACAAACCCATTTCCATCTGTTTCAGATGAAGTTACATTGTTTCATAGTTTGCCATTGTGAGATTTGAACTCTTGATCTTGGGGTTACAAACCCAGTACCATGACCACTTGGCTATTTGGGCCCAGCCCTGTCGTTATTTGTAACTCTTTCAAGTTGTTTGGTGAGCTGTAACTCTTTCGAGTACACACCCGTTTCCATCTGTTTCAGATGAAGTTACATTGTTTCATAGTTTGCCATTGTGAGATTTGAACTCTTGAGATTGGGGTTACAAACCCAGTACCATAACCACTTGGCAATTTAGGCCAAGCCCAAATGATACTCTTTCGAGCACAAACCCGTTTCCATCTGTTTCAGATGAAGTTACATTGTTTCACCATTGTGAGATTTGAACTCTTGATCTTGGGGTTACAAACCCAGTACCATGACCACTTGGCTATTTGGGCCAAGCCCTGTGGTTATTTGTTCTGGGATCAGCCAAGTGGGCTCTTAAATTGACCAGGCAGGTGCAGTTATGTCTGATCCCAGTGTGGATGAAAATATTGCTTTCAGGATGTTCATTTAGTGAGAGGAATCCCATTCATCAGAACAAAACCCAGCTGTTCCAATAATTACATTTTGTTCAACTGAATATTCCAGTAGACAACTTCACAATGCTGGGACAAACAACTGAACATAATTCAATTCAACATGTTAATCATCAAATTGTTTCTAATCTTTAACTGAGAGCTCTAGTTGTCATTTTTGCTGCTTTGTAGGAGTGTGTACTTTATATGGAGTAATTCAGAGTGAGAGAGTAGAGTTACATTCTACCTTGCACTGATTGTAAGTTGAATAAGATAGAAATGTGGAGAAATCGCTGAGGATTTATGCAACTCTTTTCATGGTTTTGTTAAATTTTAGATTACAGTAGAACATATTTGATAAGAACATTCTTAGTTTTTTCTGGAATGTTTCCATTTCATTATTGTTTCTGCTTCCAAGCTCACATTTCCATTAAATACAAATACGTCTCTATAGTTAAAAAAAGGGCAAGTCTAAGAGTGAAAAGGAGCACTCGAAAATGGCATGCCCGAGAGCAGTGTGGCAGACCATGTGTGCCCAAAAGGCAAAAATGTTTTAGCTCCATTTGGGAGCCAGGAGAAAAAGGAATGGCACTGCAGCTGTTAACTCATGACACTCAGTGTGACCTGTGTTAAACAGCATTTTGTGATGGGTGATTGTGCAAACATTGAGCTTGAATGGTGAACAAGTGGAAAAGTTATGGTTCCAAAAGAGGCCATTCAGCCCATCGTGTCTGCATAACCAAAAAGAGAAAAAAGAAACTAGCCACCCATTTTAATCCCGCCTTCCAGCACCCGGTCCATATCCTTGCAGGTTACAGCATTTTAGGTGCAGATCCAGATGCCTTTTAAATGAGTTGAGGGTTTCAGCTTCAACCACCAACTTAGGCAGTGAATTCCAGATGCCCACCACCCTCTAGTTTAAGACCAATCGTATAGCATGTGGAACTGTAAGAATCCCAACTCATATATTGACCAGTGAATGGAGGCTTGTGGTAGACCATGGTAGAGAATCCCCTGGCAGATTTCTCAACTTTTACATCAAGGAAGGGGAGTTCATTTGATTGCTCCATTTCAAAGGTGAATTTGAGCAGGAGATAAAGTCCATTAAGACATGCAAGGAAATTATTACACGTTGCTACATATTTAAATATAGCAAACATATCATCCATATATCAGAAATATCAAATTACTCTACTCCCAACTATCCCACCACAAACCAACATACATCAAAGATTTTGAATCCTTGAAAGTACGCCTAGCTGATCTAGCGCATGCATGTTGTGGGATTCCAACCGACCTGTCTGATTTTCAAACAGTCAGGAAGAACATGTACACACATTGCACCTGTTTCAGCTAAACAAAATAAGTGATAGCCATTCACTGGTTCGTTCCTCAGGACAAATCCTTGACTAATCAGAGTCAATCTGCCTGGTTTAAATTTCAAACAATGCTTGGCCATTAACAGTCAGTCACCATTAACTGGTCCATTCACCATGGCAACACCTTTATCAATCAGAATCCACTTGCCAACCAATCAGCACTCTCTTCTCAAACAGTATAAAGTTGCTGATTCCCCTGACATTGGTATTCTTGTGATTGTCCTGATGAATGTAAGATGAAAAGCTTCAACAAAATGTCTTTTTTCAGCAATACTCAGGTTCTGTACTACCAAATGACTATTTACATCCCTTTTTTATTTTAAATGAGCCTATCTCATTGTTCATCCCATCATTCAATGTCATGTCTACTTTTTTTAGCACCGTTATCTTCCTGGTAAATAGTGAAGTCAAATCTCTGTGGCAGCCTTCTAAGTTGTATCATGATGGGTCACACTGTGGTGGCCAACTCTGTTAAACATTGTCTGGTGTGACTCAGGAGCCTCACTCTAACATGGCAGTCTCTGCCGCATTTGCTGCAGAGAAAGACAGTGGACTGAGAAGGTGTACGATTCACTGGCCTCTGTTTTCTCTGGGCCCTCCTCTTGGCCAGCCGACCTTCTCATTTCTGTTCACCTTCCAAGCAGCCAGCCTCCAGAGGTCACGGCCATCAGTGACTGACTTCCAGTTGTCAAAGTCAATATCCACCATCATCATATCTCACTTGTGGGTGTCCTCACAGTGAGTGTATGGACACCCAGGAGGTCATGACCCAGTGACCACTTCATCATACAAACGGTCTATGAGTGTACGGCCATCATCCATCCAATGATTATGACCGAGCCAGCACAGATGTTGTGGGCTCAGCAATGAGTGTGTCCTGATGGAATTAGCACACTCCAGGACCTCAGAGTTGGCGACCAGGTCCAGCCAAGAGAAGGCAAGTATACGTCTGAGACAGCGAAGGTGGAAACTATTCAGCCTTTTCTCCTGTTGCGCATATGTTGTCCAGGTCTCACCACAGTAGAGAAGCATGCCGAGGATATCGGCTTGGTCAACTCACAGTTTGTTGTGCTGAGGCAGGTTGCTGTTGTTCCACACTCTCTTACTCAGCTTGGACATAATAGATGCAGCTTTTGTGATGTATGTGTTGATTTCAGCATTAAGTGACAGATTGTTAGTGATTGTGGAGCCGAGATACGTAAAGCTACCGACAACCTCCGGTGTCACTTTGTCAATGCTGATAGTTGGAGGTACGGCAACATCCTGGACCATGACATTTGTCTTCCTGCTGCTGATGGTCAAAACAAACTCTTTATAGGCTTAAGGGAATCTGCCCAGTTGTTGCTGAAGGTGTTCCTTGATGTGGAATGTTAGTAAGGCATTGTCAACATAGAGCTGCTCTCTGATGAGGACTTGACACACCTTTGTCTTTTATTTAACGTGACCGAAGCTGATTGGCTTCCTCCACCTCTCTTCCACTATTTGATGGTTCATAGACTATACCTAATAGTACGATTGATCCTTGTATCTCTATCTACATGGATTCTATTTTTGTCTTGCTGTTGTCATTTTCTTCTCCTGCCAAGACATTATCCTGAATAAGTACAATTACTTCACCTCTTCATATTTCCTTTCCATCTTTTCTAAGTATGGTATAGTCTGTAATGTTTAACTTGCAGTCCTGATTTTTCTGTAGTCATGTCTCAGTAATCCCACAATGCATGATTGCCTGCAGCTTCCCTGTTTTATTACGGCTTGATAGGGTACACACTGAGAGATTGTTTCTGCTGGTCGGAGAATCTAAAACATGGGGACCCAGTTTCAGGATAAGGGACCGATCGTTTAGGACTGAGGTGAGGAGAAATTTCTTCACTCAAAGGATTGTAAATCTTTGGAATTCTTTACCCCAGAGGGGTGTGGATGCTCCATTGTTGAATATATTTAAGGCTGGGGTAGGCAGATTTTTGGTCTCTCAGGAAAATAAGGGATATTGGGAGTGGGTGGGAAAATGAAGTTGATGCCCAAAATGAGCTATGATTATATTAACTGAGCATGCAGGCTCAATGAACTGTGTGGCCTTCTCCTGCTCCTATTTCTTTTGCTATTTTGTTCTTAGACCACCTCCCTATTTACCATTTATGCTAGAACACATGTCCCATACCAGTTCGGGTGGAGTCCATGTCATCGGTACAGCTCCTTCCTGTCCCGTCAAAAGGAACGCCCCTTTTTCCCACACCAGCCCTTTAGGCACATGTCAATTCTTCTGATCTTTCTGTTCATGTGCCAATTTGCATGTGGCTCAGGCAATAATCCAGAGATTATTACCTTTGAAATCCTCTTTTTAGTTTAGAGCCTAACTCTTATACACTTTCAGCAGGAACTCCTTTCTTAAATTACTTGGACATATGGTACAGAAACAGACCATTCAGCCCAACCAGTCTATGCTGGTGTTTATGCTCCACTCAATCTATCATGGTATCCTCTCTTCCTTTCTCCCTCATATGCCTGCTTAGTGTCCTCCTAAATGCATTTACACTATTCACTTCAGCCACTCTCTGTGGCATTGAGTTCCACAAGGTTCCACAGAAGTTTCTTCTTAATTCCTGATTGGATTTCTTGGTGACTCTCTTATATTGATGGCCTCTAGTTCTGCTGTTCCCCACAAGAAGAAAAATTCTCTCTGTATTCACTCTATCAAAACCTGGCTTAGTTTTTAATGACCCATATTAGGTCACCCCTCAGTTTTCTGTTTTGAAGAGAAAAGAGACTGCCAACCCTTTCCTGATATTAAACTCACACATATCTGGTATCATCTTTGTAAATCTTGTCTGCACCCTCTCCAGTGCCCCTATATTCTTTTTATTAATAGAGACCAGAACTGCATGCAGTACACTAAGTATGGTCTGACCGAAGTTCAATACCGGTTTACTATAAATTCCCTACTTTTCAATTCTTCTTCTCTTCTCCAGGCAGCATCCTCAATCATTTGGGACTCGCTGAACCACATCTTTTCCTGGGATTTTACTGGAGGGCAGGGCAAGGAAGCAGGTCCAATTGGGACTGGCTCTGGGGCAGGTGGGCCCTGTACAAGAAGGATGGGTTACACTTTAACAGGACCGGGACTAATGTCCTCGCGGGGAGGTTTGCTAGTGCTGTCGGAGAGGGTTTAAACTAGATTGGCAGGGGGGTGGGAACCTGAGGGGAAATTCAGAGTGGAGAGGAGAAAAACTGACAGTGGGAAATAGTGGAGTATCAACTGATAACGAGGATATATCAGACAGTAGTATTAAGCTAGATAGAATACTTAGGGAGTTTGACAGAATTAGACTAGGCTTTAGTTAGTCATTAGATGGGGTCAGAGCAAGGGGGAAAGTAAAAAAGCCTAAATCAGGGTTAATGTGCATGTATGTGAATGCACAGAATGTAATGAATAAGATTGGTGAACTGCAGGCAGGTGTTGACAAATGGAATTATGATATTATTGCTATAACAGAGACCTGGCTCAAAGAAGACCATTAGATGCAGGAGCAGAAGTAGGCCATTCAGCCCATCAAGTCTGCTCCACCATTCAGTGAGACCATGGCTGATCTGATAATCCTTAACTCCACTTTCCTGCCTTTTCCCCATACCCCTTGATTCCCCTACTGATTAAAAATTTGTCTATCCCAACCTTGAATATGCTTAACAACCCAGCCTCTACAGTCCTCTGTGGTAAAGAATTCCACGGATTCACCACCCTCTGAGAGAAGAAATTCCTCCATCTCTGTCTTAAATGAGTGACTCTGAGATTATGCCCCCAGGTCCTAGGCTCTCCCAGAAGGGGAAACAACCTCTCAGCATCTACCCTGTCGAGCCCCTTAAGAATCTTATATGTTTCAATTAGGTCATCCCTCATTCTCCTAAACTCCAATGTATATAGGCCCAACCTACTCAATCTCTCCTTATAAGAAAATCCCTCCATCCCTGGGATCAACCTAGTTAACCTTCTCTGGACTGCCTCCAATGCCAGTATATCCTTCCTTAGAAAAGGGGACCAAAACTGTTCACAGTATTCTAAGTGTGGTCTGCATTAGTGCCTTGCATTGTCTTAGCAAGACTTCCCTATTTTTATATTCCATTCCCTTTGAAATAAAGGCCAACATTCCATTTGCCTTCCCCACTACCTGCTGAACTTGTATGTTAGCTTTTTGGGATTCATGCACAAGGACTCCAAAATCCCTCTGTGCTGCAATTTTCTGCAGTCTTCCTCCATTTAAATAATATTCAACTCCTCTATTCTTCCTGCCAAAGTGCATAACGTCACATTTTCCCACATTATATTTCATCTGCCAAGTTTTTGCTCGCTCACTTAACCTGTCTATATCTCTCTGTAGACTCCTTGTGTCATCCTCACTACTTGCCTTCCCATCTATTTTTGTGTCATCCGCAAACTTGGCGATAGTATATCCATTCATCCAAGCCATTAATATGTATTGTAAATAATTGTGGCCCCAGCAATGATCCCTGTAGCACTTGACTAGTTACAGGTTGCCATCCAGAAAATGCCCCCCTTATCCCAACTCTCTGACTTCTATTAGTTAGAATATTCCTGGGTACAAGGTATTTAGGAGAGACAGGAAAGGAAGAAAAGTGAGGGGACTGGCAGTATTGATTAAAGATGGTATTACAGTACTGGAGAGAGAGGATGTTCCAGAGGGATCAATGATGGAATCTCTCTGGCTAGAGGTAAGGAATGAAAAAGGCATAATAACATTGATTGGCTTAGTATATAGAGCACCAGCTAGTGGAAGGGATGTGGAGAAACAAATTTGCAAAGAAATTACGGAGAGGTGCAAGAATTATAGAATAATTATAATGGGGGAACTTCAATTATCCAAATATAGACCGGGGTAGGAATAGTACTAATAATAAGGGACAAGAGTTCCTGGAATGTGTTGAGGATAATTTTCAGCAGCTGTATGTTTCTGGTCCAACAAGACGGCAAGCACTAATGGACCTGGTTCTGGGGAATGAGTTAATCCAAGTGAATCAACTATCAGTGGGAGAGCCTCTAGGGGACAGTGGCCATTGTATCATTAGGTTTGGGTTAATCATGGAAAAGGACGGAGAACAATCAGAACAGGGATAATTAATTGGAGGAAAGCCAATGTCGATGGGATGAGACTGCATCTGAATCAAGTGAGTTGCAATCAAATGTAGAAAAGATAGTGGTTGAGCAATGGGCAGCCTTAAAAGAAAAAGTATTGCAGGCAATGTCAAGGTATATTCCTTTGAAAGAGAAGGGTAGGACAAATAAATCCAGAACACCCTGGATGATGAGAGAGATAGAAGTGAAGATGAAAAGGAAGAAGTGCGCATATGACAGATGTCAAGTAGAAAACACAATGGAGAAGCAGGCTGAATAAAGAAGGACCAGAGGGGAAGTGAAGAAACTATTAAGAAAAGCAAGAAGGGAACATAAAAAGAGACTGGGATTCCCTTTTCTTTTAGCTGCCAAGGACTGCTATCATCATATAAATAATAGAAGGGTGGTAAAAGAAAGAGCAGGGCCAATTGGGGATAAAAAAGGAGACATGTATGTGGAGGCAGGAGAAATAGCAAAAGTATTAAATGAGCACTTTGCATCTGTCTTTACAAAGGAAGAGGATGCTACCCAAGCTGATGTGAGAGAGGAGGTAACCAGTACAATTTACAATTGAGAGGAAGGAGGTTTTGGAAAGTTTATCTTTACTTAAAATAGATAAGGTACCAGGACTAAATGAGATGCATCCAAGGGTACTGATGGAAGTGAGAGTGGACATTGAAGAGGCACTGGTGAATATCTTCCAGTCTTCATTAGACACAGAGGAGGTGCCAAAGGACTGGGGAATTGCAAATGTTCCACCCTTGTTCAAAAAGGGGTGCAAGGATAAAACTGGCAACTGCAGGCCAGTTATTCTGACTTCAGTGGGAGGGAAACTTCTGGAAACTTTAGTTTGGGATAAAATCAATAGTCACTTAGACAGTTGCAGGATAATTAAGGAAAGCCAGAATGGATTCATTAAGGAAAAATTGAGGATTTAACAGAGGAGGTTGATAAGGGCAATGCTGTTGATGTGGTGTATATGGATTTTCAAAAAGCATTTGATACAGTGCCACACAACAGATTTGTGAGCAAAATTCTAGCTCATGGAATAAAAAGGAAAGTAGACACTTGGATAAGAAATTGGCTGAGTGACAGGAAACAGAGAGTAGTGATAAATGGTTGTTTTTCAGTGGAGGAAGGTTTGTAGTGGAGTTCCCCAGGAGTCAGTGTTGGGACTCTTGCTCTTCCTGATATATTTTAGTGACCTAGACTGTGGTGTTCAGGGCATGATTTCAAAATTTGCAGATGATACGAAGATTGGAAATATTGTCAACTGTGATGAGAATAGTCTTGAACTTCAAAAGGACATAGGCATGTTGGTGGATTGGGCAGACAAGTGGCAGGTGAAGTTCAATGCAGAGAAGTGTGAGGTGATTCATTTTGGCAGGAAGAATATGGAGAGACAGTATAAAATAAAGAGAGAAACTCTAAAGGAGGTGCAGGAACAGAGGGACATCTGTTTATAAGTTATTGAAGATGACAGGGCAAGTTAAGAGAGCAAAAGATTTCACATTGAACTTGTATATGACACTAGTTAGGCCTCATCTGGAGTAATGTGTCTAGTTCTGGATACCATTCTAGAGGAAGGATGTGAAGGCATTGGAGAGAGTACAGAGGAGATTCACAAGAATGATTCCTGGGATAAAGATCTGTAGCTATGAGGATAGATTGGATAGTTTGGGTCTGTTTTCCTTGGAGAAAAGAAGGCTGAGAGGAGACTTGATAGAAGTATTCAAAATCATGAGGGGTAAATAGTGAGAAACTGTTACCACTCAAGAATACATCAGGAATTGGAGGGCGCAGATTCAAAATAATTGGCAAAAGGACTAAAAGTGATGTGAGGAAAATTTTTTTCGCCCAAAGGGCAGTTGGAGTCTGGAACGAACTTCCTGAAAGGGTGGTGGAGGCAGGTTTGATCGAGGTATTCAAAAGATTGCTGTCTGAAAAGAGAGAATCAAGGTCACGAGGATAAGCAGGGATTGGGATTAGGCAGATTGCCCTTTCAGCCATCCAGTGCAGACTCAATGGGCCAGATGGCCTTCTTCTGCACTGTAAAGATTCTGTGATTCTGAGGTACATCAGGAAATGCAATTGGAGCTGTATTCTCATTGAAGGAAGCGAATGATCAATCGCTTATGCCCATTGTTGTAAACTAGCACAAATACTCTCCAGGAGAGTGAGAAGCACTAGCCTACATCTACTCTTGTGAACATTAGCACATGTATCTCTACAGTAGAAATGTCACTGCCTGCACTGATCACCAAGTGCTAACTAGCTGCATCAGGATCTTATCATCAACTTCTACACATCTACAAATGGTCAGATTGGCTTCATCAGTACAACTTCCAGGTCGAGTATCTTATAGGTTCACGCAACTGAGTAACTGACATGCTGAACTGTATTATCATCACAGATGGCGTCAGTGATAGTGGAGCAACTTGCAATGTTAAAGACTATGTGGTCATGAATTTTGCACTTGACTGCGAATCTTGTATGTGAGAGGAGTTGGAGGCAGAATTGGTGACAGGCAGCACAGTGCTAAAAATAGTTCTTTACCCAAAAACCAAGTGGCCTTGGGGAATAGATTTGCAAAGTACTTGCATTGCTTGGTGATAACTGTATTGTACAGAGAACTCGAGAAGTTATCCCGAAAATACTGCAGCAACTTGTATTGCATCTTGCCCATGAAGGACATCCAGGTGTGGTTGAGATGAAATAACGATCATGTGAAGCACTCTGGTGGCTGGAAATAGATGACTGTAATGGAGAGTTCATTACAAACTGTGCAGCTTGTACACTCAGTGAGAAATCTGTTAATCCATGCCTCACACCTCTCTAACCAACCCTATGGCCAACAAAACCATGGCAACAACTCCAAGTTGATATTTCTGGAGAACTGCAATCATTGTTTTCTGCTTTTTGTTTTGATCTATGTAGCCAAGGCTAGAAATTGCAACAACAAATTCCATAACCACCACTTCAGTTATTGGCATTCCAGACATGTAGTTCACAAAATGGGATTTGCCAGAGACTATCACTAGAGATAATGGACTGCAGTTTGTTTCTAGTCAGCTCAGAGTTCCCAGCAAGCTATGGAACTCACCACCATCTGACACTACAACCTGCAATTGAATGGTGCTGCTGAATCATTCAGCAGGGTGATGAAGGACAGTCTGAGAGCTAGTATATCGGAGGGGAAAACACTCAACCCATTCCCAACCTACTTCACAAATATCCAGGCACCCGCATATTCTGACCAGAAGGACACCAGCT
Organism: Isurus oxyrinchus; assembly: GCA_026770705.1. Taxonomy (NCBI): domain Eukaryota; kingdom Metazoa; phylum Chordata; class Chondrichthyes; order Lamniformes; family Lamnidae; genus Isurus; species Isurus oxyrinchus. The sequence goes on from JANJGN010000002.1 coordinate 141,537,215, forward strand.
GAACTTACGATAGGTTGTAACTTTTACATGCCACAACTGTTATTTAGTCTTTAACATCAAGTAACGAGTATTTCAGAGCTAAAGCGGATGAAATCACAAAGCAACAAAGTAACATAAAATCATACTTTAACAAGTGAACAGGGATAAAGGAATCAGGATTTGAAGTTGGAGATTGAGTTCATATCAAATTGTCAAATCACAACCACAAACTGACATCAACTCTATCAGGTCCAAAGAGATCAAGTGGTTGCTCGGTCTCATGAAGAAATTAATGTCTATAATGTTATTGGAAATTATTTATAAATTGCAATTGTATTAGGGTCTGTGTCTATGTGTGTCTTAATTAGATTAAAGCCAGCTAGTCTGGGCACTTTGATGTATAATAGTTTGAGATGTTAATTAGATAAATGTAAGGAGTAAAAGGTAAAGTGCAATATGCATTTGTTGAATAAACCATTCAAAAGAATGGGTAAAATCTTGCACCTAGCTGGGAGACACCAAGTAATGTGGTTATGTTACTGATAAAATTGTTGGAATGAAAGGGTTATTGTTAGGAGAGGTAAAATTAAAAAAAACTAGTAATACAATGAAAAATTTACATTCAAAGGGGAAGCTAGGTATAAACAGAAAGGAGTTTGTGTGTGTAAGGCAGAGGCATCTAAGATCTAGCCAGCCTGTAAGCCTACAACTGTGTCTGCAAAGGAATCAAAATGAAAGAAATTTCATTTTGAATTTGAAGGTCAAATGTGCTTTGCCTGGTGCCTGTTTAAAGTCTATGGATTACTGTTACCTTGGTGAAGATTTACCTGGGAGTGATTAATTTGGGGATTTGTTTAAAAGTTATTATGGTAGTAATTTGTAGATGTGTATGTGTTTAATTTCTTGTTAAATTAATAAATGTTTAATTTAGTTTTATATAAAAGCTTCTTGAGGCTTGATGGTTTTATTCCTGAATTCAGAGCAGTATCTCAAATATACCAATTGAAAATATAGGTTATGACAGTTGTTCAAGTTTCCAGCTAGGATTTAAACAACTCAGCCTTTACCAACTGCTGTTGGAACACTCGGTACCAATGCTTATCTGTTGGATGACAACACCAGGAAGAACATGAGACACTTGATAGTGAGCAAATCAGGATACTTTGAGGACAGTAATTATGAGGCTACAGTTCCTTTTCCTATGAGTGATGTTGATCATCCATCTCAGAGCCAAAACATCAAATTTGTAGATTGAATTGCAAATCGGAGAGACCTTCAAATTTCAAAGATAATTCCTATACCTAGAGAAAACAGACATGTTAAACTCCAAGAAATTATTTAATCTATTTATGTTGTTGTTTAGGATGATTTAATTGAAACCAATGTCTTTAGCTAAAAGGAGGGAAAGGTGTAATGTTCAATAGTTTGATTGACCTGTGTTTGATTATATTATTCTCATAACTTGTTAAGCATACTTGATTGCTTAATCCTGTGGATGGAGCTAGAGAGCTAACTAAAACAGAGAAGCTTCCAGAGGGTGACCTGGGATCTGGCTGAGAACATTGGTGTGTACAAAATCCTGTGTTGAGATTTTTAGTGTTATGTAAATAAACCTGGCATAGATTTAGGCTAGTGTAGCCTCTGCATATTTCTGAGATAAATCAGATATCTAAGATATACAGTAAACCAGTGAATGCATAACACATACTGCTGTAGAAAATTCTCCTGAACATACTCAAGGAACTCTTGCCCCTTGCTGCCTACTATTTACTTACTACTTACACTTACTATCCCAGTCTATTTTTGGATAATTGAAGTCCCCCATTACTTTATAACTCTTGGACCTCTCTGTAACTTCCTTCCAAATTTGTTCCTCTAGATCTATCCCACTATTTGGTGGCCTATCAACTACACTGAGCAATGTAATTGTACATTTATTGTTCATTCTGTCATGGGCACAGGTGCACAGCACAGTTGGCTAATCCAGCTATTATCTGAAACAAAAACAGAATTACCTGGAAAGACTCAGCAGGTCTGGCAGCATCGGCGGAGAAGAAAAGAGTTGACGTTTCGAGTCCTCATGACCCTTCGACAGACCCTTCTGTCGAAGGGTCATGAGGACTCGAAACGTCAACTCTTTTCTTCTCCGCCGATGCTGCCAGACCTGCTGAGTTTTTCCAGGTAATTCTGTTTTTGTTTTGGATTTCCAGCATCTGCAGTTTTCTTTGTTTTTACCAGCTATTATCTGGTTTGTCAGCCTCTACAAGATTACTGGGCATTTTTAGGATCAAAGGGCATGACCTCACACTGGCATAGGCCACCTTGGGTAGCAAAGGCCAAGATATTTCTTGCTCTGGAGGACATGGTGACTTGCCTGTACCTTTTCAAAAGGTAAATTTTATTAAGGTAGGCAGAATGACCTACTTCATCCATACAATCCTTGATGCAAGGGATTGGATATGAATAAGTGCGGGTCACTGCATTAACCTTCCGATACTCTATGCAGAGCTGTTTTGATCCATCCAGTTTAGGGGCTAGTACAATGAGGGAGCTCCAGCTCCTCTAGCTGGGCTCGATTATATCATTGCATAGAATGTATTTGATTTCTCGTCTGACCTGAGCCAGCATGCCAGGGATCAGTTGGTAAGGATTTGCTTTATCAATGGTGTACCCCATTGTCCACATCATGGTCTGTCAGTTTGCTACAACCCGGTTGGCCCCTACAGATTTCTTAACGTTCTCTGAGCAGGGTGGCTATATCTTTCCACTGCTTTTCTGTCAGATAGGTTGATAGGGCAATTAGATTTTCCAGAATTCCTGTTTGCCAGCCAAACAGCCAGGAGATCAACCTGGGAATTCTCCAGTCCCAGTCTCCAAGTCTGACTCCCCATCGCTGCTTTCTGCTATCTCCACCCTCGGAGTTGCAAACACTCACTGGTTGACTGGGCTTTCGGCTGTAGTATTTGTTTAATATATTAAGGTGCTGGAGTACATTTCCATGTTCTGGGATTGCCTGTGCTGTGGCCAAGGAACATTTAAAAGCTTCTCAATGTATCATGAAAAGGCAGGCAGACAAGCCCACTGAGAGCTGAACCCTCCAGCCAGCAGAGCATGTCCTGGTGGAACTGCCACTGTCAAATGATCCTTTCACAACCAAATTCAGTGGTCTGTATCAGGTGGCCAAAGGATCAGTGAAGTAAACAATTTGATCCACGACTCCAATGTATTAAAGTGGCATAACCAGGCTTTCTTCCTCTGCTTAGATGTTATGGCAGGCAGATGGCAAATACCAAGCTGCCCAAATCCCAGAGGGAAACTTGAAGCAGCTGCCACAACTATTTGCAACTTGTACTTATTTTGAGATGCGGGCTTTGGGTTCAGTAAAAGGCCACCAAGTCTTATAGGTTTCTTACAAAACTAAATTTAACCTTTATGAATAGAAGAAATGATCTTGAGCACATACATAGATCTACAAATTACTACCATAACTTCTAAATCCCCTAATTAATCAAAAGCCCCGTTATACCTCTGTTAAGGCAACAGTGAGACACAGATTTTAAAGGACTCAGGCAAAATAACACACAACACCCTGAACAGTCGAATTCAAAGTGAGTTTTTCTCAGCTTCAGTTCCTTGCAGACAGCAGCTGGAGGCATTGATGCGGAGACTTTTCACACTTCTGTTAGATCTTAGAATGCCTGCCCTTACACACAACCTTTATACATATTTTCCCCTTTGAATACATATTACCATTGTTTCACTATGTCATTGGATTTTAACTCTCTAATAATAAAATCTATAATAGTACCAATTTTACCTGGAATCTTTGGGAAAAATAAACACACTGTTTCTTACGTTCTCCTGGCTAGGTGTAATATTTCACTCCTCCTTTTGAATTCAAGCTAGTCTGGTTTAGTTAAAAATGCAGATGTTCCCTTTACACCTTACATGCTAAAACTTGCCCCATGTTTACCTACTTAACATTTCAAACCTAGTTTACCTTCTGATACATCAAAGCCTTGTGTTCCAGAACTTGCCGTGCTCCTGGACAAGCTCTAGTTTTAGCTCCTGGCTCCCACACCGCTGCCAGATTTGGTTAAACCCTCCCCAGTAGCACTGGCAAATCACCCAGCAGGAAAATGAATCCCTGGCCAGGGTTTTATGGCCAAGTGGGATATTATGGTCCAGCCGAACTGCATGGAAATATAAGCGGCTCACTGTATCCACCGGGAGATTGGGGTGGCAGGGGTGGAGGTGGGGGGGGAGACACACCACAGTGGGGCTATAAAACCCTAGCCCTGGTTCTGTTTAGGTGCAACCCATTCAGCTTGTACAAGTCCCATTGCCCCTAGATCCAGTTCCAATGTCCAAAGCAACTAAAGTCTTCTCTCCCCCACCATTTTTCCAGCCAGGCATTCATCTGCTTTATCCTTCTATTTCTATTCTTGCATGTGGTACTGAGATTAATCCAGAGATTACTACTTCTGATGTCGTTCTTGCTAATTTTCTACCTAGCTCCCTAAAATCTGACTGCAGGATTACACCCCTCTTTCTACCTATGCCATTGGTACCAATGTGGATCATAACTGCTGGCTGTTCACCCTCCCCCTCTCTGCAGTCACTCAATGACATTCTTGACCCTGGCACCAGGGAGACAACACATCATCCTGGATTCACGTCTGTGGCTGCCTGTCTATTTCTCCAGCTATTGAATCTTTTATCATTGTTGTTCTTCCAGTTTTTCTTATACCCCACTGCCCAGCTGATGCAGCTGTGGTGCTATGCACATGGCTCTGGCCAAGCCCCCCAGGTGAAGCATCACTCTCACCAGTATTCAGAATAGGTTGGAAAGTGGGATTCCTGCACTACCTGCCTATTTCTTCTTCACTGTCTCATGGTCACCATTCCCTCTGCCCCAGCATACTTCATTGGACTAAATCAATTTAGTCCAATATGATTTGCCTTTAACACGTTCATGCTGACTTTTGTTTATTAACCAATATTTTCCCAAGTGTCACCATTAGCAGCAAGCTCCTCCCAGTCATGAATGTCATTGCTGCTGCACTTCAACGAGAGCTTCAGAGTGTCTTTGAAGAGTTACCTTTGTCCTGCCCTGGAACGTTGGCCATTTGAGAATTGAGAAAACTTGATCTGGAGGGAAGATGGTTTCCAGCCATCTGGACACAGTGTCCAGTCCATCCAAGTTGGTTTTGCAGGAGTTTTGCCTGAATGCTTGTGGAGCTGGCTTCAAGGAGACTCGTGTTTGTTTGAAGGATCTCCCATTGAATCCGAAGGATCCAGCAGAGTTATTGTTGATGGGTTTCCTCTAGTGTTCTGATGTGTGGCTGATATAGAGTCCCAGTCTCACTGCAGCACAGGAGTATGGTGACAAGTGCTCTGTGCACTTGGACTTCTGTCGAATTGTTGTCAAACACTCACTGCTGTAGTTTGGGGAAGGCTGAACTGGCGCAGCTGCTCTGGTGTTGGATCTCCTCGTCAATAGTGGCCTTTTCAGAGAGGTGGCTGTCGAGTTACGGGAAGTATTCAATGTGTTACAGAGTCTTTCCTTCAACGTATATGGAAGGTGGAATATTTGGCCAAACAGGTGACATCCAAATTTCTGGAGCACAATCCCCAGAGCCTTGTGATTTGTTGAGTCAAATGCTTTGGTCAGGTCAATGAATGTCATGAAGAGTTCCTGGTGTTGCTATCCGCATTTTTCATGGATTATTCTGGCAACAAAGATCATGTCAGAGATTCTTCCGGAAGGTCTAAAGCCACGCTATGTCTCTGGGAGGATTTCCTCAGCCACAGGAAATAAATGATTCAGGAGAATATGTGTCAGGATTTTCCCTGCTATGGATAAGAAGGAAATACCTTGATAATTTTCACACCAGGATTTATCTCTCTTCATGAAGGTAGTTACAACTGTCGCATTCCTGAAGTCAGCCAGAGTTCTTTTTCCTCCCAAATCCATAGGATGAGTTCATTAATTTTTGATGTAAGCAAAGGCTGACCAGCTTTGAAGGCCTCAGCTGGAATACCACCGGTTTTGTTGTTTCTCATCTGTTTGATTGCTTTTTGCAGCTCTTCCATCGACGGTGGTCCACCCGTGGTCCCCTATGACAGGGGACTGGAGGCTAGCCTGGAGAGTATCAGCTGCCACTGTGGGTTCATGGTTGAGGAGTTGTTGGAAATGTTTTATCCAGCGTTGATGAATGGCACTGTCATCCTTAAGAAGAGATGCACCAGGCTGTGAGTGAAAGGGATTTTTGTCCGTTTGACCTTAGGCTATAGGTGACCCTGGTGGATTCAAAAAAGCTTTGTATGTCATGTTGGTCAGCATATTGTTAGATTTCTTGGGCTCTCTCTTCCCACCTCATGTCCTTAATCTTCTGGATTTGTCTTTGATGTCAGCCTTGAACTGTTGGAATCTGCTTTCTTGACTTGTGACCTTGAGTTGCTCTGTCAGGTAATGAAGGCTGCTTCCTTTTGTTCCAGAGGTCACATATTCCAGCATCATTTTCATTGAACCAGTCCTGGTGACGATGATGTGTGAATGCAATGGTCTGGACACAGCAGTCTAGTACAGCTGTCTTTATCTGATCTCACTGTTCTGGAATTGAGTTGGATATGTGAAGGTTTTTCCGATTGGTCATGAGCTGCACCCAAAATTCCTCCTTTCCATTGGACCACTTTAGGACTGAGACATTGATCTTCCTCTTGGTCTTTTGGACCTTTGGTGTCTTGGTGCTGGGTGGATGTTCATCACGGATTGAACAAGTCAATGATCTACCCAGCAGGCACCAGTCCCCAACATGGATCAAGTGATAGAGACATCACTTAGATCTATCTTTAACTGAGCAATGACATAATCCAGGAGGTGCCAGTGCTTTGATCGAGGATGTGTCCATGTGATTTTGTCTTTGTCCTTCTGATGGAAGAGGGTGTTTGCTATAATAAGGCCATGCTGGGTACAATTTTTCAGCAGGAAGACACCATTTATATTGGCTTTTCCCACACCATTTTACCCAATGGTTCCAATCAAGAGATCGGAATCACCGACTTATATATCAAAGTTCAAGTTATTATTAGGTATCAAAAAGAGCAGTGGTCCCAACACTGGGATTACCTGGGGAACACAACTGTGTATTTCCTCCAGTGTGAAAAAGAACAAACCAATGGAAAGTGTTGTCATCAGCGCTATCAAGCGGCACCTACTCAGCAGTAACCTGCTCACTGACGCTCAGATTGGGTTCCACCAGGGCCACTCAGCTCCTGACCTCATTATAGCCTTGGTTCAAACATGGACAAAAGAGCTGAACTCCAGAGGTGAGGTGAGAGTGACTGCCCTTGACATCAAGGCAGCATTTGACAGAGTGTGACATCAAGGAGCCCTAGCAAAACTGGAGTCAATGGGAATCAGGGGGGAAAATCTCTGCTGATTGGAGTCATACCTAGCACAAAGGAAGATGGTTGGGATTGTTGGATGTCAATCATCTCAGTCCCAGGACATCACTGCAGGAGTTACTCAGGGTAATGTCCTTGGCCCAACCATCTTCAGCTGCTTCATCAATGATGTCCTCCCATCATAAGGTCAGAAGTGGGGATGTTCGCTGATGATTGCACAATGTTCAGCACTATTCACGACTCCTCAGATACTGAAGCAGTCCATGTCCAAATGTTCAATATCCAGACTTGGCAGTGGCAGGTAACATTCGTGCCACATAAGGGCCACGCAATGACCATCTCCAACAAGAGAGAATCTAACCATTGCCCCTTGAAATTCAAGGGCATTACCATCACTGAATCCCCCACTACCAATATCCTGGGGGTTACCATTGACCAGAAACTGAACTGGACTACCAATAGTAACACTTTGGCTACAAGAGCAAGGCTGAGGCTAAGAATTCTGCAGAGAGTAACTCACCTCCTGACCCCCCAAAGTCTGTCCATTATCTACAAGGCACAAGCCAGGAGTGTGATGGAATACACCCCACTTGCCTGGATGAGTGCAGCTCCAACAACACTCTAGAAGCTTTACACCATCCATGACAAAGCAGCCCACTTGATTGGCACCACATCCACAAACATTCACTCCCTCCACCACCAACGCACATTGGCAGCAGTGTGTATCATCTACTAGATGCACTGCAGGAATTCACCAAGGCTCCTTCGACAGCACCTTCCAAACCCATGGGCACTATCACCTAGAAGGACAAGGGAAGCAGATACATGGGAACACCACTGCCTGCAAGTTCCCTCCAAGCCATTCACCATCCTGACTTGGAAATATATCACTGTCGCTGGGTCAAAATCCTGGAACTCCCTTCCTAACAGCACTGTGGGTGTACCTACACCACAGGGACAGCAGCGGTTCAAGAAGGCAGCTCAACACCACCTTCTTGAGGGCAGTTAAGGTTGGGCAATAAATGCTGGTCTAGCCAGTGATACACAGGTCCCATAAGCGAATAAAAAACAAGTTCAGTTCTAAAGATACCAGCCCAATATCTAAGGAGCATTGCAATATTGTGGCCTGAGGCTTCACAATTTCCACCCTTACTCCCCTCAATAGCCTAGAATATACCCCATCTGAACCACGTAACTTTTCTTTGTGATCGGCCAACCTCTTGATTTATCTTTAACCTGTCCAATTTCTCCACGACCTCCTCCTTTACTGTGCAAAGTACTTATTCAGTACTTTAGCCTAGGCCTCTGTCTCCACGGAGTATTTGCTTTTTGCTCCCTAATTGGCTCCATCTTCTTTGGTATACTTATAGAAGATTGTTTACCAGTAATCTGTTCTCATAATGTAATTTTGTCTGACTTATTGGCCTTTTCTGTTCTCCCCTGTAATTTTTGGATTCAGCTTGTTTCTCTACCTATTTATAGGTCCAACTTGTATTGTAAGCCTCCTTTTTCTCTATCATTTTAACTTCTGGGAGCTCTAGCTTTGAATGCCCTTCATTTCCCCCTTATGAGGAAAGGCTGGACAGGTTAGGCTTGTATTCACTGGAATTTAGAAGAGTAAGAGGCAACTTGATTGAAACCTTTAATATCCGGAGGGATCTTGACAGGGTGGATGTGGAGAGCATGTTTCCTCTTGTGGGAGAATTTGGAATTGGGGTCACTGTTTAAAAATAAGGGGTTGCTCAGTTAAGACAGAGATGAGGAGAAATTTTTTCTCTGAGGGTTGTGAGTCTTTGGAACTCTCTTCCTCAAAAGGCGATGGAAGCGGAGTCTGAATATTTTTAAGGCAGATCTAGATAGATTCCTGATTAACAAGGGGGTGAAAGGATAATGGGAGTAGGCTGGAATGTGAGGTTGAGGTTACAATCAGATCAGTGATGATCTTACTGAATGGCAGAGCAGGCTCGAGGGGCCTCCTGTTCCTAATACATATGTTCATATGAACGTGTCCAGGCTGTATATGGACCATCTCCTCTTTTGCAGGACTCCCATTCCTCATTTATCCTTTCACCTGTCAGTCTTTGATTGCAGATCTCATTACAATTCTCTGAAATGAGTCCACATGAGGTTTAGTGGCTTCACCATCGAGATTGTTCCTTGTCCTTTTCTGTAACTATACTGAACCTATTGACCCTGTTCCTCTAATGCTCCTGCACTGAAACATGCTCCATTTACCCCACTTCATTCCCCAGAACTGGATCCAGCTCTGCTTCCTTCCTCATTGGGCTGGAAACACACTGATTGAAAAAGGTTCTTCTGTACATGTGCCAGGAGTTCCTCCCGCTCTGTTACTATCGCACTCTGTATCAGAATGACTGAATTATCATTGTCATTTCCCTACAGTTCTCACAGCTTTCTGTAAAATTGCTCCTCTGCCTCCTTCTCAGTGTGTGGGCCATGTATTATACACTCAGCAGCAGTGTTTCAAAAATCCTTTACTGTTTCCTAATTTGAATCAAATAGGTTGTCTCTGGCCCCTCAACAACATCATCCCTTTCCAGTGCTGTAACACTTTGATCAATACTGCCACCAATTCTTCATTTTTTTCTTTCTTTCTTTATCTTTATCGATAAGTAATATTAATTGCCTAACTCCTTTCCTTGTTTGAACCAGGTCTCTGTTATTGCCACTGTGTTATTGTCTTATGTTGAAAGTCTGGCTATTTATGAACATGCATTCCAAACCCACCTCAGTCTGCCTCACAGTTCCCTCATCACCTGATCCCCCTAGAATGACTCTTTACTCTGATGCTGTTTGTCTCTCTCAGTCCTCTGTGTCTCTTGTGCTTCCTCTCTAATGCTTCACCCAGGTGCCCCTCCCCTGCTCTGCCTTTTTTGATCAGTTTACTAAACATTTCCTTCACCTTCCAGCAATGATGCCAGTGTAAATATTTTGTGCTATCAGTGTGTTAAGGCCTGTGCTCTCCTCGAATGAGATCACTATTCATGTCAAGTTCTGAGCTTTCCCATCCTGCTACCACTGATACTCCCTGTAAATGAGTCATTCCACACAACTTTTGTTATTCCAGAAGTAGCTGGTGCCAAACTCCTCAGAAGACTGATAGCAAATGTTCACAGTGAGTGGAGAGAAAACAACTTTTGACAAACGGTCAGGTAAAATTGTAGAAATGCCAACATGGAGGGAAGCCATTTGGTCCATTAAGCTGGTACTGGTCCCAGTTCTTCAGTTGGAACTACCTACAGTTGTCTCACTCTCTGCTGTTTCACAATATCCTTGTAGGTTCTTTTTCCAATTTCATTTCTAATTATTGCTTTATTTCTAGCTCCGTTTTCTGTGTAAGAAAGGTTTTCATCAAGGAAAGTGTGTTAAAGGAAAGTAACAAATAAAAGGAACACACAGGTGCAGAGGGAAGCAATGGGTTTATTTCCATCAGACTTCACTTTACTAATTTATTGGACTCAATTCTGTTCAGTCAAAAATATTTCCAGCCTAGCCTTGTCCAAACCTGGCAGTAAATGTGCAAGTTAACCCCTTAAGTGTGTGTGCCCTTCAGCTGCAAGAATTCTCACCTTGGTGCAGATATCCTGTTGCCTCCTCAGCCTGAAGTGGTTGTGAGGGTGACAAGCGTGGATTGAAATTGACTCCGGTTTCCTCGAGTCTCCACCGATACAGCAGCATGAAAAACTGGCTGCATCCTTTAGCCAATCAGGTTTAAGCCATGCAAATTGGCAGGGGGAGGGAGTGTGATGTTGGGGGAATTGATGATCTGATCCCCATTTATGTTGGACATGGGACCTGCCAAGTCTGAACTGCCAGACGTTGGAAGCAAAAGGTTAACCAAACATACTGGCACTAGATACAGAGATACAATCAGATGGGGAGGAGTTATAGATTATTAAATTCGTTTGGTTGAGGTTATTGATATTTTGAAAGTTGAAACTGTAGGGTCTGGTTGGGAGGGATTTAAAAGGGTCAAACCTGCCTCTTAAAGGGGAATCTGCCCTGGAGAAATTATGAGCAATGCATTTTGTAATTTAAATGTCTGGCTCATGTAGGGTTAATATGGGACTGAGTACAGTCCCACCCACACAGTGATGTATGACCCACACCCGGGGTCAGTCTAGTGTTAGACAGAGCCATGTGTACCAGCAAGCATGGAGACAGCTCCTAGCTTGTACCCTTGACTGTGGCCAGGGTTTTCCGTGCCTGCTGGCATCAGGCATGTCCAGTGACATGAGTGGACAAAATGGCGCAATCAGTTTCATGATGGCATGAAACTATTTTGTGATCGTCTGCTCAGTCCACCAATGGCGGGCCACGTTTCCCACCATTGGACATTGGGAACCTGACTGTAATACATCTGCATATCAATATGAGGCCAGCCTGCTGGAATTGACCCCTCTTCGCTGGATTGTCCACCCACATCGGCAGGAAAACACACTAACATGTTTCACAGCAGCATATATGAGGCGTGCACTTGGCGAGCTGCACTTCGCTCGGGACTTTGATGTTTGTTTGACTACCTTGCTTCGGGCAGCACTCACAGTCATCAGCACCAGGCTTCACAGACAGGACCACATCACTTTTAGGGGGGCTCACGGCAGGTCCCTACCTACCAGATAGGTCATAACCTGGGGTGGCTTTTCGATGGCTGCAGGGTAAGGTCTTGCTTGGGGAAGGGGGAGAAGTGGCCTCAGGCAAGGGAAGAGGCTGCAGGGCAAGGGCTATACTGGGGAAAGGGGGGTATCCCAGGGTGTGTTGGGGACACATGTAGATCTGTGCAAGTGGCCTCAAGATAGTGAGGGCTGAGGAGGCAGCCTCCAGAGGAGATGAGACTAGTTGGAGATGTGAGGCTGTGTGTGAGAGGGTGAGTGGTGATGTCCCTTGAGCTGGCAGTGAGTGAGGTCCCAGTGATGGACTTGAGTGTCACGATTCATGTCAAGTTCTGACCTTTCCCATTCTGCTACCACTGATACTCCCTGTAAATGAGTCATTGGGTAAAATTGTGAAACAAGTGGGAACTGGAGTTCTATTTTTTAAACATAAACTTTCACATATGACCAACAGGATGATGGAAGAAGCAAAAAAAGTGATAAGGAGAAGAACACAATGTTTGTCCATCCCACAAGAAATGAGTTAGAGAAGCAACCACTGATCAGCACAACACCAAAGTGACCAAGTGTGACTCAACACAAAAGAATGGATGAAAAGGATGAGAATATATCCAGATGCCAGAGCAACCGCCAAACCTACAGATCGAAACAGCAGTGACAGAGCCTACCACTCCTCCGACAGTAGTGTGAATAAGATATGGATGTTATATGGCCTCCAGACTAAGGTAAAACTATAGTCACGAAGTACATTGGAAAAAGGTTTGGTGGGAGGTGTAGTATAAAGTTCCGGTTAATGTGAGTTTAGAGTGATGAGATGGTTGTCATATGTCATGAAGAGATATTAATGTTTATAATGTTACTGGAAATTATTTTTAAATTGGACTTGTACTAGGGTCTGTGACTATGTGTGTGTCTGTGTGTGTGGCTTAATTGGATTAAAGCCAGCTAGCCTGTGTGCTTTGATGTTTCGTAGTTTTGAGATGTTAATTAGAAATGTGTGAGGCTAGAAGGTAAAGTGTACATTTGTATTTGTTGAATAAACCATTCAAAAGAATGGGTAAAATCTTGCACTTAGTTAAGAGACACCAAACAATGTGTTTATATTACTAATAAAATTGGTGGAATGTAAGGATTATTGTTAGGAGAGGTAAAATTAAAAACCTAGTAATATAATAGAAAATTTACATTCAAAGGGAAAGCTAGGTATAAACCAAGAGGAGTTTGTGTGTGTGAGTCAGAGGCATCTAAGATAAAACCAGCCTGTACGCCAAGGGCTGTGTCTGCAAAGGAACCTCATTTTGAATTCATAAGTTCAAATATGCATTGCCTGGTGTCTGTTTAAAGTCTATGGGTTATTGTTGCCTTGGCAAAGATTTACCTGGGAGTAATTAATTTGGGGATTTGCTTAAAAGTTATTATGGTAGTAATTTGTAGCCATGTATATGTGTTTAATTTCTCGTTAAATTAATAAATGTTTAATTTAGTTTTATATAAAAAACCTCTTGAAGCTTGGTGATCCTATTCCTGAATTCAGAGCTGCATCTCAAATATACCAATTGAAAATATAGGTTATGGCAGTTGTTCAAATTCAAGTGTCTTCATTTATAATTGAAGTCTCACTACCTCCAACTGTGACTCACTAGTGTCAGGTATAACTTCCAACTGTAGATGCTGTGCTATACCTTTAATTATATCTGATTTCCTAGCCCCCATGGGTAAACCTAATTTTAACTTATTCACCAACTCTGTTAACTTACCCTTGGTTATTTTTTGTATCCCAATCAGAGTTATGTCCTCTATTCTCAGGCAAGTCTTAGCAACTGCCAAAGCCATCTCGCAGTCTCACCACTTAGAAAATTTCTACCAACTCCTTAATTCAAAATGCTTCTCATACTCATAAGATTATTATATTGCAAATGTGACATGAGAAAAAACTTTTTCACACAATGAGTGGTTCAGGTCTGGAAAGCACTGCTTGGAGGTGTGGTGGAGGTAGGTTCAATTGAGGTGATTATTTGAATAGAAACTATGTGCAGGGGCATGGGGAAAAGACAGGGCAATGGCACTAGGTCATAATGCTTACTTGGAGAGCTGGTGCAGACATGATGGGATGAATGGCCTCCTGTGCTGTTAAAATTCTGTGATTCTGAATACTCCGGGAAAATTGTGATTTTTTAAAAATCCCATCTAAAGGCAAGCAAAAGCCAGGATTCACCAACTTTATGACTTAAACTTGAATACTGAGCAACAGAACCCTGCAGGCAACCATTGTTGGATTTTTCCTTCAAGCCAAACATGTTCGCCATTGTAGCGAAGCCCACCAGCCAGCAAGCACAGGAAATCACTTTGTCTCCCCGTGAACAGCAACACCATCTTGAAATTCAAAAAGCTCCTAAAGCAGAATGTACGCTTTTTAAAAATTAACCTTGGATCAGAATTCCATGTTTACAGATCAAGTTGCACCCACCCCAGGGGCAAACCTAATGAAAATGGGGTGTCCTGGAGAAGAGAATTTTTAGACTACTGAAGTTTGTCAGGTTGACGTACAAAATCTGAAGAAGTCCTGGTAAATATGTTTCTACACTGGTTTGGTGAAGTAATCCTAATGAAGTGCATCGATGAATCCTCAAACAGCTTCAATGAAATATTAAAAGCCTTTGAAAAGTATTTTAACTTTCAAGTTTAAGAGCACACAGAGCTTAATAAGGGGATAGCAAATCCCCAGTGAAGCTACGAAAGGGATAATGCAAACCACACAAATGTACCAGTGAGGCAGGGAATTTTCCAGAAGCCCTAAAGATATATCTTGTTGGACATCCTAACATATTTCCCAAACTGCAAAAGCAGGTGGCAGTGCAGAGTGAGCAGCCTGCAGTGAATGACAAGGACAAAGCTCTGCTGCAGGTGGAACAAGAAAAAACAGCAGTAAAATCAGAAAATGTTCACATCAAAGCTGAATTGGAAGATTTAAAACACAAAATTCAAGCTGAGTATATACCTTTGAAAACACAATATAATCTAAAATCTTCAATGAACTAAAGTGTTCAACTTCTGAACAAACAAATTTCTGAGACATCACAAAGGTACCAAGAGGAAATAACAACTCTGAATTACATTATTGGCAAATAAAAACAGCCTTGAAAGACTCTCTGAGGAACCAACACATGCCCCTGGGAACACATGAGGAGTTAAAAAAGAACCTGAATAATACTTCAGAAAAAGCTGTGTTAGAACTATGAGCAATAACAAAGCAATGCACTGAAGCGCAGAGAGAAAGCAAAGGCTGAACAAGAAAATAGACAGTTGAAAGAACAAAATCAACTTCAAAAAAGGTACATAACCCTTAGCAGCATGAAGGAATAAAGACTATCTTGACCAATTGAATGACGGAACAGCAGAACAAGCTCGATGAGACTCTGTTAAATTACAAGAAAACTCAAGATGAATAAATTGTGCTTTTCACAGAAGAGGAAATCCCATTGCAGGACCTGCACACACTGCAAGGATCCCTCAGGTCAAAATTTGTTCCTCTGCAAATTTACAAAGTGAAGCAGAATGAATTTAAAGTCACTCTGAAGGAATTGATGAACCAACTGGCAGAGAAGATGTTCTATACCCTAAGAGGAAGTCAAGAGGTACAAGGGAGAGACTACAGAGTTGAAGAAATTGGTTGGATATTTGGAAGAAAACTTGGGAAACTATTGCATTTCCAAAGAGATATATAAAGAGATGAAAATTAAGAACCTGGAATGACAAGAGCAAGTGGAACTTCTCACAAAGATCATGAAGAGTCTTGGAAACAATTGGAAGAAGTACAATGACAGGATGTTAGCTTGAAGGATAGCACCGAGGAATTATATTCTGCCAAAGAAAAACTGATCAGGGTAGAGACTAACTTTCATGTTTGAAAGATGAGTTTGTAAAGGAAAAGCAGGAACTGATGAGAACACTTAAATGTTCAAATAAAACACTTGAAACAGGACTTAAAACACTTAAATGATGAGCTTGTAGAAGCAAATTCAACGAAGATAGATCTTCAATTAAATCTTGATGAACTTTATGCATCAGTAAGTATCATGCAAAATGCCTGGAACAGGAGAAAGAATTACTGAAACATAAGAATGGTTGCTTTAAAGCAGAATTAACAACCAAAACTGATGAATTTCTTGAACTTTGGTCCAATCTGAATAACATGAATGTGCAACATGGAAGAGCAAATCCAGACTTTAAAATTAGATAAGAAAAATCCTAGGAAACAAACTGATGACCTAATGAGTGAATCGAAAGAATTTATGGCGCAGTCAGTGACCGTGGAAAAAGATTCTGAACAGAAGTGAGTCCCCCAGTGGAGTTGTCAAACTTATGTAGGAGTTCGCAGATAACTCTAAAACAAAGACAACTCAACTCAACCAGGATAGTTGCCAAGCTGAATGGAAATATTATTTTCCAGTTTTTTCTTCGAGTTACTAAAGAAACTACTCAAAAATTTGGGTAAAATTGTGAAACAAGTGGGAACTGGAGTTCTATTTTTGAAACATAAACTTTCACATATGACCAACAGGATGATGGAAGAAGCAAAAAAAGTGATAAGGAGAAGAACACAATGTTTGTCCATCCCACAAGAAATGAGTTAGAAAAGCAACCACTGACCAGCACAATACCAAAGTGACCAAGTGTGACTCAACACAAAAGAATGGATGAAAAGGATGAGAGTATATCCAGATGCCAGAGCAACCTCCAAACCTACAGATCGAAGCAGCAGCAACAGAGCCTACCACTCCTCCGACAGTAGTGTGAATGAGATATGGGAGTTATATGGCCTCCAGACTAAGGAAAAACTATAGTCACAAAGTACATTGGATAAAGGTTTGGTGGGAGGTGTAGTGTAAGGTTCCGGTTAATGTGAGACTGAGTGTAGTACCGCACGCAAAAGTGATGTAAGAGAGCACATGACCTGCACCCAGGGTCAGCTGAGTGTTCGACAGAGCTTTGTAGACCAATAAGCATGGAGACAGCTCCTAGCTTGTACCCTTTAATGTATCCAAGATCAAGAGTTCAAATCTCACAAAGGCAAACTATGTAACTTCATCTGAAACAGTTGGAAACAGGTTTGTACTCAAAAGGGTTACAAATGACTATGAAGACTTCTTCAGACTTACCTAACTGTAACCAACACCTTACAACACATTTCCCATGAGCATATCATTACATTTGACATACCTTGATACAGTGGAAAAGGAGGGACTGAAACAGAGAAAGATGAAGTGACCTAAGGGGAGATTAGGGAGGGTAAGGAATGCTCTTTCCTGCACCTCTCGGAGGAACAATTAATGAGGAGACTCTGCTTTCCTAAAACTTTGCAATGATCTGGAGGTATCTGACCCATGACCAGACTCCAGGAATACCCTTACTCTAAGCAGAAGACCTTGACCAAACTTCTCAGTCTGCTGCACACAATGTCATTAAGCAGCCATAGAAGCTGCAGAATTAATTTGATTCCAATTATATACAGCCTCCCAAAATGAGAGGACTTTGGACTCCTCCAGAGTGACTGGCTTTCCAAGGGTGTGCACTCAGAGCACAAACATACCTGAACACAAAGAGAAAATCCAGCCTGTTGATACTAACCATGCTGGAAATTGCCATGATTCCTTTACCATGAAGGAGTCAAGAGGAACATAGCAGATCTTAGGCCTGATGCAGAGCACGAGTTCCTACACATGTTGTATGACATTGAGCCTCCATCTTAAAGGTTCTTATGTAAATGGCTTATCTAGAAATTGGGGGTATTTTATTTGGATTTAAAATATCAAAAAGATTAGACAAAAATCTGTGGACAAACTATTTAAACTCAATAGGTTAGGGAAAAAGAGGGATTGTTGTCTATAAGCTACATTAGTGTATGAAGAGGTTAAATGTCAAGTGGGTCTTGGATGATGCCTGGATCTAATTGCCGGTTCATGTCGTGTGTGTGGATATATTGCAAAAGTCCATAAGGGACTGGCCAAAATTGCACTGTAGTGAAGGTCACTGCACACAACAACAACTGGACTTAAACAAAAATAGAATTACCTGGAAAAACTCAGCAGGTCTGGCAGCATCGGCGGAGAAGAAAAGAGTTGACGTTTCGAGTCCTCATGACCCTTCGACAGAACTTGATTTCAAGTCCAAGAAAGAGTTGAAATATAAGCTGGTTTAAGGTGTGTGTGTGTGTGTGTGTGGTGGGGGGGGGGGGGGGGCGCGGAGAGATAGAGAGAGAGAGGTGCTTGTGTAGACAAACAAGCAGTGATAGAAGCAGATCATCAAAAGATGTCAGTGACAATGGTACAATAGAACACATAGGTGTTAAAGTTAAAGTTGGTGATATTATCTAAACGAATGTGCTAATTAAGAATGGATGGTAGGGCACTCAAGGTACAGCTCTAGTGGGGGGTGGGGGGAGCATAAAAGATTTTAAAATATTTAAAAATAATGGAAATAGGTGGGAAAAGAAAAATCTATATAATTTATAGGGAAAAAAAAAGGGAACAAGGGGGAAACAGAAAGGGGGTGGGGATGGGGGAGGGAGCTCACGACCTAAAGTTGTTGAACTCAATATTCAGACCGGAAGGCTGTAAGGTGCCTAGTCGGAAGATGAGGTGTTGTTCCTCCAGTTTGCGTTGGGCTTCACTGGAACAATGCAGCAAGCCAAGGACAGACATGTGAGCAAGAGAGCAGGGTGGAGTGTTAAAATGGCAAGCGACAGGAGGTTTGGGTCATTCTTGCGGACAGACCGCAGGTATTCTGCAAAGCGGTCACCCAGTTTACGTTTGGTCTCTCCAATGTAGAGGAGACCACATTGGGAACAACGAATGCAGTAGACTAAGTTGGGGGAAATGCAAGTGAAATGCTGCTTCACTTGAAAGGAATGTTTGGGCCCTTGGACGGTGAGGAGAGAGGAAGTGAAGGGGCAGGTGTTACATCTTTTGCGTGGGCATGGGGTGGTGCCATAGGAGGGGGTTGAGGAGTAGGGGGTGATGGAGGAGTGGACCAGGGTGTCCCGGAGGGAGCGATCCCTACGGAATGCCGATAAGGGGGGTGAAGGAAAGATGTGT
Organism: Isurus oxyrinchus; assembly: GCA_026770705.1. Classification (NCBI taxonomy): domain Eukaryota; kingdom Metazoa; phylum Chordata; class Chondrichthyes; order Lamniformes; family Lamnidae; genus Isurus; species Isurus oxyrinchus. Next base: position 141,556,332 of record JANJGN010000002.1, read on the forward strand.
TTGGTGGTGGCATCATGCTGGAGTTGGCGGAAATGGCGGAGGATGATCCTTTGAATGCGGAGGCTGGTGGGGTGATAAGTGAGGACAAGGGGCACCCTATCATGTTTCTGGGAGGGAGGAGAAGGCGTGAGGGCGGATGCGCGGGAGATGGGCTGGACACGGTTGAGGGCCCTGTCAACGACCGTGGGTGGAAAACCTCGGTTAAGGAAGAAGGAGGACATGTCAGAGGAACCGTTTTTGAAGGTAGCATCATCGGAACAGATGCGACGAAGGCGAAGGAACTGGGAGAATGGGATGGAGTCCTTACAGGAAGCGGGGTGTGAGGAGCTGTAGTCGAGGTAGCTGTGGGAGTCGGTGGGTTTGTAATGGATATTGGTGACAGTCTATCACCAGAGATTGAGACAGAGAGGTCAAGGAAGGGAAGGGAAGTGTCAGAGATGGACCACGTGAAAATGATGGAGGGGTGGAGATTGGAAGCAAAATTAATAAATTTTTCCAAGTCCCGACGAGAGCATGAAGCGGCACCGAAGTAATCATCGATGTACCGGAGAAAAAGTTGTGGAAGGGGGCTGGAGTAGGACTGCAACAAGGAATGTTCCACATACCCCATAAAGAGACAGGCATAGCTGGGGCCCATGCGGGTACCCATAGCCACACCTTTTATTTGGAGAAAGTGAGAGGAGTTGAAGGAGAAATTGTTCAATGTGAGAACAAGTTCAGCCAGACGGAGGAGAGTAGTGGTGGATGGGGATTGTTCGGGCCTCTGTTCGAGGAAGAAGCTAAGGGCCCACAGACCATCCTGGTGGGGGATGGAGGTGTAGAGGGATTGGACGTCCATGGTGAAGAGGAAGCGTTTGGAGCCAGGGAACTGGAAATTGTTGATGTGACGTAAGGTGTCAGAGGAATCACGGATGTAGGTGGGAAGGGACTGGACAAGGGGAGAGAGAAGGAGTCAAGATAACGAGAGATGAGTTCTGTGGGGCAGGAGCAAGCTGAGACGATCGGTCTACCGGGGCAGTTCTGTTTGTGGATTTTGGGTAGGAGATAGAAGCGGGCCGTCCGAGGTTGGGCAACTATCAGGTTGGAAGCTGTGGGAGGGAGATCCCAGAGGAGATGAGGTCAGTGACAGTCCTGGAAACAATGGCTTGATGTTCAGTGGTGGGGTCATGGTCCAGGGAAAGGTAGGAGGAAGTGTCTGCGAGTTGACGCTCAGCCTCCGCGAGGTAGAGGTCAGTGCGCCAGACAACAACAGCACCACCCTTGTCAGCGGGTTTGATGACAATGTCAGGGTTGGACCTGAGAGAATGGAGTGCAGTAAGTTCAGAGAGAGACAGGTTAGAATGGGTGAGAGGAGCAGAAAAATTGAGACGACTAATGTCGCGCCGACAGTTCTCAATGACAAGATCAAGAGAAAGTAAGAATCCAGAGGGAGGGGTCCAGGTGGAGGAGAATATTGGAGATGGGTAAAAGGATCCGTTGAATTGGGAGAGGACTCCTGCCCAAGAAGTGAGCCCGGAGACGAAGACGGCGAAAGAAGAGTTCAGCATCATGCCGAGCCCCGAAATTCATTGAGGTGAGGGCGTAAGGGTATGAAACTAAGTCCTTTGCTGAGAACTGAACGTTCAGCATCGGAGAGGGGAAGGTCAGGGGGTATAGTGAATACACGGCTGGGGCTGGGATTGGAAGATGGGGTGGGAACGGAGGGACAGGCTGGGGTGGAGGGTCCTAGATGGGTGTTGGTGTCGATGAGTTGTTGGAGCTTGCGTTCCTTAGCAGTTGAGAGAAAGAGAAAAAGTTTCTTGTTGAGGCGTCGGATGAGCCGAAGGATAAAACGAAACTGGGGGCACGCGCAGCTTTGAAAAAGGGTACGGCGGTGCTGCTGGAGGGAGAGGTCGAGTGTGTTCATATGGCGGTGCATGGCACTGAGTGTGGATTTCAGAATGTGACGGGAACAGCAGTCTGAGAAATGTTTTATGTCCCGGAGATACCGGTAATCCTGGGTGGGTTCGAAAGATGAGGGGGTGGAATTTCAGTTGAAATCCACGTGGGGTAAGTCGGAGACGGAGACAGTCACTGAGAAAGGAGATATGGCTGTGAAAGCGGGTTTTAGTAAACACCTTGTCAAACACCAGGAGGGAAATGGAAAGCAAAGAAGGTGAACAAGGCAACAGAGAGATACGGAAATCTTGTCGCAGAGAGGAACAGAACTTCTTCAAGGAGGTAGGCATTTCTTGAAGAGCAGTGGCAGTCAATTAAACACAGAGATAAAGACAAAACAAAACTGCG
>JANJGN010000002.1:141558717-141586217 GCA_026770705.1 Isurus oxyrinchus
CCTCAACGTGATGTGATCTCCAGGTGCTGGTTTTCAAAAGTTTGTGGACATCAGAGAATATTTCAGATTTTTCCCCTCTGAATTGGTCTGAAAGTTTGCTATCCATTTTTTTTGCCTCTCCTAGGAGATTACATACCTACTCCTGTGATCTTAACAAACCAGCCAGTCCCTCCTCTTCATCTTATCACAGAGCATTAACACAGCACAGAAAACTGTTATTCAGCCCCATCATTTCCGTGCTGGCTCTTTGATAAACCCATCCAATTAATCCCATTCCCCTCTCTCTAACCATAGTGTGAAATGTTTTTTTCCTTCAAGTATTTATCCAATTCTCTTTTCAATATTATTGTTGAATCCGCTTATGCCATCTTTTCTGGCAATGAATACCAATGCTTGCTGGTGTCACTTTCAGCTGTTTTGCCAATCACCTTAAACCCGTAATCTTTGGCTACTGACCTCGATGCTACTAGAAACAGCTTCTCCTCATTTACTCCATCAAAGCTTTTGTGATTTGAACTGCTCTAAGGAGAACAATCCCAGCTTCTCCACATAACTTGTTTTTTATTCTTTCATGGGATGTGGGTGTCACTGGCAAGGTCAACCCCAATGATCCTTAAACTTAGTGGCTTGTTAGGCCATTTCAGAGGGCAGTTACATCTCAGCCATATTGCTGTTGGTTTGGAATCATATGAAGATATATTGGCTAAGGATAAAGGGGATTAGTGAACCAAATGTGTTTTCACACCAATTGATGACCAGCTTACATTCCAGATTTATTAATTGAATTTAAATTCCTTGGTGGGATTTGAACCCATGTCCCCAGAGCATTAGTCTGGCACCCTGAATTACTTGTCCATTGACATTACACTACACCACAGTCTAAAGTCCCTCATCTCTGGTACCAATTTGGTAAATCTCTTCTGCACTCTCTCCATGGCCTTGACATACTTCCTAAAACCTAGTGTCCAGATTTAAATAGAATGGCCCAGAATTTCTGATCTCCAGGGCATCGGGGGTACAACCTGAGTTACCCCAAAGATGCACTGGACGAACCCCAGAAGTCCCAACATAAAGATTGCACGGCAATTGCCGGAAAGTTCAAACTTCCATTGGGCAATTACCCTGCACTGGGAACCATCGGATAATCCGATTCTAATCAGAGACTTTGAATGTTTCTGACTCTCTTAGCAGAATAGTTACCCAGAAAAAGTTCAAAGAATTAAAACCGCTTCCAACTCCTGGGTACCCATAACAGTGACAACCCCCCTGACCCGCCCCCACCCCCGCAACCACCAACTCCACACTGACTGCCTGACTATCACCCCGACTTCCCCAATACCTCCCAACACCAACAGCCCTCCTGACCCTCTGACTACTCTCCCAACACCCCCAATACCTCCCACCCCTCGACTACCCTCCCAACACCGCAATACCTCCCACTCCCGACTACCCTCCTGACCCCCTGACTACCCTCCCAAACCCCGAATACCTCCCACCCCCAATTACCCTCCTGACCTCCCCCATACCTCCCATCCCAATTACTCTCCCGACCTCCCCCAATACCTCCCACCACTGACTACCCTCCCGACCCCCGACTACACTCCCAACAGCCCCAATACCTCCCACCCCAACTACCCTCCTGACCTCCCCCATACCTCCCACCTCCAACTACCCTCCCGACCCCCCCAATACCTCCCATCTCCGACTATCCTCCCGAGCACCAACTACCCTTTAAGCCCCCTGAAAAACTGCACACTGACCACTCTCCAGTCTCCCAATTACACTCCTAACCTTGACTACCCCCACACACCAACTACACCCACGCCCCTCCCATCGACCAAACCCCCTCCAACCACCCAACTACCCTGACCGACCACTTGAGACCCCATCAGTGATTGCCCTTCCATTGATCACAGCCCCCACCTGACCTCCCCTTACACTCACCTTACACAATTACCTCCTCCCTGGCTTCTCAAAGTGGTTTGATCTTTAACCTTACCTGCTGAACGGCAGTCCGTTCTCACCTGATTCGAATCGGAAGGTTGGATTGAGAAATGCGCAGCTACATTGCAGTGTAAGTAAATAGGAGCGGAGCAGCAATCGGACTTGGCCCTGAGTTCTGGAATTCTCTTCCTAAGCTCTAGCTCTCTCTCTGCCCTGAAGATACTCCTCAAAATCAGTGATCAAGCTTTTGGTCACTTGTCCTAATATTTCCTTCTTTGTCTTGGTGTCAGTTTTTATTTAATTACTCTCCCATGAAGCTCCTTGTCTACACTAAAGGCATAATTTAATGTAAGTTGCTGTGGTTAATGGCCTCCCCTTGAGGCCCAGGTATCCAGCAGATTCAATCAGATGTCAGTATGGAAGCAGGCCTGCAGGAATCTTCAATACACACCAGCTCATGTGACCAAGATGGTAAGAGTTACAGTAGGGCAGAATCGCCTGGCCCAGTTGGCATTGGACGTCATGGCGGATGTGAGTGGACAATATGGCGAGAAGGCCAAAAATCCATTTCACGCCATTGGGAAACCAGTTTGCGATTGTCTGTCAATGGTGGGGGGGGCCGCGTTTCCCACCGCTGCATGTTGAGATCCTAATTTCAATACTTTAATACCTCATTGTAAACCCTGCTCACTGGAATCATCGCCCCACATCAAATTTACCACCCACGTCAGCGTGACTTCAGAACGGCGTGCTTCACAACTGCCTTTAACAGGCGTGCACCTGGCAGCCTGAACATCGAGGAGCAATCGGAGGTGAGCGCGCACAACCTTGTGCATCGATCGTGAGCATCGCCTGTAGGACATTCAGGAAGAGCAAATTCGGTGGTGGGGGAGGTGGGGCACAGGCAAGTCGCTTTCTCCCGGCTGGCTTTCAGTGCTGTGCAGGGGCAAGGGCCCAAGTGCGAGTGAGGCCTGGGACTCTGGATTACCAGTCCAGTAACAATACCACCTGCCTCTCCCCCCCTCATGTTGCTGACGTGTTGGTGAGGTGTTGGCCCGGTGTTGGCGAGGTGTTGGTGCAATGTTGGCAAGCTGTTGGTGGCAAGGTGTCGGTAAGGTATTGGCACGGTGCTGGTGAGATGTTGATGAGGTGTTGCCAAGGAGCTGGTGAGGTTTTGGCAAGGGGCTGGTGAGGTGCTTGCAAGGTGTTGATGAGGTGCTTACTTGGTGTTGGCAAGGTATTGGTGAGGTGCATGAAAGGTGTTGGCAAGGTGTGGGTGAGGTGTTGCCCAGGAGCAAGCAATGAGCTGGGAAGGTTTTTACTAGTGTTAGTGAAGTGTTGGCCAGGGGTTGGCGAGGTGTTGGTGAGGTGCTGGCGAGGTGCTGGCATGGAGCTGGGTGAGGTGTCGGCGAGGTGTCAGCGCAGTGCTGGTAAGTTGTTGATGAGGTGTTGCCAAGGAGCTGGTGAGGTGTTGGTGCAGCGCTGGTGAGGTGTTGGCAAGGAGCTGGTGAGGAGCTGGTGAGTTGTTGGCGAAGTGTTGGCAAGTTGTTGCCAAGATGTTGGCGAGGTGTTGGTGAAGTGTTGCCAAGAAGCTGATGGGGAGCTGGTGAGGTGTTGGTGAAGTGTTGGTGAGGTGTTGGTGAGGTGTTGGCAGGGTGTTGGCAAGGTGTTGGTGAGGTGCTGGTGAGGTGTTGCCAAGGAGCTGATGGGGAGCTGGTGATGTGTTGGTGAGGTGTTGGTGAAATGTTGGCAGGGTGTTGGCGAGGTGTTGGTGAGGTGCTGGTGATGTGTTGGCGAGGTGTTGACAAGTTATTGCCGAGGTGTTGGTGAGGTGTTGGTACAGCGCTGGTGAGGTGTTGGTGATGAGCTGGTGAGGAGCTGGTGATTTGTTGGCAAGGTGTTGCCGTGATGTTGACGAGGTGTTGGTGAAGTGTTGCCAAGGAGCTGATGGGAAGCTGGTGAGGTGCTGGTGAGGTACTGGCGAGGTGCTGGTGAGCTGTTGATGGGGTGTTGCTGAGGTGTTGACGCGGCACTGGTGAGGTGTTGACGAGGTCTTGCCAGGGTGTTACTGAGGTGTTGGCAAGGTGTTGGAGAAGTGTTGGCGAAGTGTTGGGGATGTATTGCCGAGGTGTTGGTGAGCTGTTGCCGAGGCGTTGGTGAGGGGTTGGCGCGGCGCTGGTGAGTTGTTGGCGAGGAGGTGGTGAGTTGTTGGCAAAGTGTTGCCAAGGAACTGATGGGGTGCTGGTGAGGTGTTTGTGAGGTGTTGGCGAGGTACTGGTGAGGCATTGGTGAGGTGGTGCAGGGTGTTGGCGAGGTGTTGGCGAGGTGCTGGTGAAGTGTTGGTGAGGTGTTGGCGGAGTGCTGCTGAGGTGCTGTTGAGGTGTTGGTGAGGTGTTCGTAAGGTGCTGGTGAGGTGTTGCCGAGGTTTTGCTTAGGAGCTGGCAATGAAATGTTGAGGTGTTGACAAGGAACTGGTGAGCTGTTGGCGAGGTGTTAGCGAGATGTTGGCTAGGTGTTGGTGAGTTGGTGAGGTGTTGGCTAGGTGTTGATGAGGTGCTGGTGAGGTGCTGCTGAGGTGCAGTTGAGATGCTGTTGAGGTCTTGGTGAGGTGTTGGCGCGGTGCTAGTGAGGTGTTGCCGAGGTGTTGCCAAAGTGTTGCCGAGGTGTTGGCATGGCGCTGGTGAGGTGTTGGCGATGAGCTGGTGAGGAGCTGGTGATTTGTTGGTGAGGTGTTGGCAAGGTGTTGCTGTGATGTTGGCCATGTGTTGGCGAAGTGTTGCCAAGGAGCTGATGGGAAGCTGGAGAGGTGTTGGTAAGGTGCTGGCGAGGTGTTGGTGAGGTGTTGCTGAGGTGCTGGCAAGGTGCTGGTGAGATGTTGGCAAGGGGTTGGTGAGCTTTTGGCAAGGTGTTGGCAAGGTGTTGGTGAGGTGCTTGTAAGGTGTTGGCGAGGTGTTGGTGAGACAGTGGTGAGGTGTTGATGAAGTGTTGGCTAGGTGTTGGTGCAGAGCTGTTGAAGTGTTGGCGAAGTGTTGGCAAGGTGTGGCGAGGTTTTGGCAAGGTGTTGGCGAGGTGTTGGGGAGGTGTGGTCGAGAAGTTGGAGAGGTGTTGGCAAGGTGCTTGCAAGGTGTTGGCAGGGTGTTGGCGAGGTGTTGGTGAGGCATTGGTGAGGTGTTGACGAAGTGTTGGCATGACCCTGGTGAAGTGTTGGCAAAGTGTTGGCAAGGTGTGGCCAAGCTGTTGGTGAGGCATTGGTGAGGTGTTGGTTGGGTGTTGGTGAGGTGCTGTTGAGGTGCTGCTGAGCCACTGTTGAGGTGTTGGTGAGGTGTTGGCGAGGTGTTGCTGAGGAGCTGGCGAGGAGCTGGTAAGGTGTTGGCGAGGTACTGCTGAGGGACTGTTGAGGTGTTGGTGAGATATTGATGAGGTGTTGGTTAGGTGTTGCCAAAAAGCTGGCAAGGTATTGATGAGGTGTTGGCGCAGTGCTGGCGAGGTGTTGGTGAGATGTTGGCTATGTGTTGGTGAGGTGGTGGAGAGCTGTTCGTGAGGTATTAGTGAGGTGTTGCCAAGGATCTGGCAATGTGCTGGGGAGGTGTTTACGAGGTATTGGTGAGCTGTTGGCAGTGTGTTGATGATGTGTTGCCAGGGTGTTGCTGAGGTGTTGGCGATGCTTTGGCGAAGTGTTGGGGATGTGTTGCCGAGGTGTTGGTGAGCTGTTGATGGGATGTTGCTGAGGTGTGGTGCGGCACTGGTGAGGTGTTGACGAGGTGTGGGCGAGGAGCTGATGGGGAGCTGGTGAGGTGCTGATGAAGTGTTGGCGAGGTGCTGGCAAGGTGTTGGTGAGGTTTTGGTGAGGCATTGGTGCAGTGTTGGCAGGGTGATGGCGAGGTGTTGATGGGGTGTTGGCGAGGTGCTGGCGAGTGTTGGCGGGGTGTTGGGAATGTGTTGCCGAGATATTGGTAAGCTGTTGACGGGGTGTTGCCAAGGTGTTGGTGCGCCACTAGTGAGGTGTTGGCGAGGTGTTGAAGGGTGTTACTGAGGTGTTGACGAAGTGTTGGGGATGTGTTGCCGAGGCATTGGTGAGGTGTTGGCACGGTGCTGTTGAGGTGTTGGCGGCAAGGTGCTGGCGAGGTGTCGGTAAGGTGTTGGCGTGGTGCTGGTGAGATGTTGATGAGGTGTTGCCAAGGAGCTAGTGAGGTTTGGCAAGGGGCTGGTGAGGTGCTTGCAAGGTGTTGGTGAGGTGCTTACTAGGTGTTGGCAAGGTATTGGTGAGGTGTATGCAATGTGTTGGTGAGGTGTTGCCAAGGAGCAAGCAATGAGCTGGGAAGGTATTTACAAGGTGTTGGTGAGGTGTTGGCCAGGGGTTGGCGAGGTGTTGGTGAGGTGCTGGCGAGGTGTTGGCATGGAGCTGGGTGAGGTGTTGGCGAGGTGTCGGTAAGCTGTCGGCACGGTGCTGGTAAGATGTTGATGAGGTGTTGCCAAGGAGCTGGTGAGGTTTTAGTGAGGTGTTAGCAAGGTGCTGGTGATATGCTTGCAAGGTGTTGGTGAGGTGATTGCTAGGTGTTGGTGAAGTGTTGGTGAGGTGCATGCAAGGTGTTGGTGATGTGTTGCCAAGGAGCAGGCAAAAAGCTGGAGAGGTGTTTACGAGGTGTTGGTGAGGTGTTGGCAGGGTGTTGGCGAGTTGTTGGCAAGCTTTTGCCAGGGTGTTGCTGAGGTGTTGGCAAGGTGTTGGCGAGGTGTTGTTGAAGTGTTGGGGATGTGTTGGCGAGGCATTGGTGAGCTGTTGCCGAGGCGTTGGTGAGGTGTTGGCAAGGTGTTGGCGAGATGTTGGCGGAGTGTTGGTGAATTGTTGCCAAGGAGCTGATGGGGAGCTGGTGAGGTGTTGATGAGGTGTTGCTAAGGTGTTGGTGAGGTATTGGCATGGTGTTGGCAAGGTGTTGGTGAGGTGTTGATGGGTGTTACTGAGGTGTTGGCGAGGAGCTGTCAGGGTGTTGTCAGGGTGTTGCCGAGGTGTTGGTGAGCTGTTGGCACGGCGCTGGTGAGGTGTTGGCGAGGAGCTGGTGAGGAGCTGGTGAGTTGTTGGCGAGGTGTTGGCAAGGTGTTGACGAAGTGTTGCCAAGGAGCTGATGGGGAGGTGGTGAGATGTTGATGTGGTGTTGGCGAGGTGCTAGCGAAGTGTGGGTGAGGTGTTGGCAGGGTGTTGGCGAGGTGTTGCCAAGGAGCTGGCAATGTGCTGGGGAGGTGTTTATGAGGTGTTGGTGAGGTGTTGGCAGGCTGTTGCCAGGATGTTGCTGAGGTGTTGGCGACGTGTTGGCGAAGTGTTGGGGATGTGTTGCTGAGGTGCTGGTGAGCTGTTGACGGGGTGTTGCTGAGGTGTGGCGCGGCACTGGTGAGGTTTTGTTGAGGTGTTGCCAGGGTGTTATTGAGGTGTTGGCAAGGTGTTGCCGAGGCATTGGTGAGGTGTTGGCATGGCACTGGTGAGATGTTGGCGAGGAGCTGGTGAGGAGCTGGTGAGTTGTTGGTGCGGTGTTGGAGAGGTGTTGCCGAGATGTTGGTGAGGTGTTAGCAGGGTGTTGGCGAGGTATTGGTGAGGTGCTGGTGAGTTGTTGGCAGGGTGTTGGCGAGGTGCTGTTGAGCTATTGTGGAGGTGTTGGTGAGGTGTTGGCGCGGCACTGGTGAGGTGCTGGTGAGTTGTTTGTGAGGTGTTGCTGAGATGTTGGCAAGGTGTTGGTGAAGTGTTGCCAAGGAGCTGATGGGGAGCTGGTGAGGTGTTGATGAGGTGTTGGCGAGGTGCTGGTGAGGTATTATTGCGGTGTTGGCGAGGTGCTGGCGAGTGTTGGCAGGGTGTTGTCGAGGTGTTGTCGAGGTGTTGGCGAAGTGTTGGCGAAGTGTTGGGGTGGTGTTGCCGAGGTGTTGGTGAGCTGCTGACGTGCTGTTGTCAAGGTGTTGGTGCGGCACTGGTGAGGTGTTGGCGAGGTGTTGAAGGGTGTTACTGAGGTGTTGGCAAGGTGTTGACGATGTGTTACCGAGGCATTGGTGAGCTGTTGGCGTGGTGCTGGTGAGGTGTTGGCAGCAAGGTGCTGGCGAGGTGTCGGTAAGGTGTTGGCACGGTCCTGGTGACATGTTGATGAGATGTTGCCAAAGAGCTGGTGAGGTTTTGGCGAGGGGCTGGTGAGGTGCTTGCAAGGTGTTGGTGAGGTGCTTACTAGGTGTTGGTAAGGTATTGGTAAGGTGCATGCAAGGTGTTGGTGAGGTGTTGCCAAGGAGCAAGCAATGAGCTGGGAAGGTGTTTACGAGGTGTTGGTGAGGTTTTGGTGGGGTGTTGCTGAGGTGTTGGCAACATGTTGGCGAGGTGTTGTCGAAGTGTTGGGGATGTGTTGCTGAGGGGTTGGTGAGGTGTTGGCACGATGCGGGTGAGGTGTTGGCGAGGAGTTAGTGAGTAGTTGGTGAGGTGTTGGCAAGGTGTTGGTGAAGTGTTGCCAAGGAGCTGATGAGGTGTTGGTGAGGTGTTGGCAAGGTGTTGATGGGTGTTGCTGAGGTGTTGGTGAGGAGTTGTCAGAGTGTTGTCAGGGTGTTGGGAAGGTGTTGCCGAGGTGTTGGTGAGCTGTTGCCGAGGATTTGGTGAGGTGTTGGCGTGGCACTTGTGAGGTGTTGGCGAGGAGCTGGTGAGTTGTTGGCGAGGTGTTGGCAAGGTGTTGGCGAAGTGATGCCAAGGAGCTGATGGGGAGGTGGTGAGGTGTTGATGTGGTGCTGGCGAGGTGCTAGCGAGGTGTTAGTGAGGCGTTGACAGGATGTTGGCGAGGTGTTGCCAAGGAGCTGGCAGTGTGCTGGGGAGGTGTTTACGAGGTGTTGGTGAGGTGTTGGCAATGTGTTGGCGAGATTTTGTTGAAGTGTTGGGGATGTGTTGCCAAGGCATTGGTGAGTTGTTGCTGAGGGGTTGATGAGGTGTTGGCGCGGCACTGGTGAGGTGTTGGCGAGGAGCTGATGAGTAGTTGGTGAGGTGTTGGCAAGGTGTTGCTGAGATGTTGGCAAGGTGTTGGTGAAGTGTTGCCAAGGCACTGATGGGGAGCTGGTGAGGTGTTGATGAGGTGTTGGCAAGGTGTTGATGGGTGTTGCTGAGGTGTTGGTGAGGAGATGTCACAGTGTTGTCAGGGTGTTGGGAAGGTGTTGCTGAGGTGTTGGTGAGCTGTTGCTGAGGCTTTGGTGAGGTGTTGGCGCGGCACTGGTGAGGTGTTGGCGAGGAACTGGTGAGTTGTTGGTGAGTTGTTGGCAAGGTGATGGCATGGTTAGGCAAAGTGTTGCCAAGGAGCTGATGGGGAGGTGGTGAGGTGTTGATGTGGTGTTGGTGAGGTGCTAGCGAGGTGTTGGTGAGGCGTTGACAGGGTGTTGGTGAGGTGTTGCCAAGGAGTTGGCAATGTGCTGGGGAGGTGTTTCCGAGGTGTTGGTGAGGTGTTGGCAGGTTGTTGGCGATGTGTTGGGGATGTGTTGCCGAGGTGTTGGTGAGCTGTTGACGCGGTGTTGCTGAGGTGTGGCACGGCACTAGTGAGGTGTTGGCAAGGTGTTGATGGGTGTTACTGAGGTGTTGGCGAGGAGTTGTCAGAGTGTTGTCAGAGTGTTGGGATTGAGTTGCCGAATTGTTGGTGAGCTGCTGCCAAGGCATTGGTGAGGTGTTGGTGAGGCACTGGTGAGGTGTTGGCGAGGAGCTGGTGAGGAAATGGTGTGTTGTTGGCGAGGTGTTGGTGAGGTGTTGGCAAGGTGTTGGCGAGGTGTTGGTGAGGTGTTGGTGAGGTGCTGGTGAGGTGCTGATGAGGTGTTGGCAGGGTGCTGGCGAGGTGTTGGTGAGGTGTTGGCACAGTTCTGGTGATGTGTTGGCAAGGTGTTGACAAGTTGTGGCCGAGGTGTTGGTGAGGTGTTGGCGCAGCGCTGGTGAGCTGTTGGCAAGGAACTGGTGAAGAGCTGGTGATTTGTTGGTGAGGTGTTGCCGTGATGCTGGAGAGGTGTTGGCGAAATGTTGCCGAGGAGCTGATGGGAAGCTGGAGAGGTGTTGGTGAGGTGCTGGTGAGCTGTTGATGGGTTGTTGCTGAGGTGTTGGCACGGCACTGGTGAGGTGTTGACGAGGTGTTGCCAGGGTGTTACTGAGGTCTTGACGAGGTGTTGCCAAGGTGTTGGCGTGGTGCTAGTGAGGTGTTTCCAAGGTGTTGCTGAGGTTTTGGTGAGGTGTTGGCGTGGCGTTGATAAGGTGTTGGCGATGAGCTGGTGAGGAGCTGGTGATTTGTTGGTGAGGTGTTGCCGTGATGTTGGCCATGTGATGGCAAAGTGTTGCCGAGGAGCTGATGGGAAGCTGGAGAGGTAGTGGTAAGGTGCTGGCAAGGTGTTGATGAGGTGTTGCTGAGGTCCTGGCAAGGTGCTGGCGAGATGTTGGTGAGGGGTTGGCGAGGAGTTGGGGAGGTGTGGTCAAGGTATTTCTGAGGTGTTGGCGAGGTGTTGGTGAGGTGTTGGCGCAGCGCTGGTTAGGTGTTGGCGATGAGCTGGTGAGGAGCTGGTGATTTGTTGGCGAGGTGTTGCCATGATGTTGGCAAGGTGCTGGCGAAGTGTTGCCGAGGAGCTGATAGGAAGCTGGTGATGTGTTGGTGAGGTGCTGGCGAGGTGCTGGTGATCTCTTAATGGGGTATTGCTGAGGTGTTGGCAAGGTGTTGGAGAAATGTTGGGGATGTATTGCCAAGGTGTTGGTGAGCTGTTGCCGAGGCATTGGTGAGGTGTTGGCGTGGCGCTGGTGAAGTGTTGGCGAGGAGCTGCTGAGTTGTTGGTGACGTGTTGGCGAGGTGTTGGCGCGGTGCTGGTGAGATGCTGGCGAGGAGCTGGTGAGTTGTTGGTGAGGTGTTGGCGAGGTGTTGCCAAGATGTTGGCACGGTGTTGACAAAGTGTTGCCAGGGAACTGATGGGGTGCTGGTGAGGTGTTGGCAAGGTACTGCTGAGGTGTTGGCAGGGTGTTGGCGAGGTGTTGGTGAGGTGTTGGTGCAGGGCTGGTGAGGTGTTGGCGAGGTGCTTGCAAGGTGTTGGCAGGATGTTGGCGAGGTTTTGGTGAGGCATTAGTGAGGTGTTGACGAAGTGTTGGCTATGTGTTGGTGTGGCCCTGGTGAAGTGTTGGCGAAATGTTGGCGAGGTCTGGCCGAGGTTTTGGTGAGGCATTGGTGAGGTGTTGATGAGATGTTGGCGAGATATTGATGAGGTGTTGGCTAGGTGTTGCTGAGAAGCTGGCAAGGTATTGGTGAGGTGTTGATGAGGTGTTGGCGCAGTGCTGGCGAGGTGTTGGTGCAGTGCTGGCAAGGTGTTGGTGAGATGTTGGCTAGGTGTTGGTGAGGTGGTAGAGAGGTGTTGGTGAGGTATTGGTGAGGTGTTGCTGAGGAGCTGGTGAGGTGTTGACAAGGAGCTGATGAGGTGTTGGTGAGGTGTTGCCGAGGTGTTGGTGAGGTGTTGGCAAGGTGTTGGTGAGGTGTTGGTGTGGTGCTGGCGAGGTGTTGCCGTGATCTTGGCGAAGTGTTGCCGAGGAGCTGATAGGAAGCTGGTGATGTGTTGGTGAGGTGCTGGTGATCTGTTAATGGGGTATTGCTGAGGTGTTGGCAAGGTGTTGGAGAAGTGTTGGTGAAATGTTGGGGATGTATTGCCAAGGTGTTGGTGAGCTGTTGCCGAGGCATTGGTGAGGTGTTGGCAAGGAGCTGCTGAGTTGTTGGCGAGGTGTTGGCAAGGTGTTGGTGCGGTGCTGGTGAGATGTTGGCGAGGAGCTGGTGAGTTGTTGGTGAGGTGTTGGCGAGGTGTTGCCATGATGTTGGCGAAGTGTTGCCGAGGAGCTGATAGGAAGCTGGTGATGTGTTGGCGAGGTGCTGGTGATCTGTTAATGGGGTATTACTGAGGTGTTGGCAAGGTGTTGGAGAAGTGTTGGTGAAATGTTGGGGATGTATTGCCAAGGTGTTGGTGAGCTGTTGCCGAGGCGTTGGTGAGGTGTTGGCGTGGCGCTGGTGAGGTGTTGGCGAGGAGCTGCTGAGTTGTTGGCGAGGTGTTGGCGAGGTGTTGGTGAGGTGTTGGTGCGGTGCTGGTGAGATGTTGGCGAGGAGCTGGTGAGTTGTTGGTGAGGTGTTGGTGTGGTGTTGCCAAGATGTTGGCGAGGTGTTGGCAAAGTGTTGCCAAGGAACTGATGGTGTGCTGGTGTGGTGTTGGTGAGGTGTTGGCGAGGTGTTGAAGGGTGTTACTGAGGTGTTGGCAAGATGCTGACGAAGTGTTGGGGATGTGTTGCTGAGGCATTGGTGAGGTGTTGGCATGGTGCTGGTGAGGTGTTGGCGAGGAGCTGGTGAGGAGCTGTTGAGTTGTTGGTGAGGTGTTGGCAAAGTGTTGCCATGGAGCTGATGGGGAGCTAGTGAGATGTTGATGTGGTGTTGGTGAGGTGTTGGCGAGGTGTTGCCAGAGTGATGCTGAGGTGTTAACGAAGTGTTGGCAAAGCTTTGGGGATGTGTTGCTGAGGTGTTGGTGAGCTGTTGCAGAGGCGTTGGCGAGGTGTTGGCGTAGCACTGGTGAGGTGTTGGTGAGGAGCTGGTGAGTTGTTGGTCAGGTGTTGGCGAGGTGTTGCCAAGTTATTGGCGAGGTGTTGGTAAAGTTTTGCCAAGGAGCTGGTGGGGAGCTGGTGAGGTGTTGGTGAGGTGTTGTCAGGGTGTTGGCGAGGTGTTGGTGAGGTGTTGGTGAGGTGCTGGTGAGGATTTGATGAGGTGTTGCCAAGGAGCTGATGGGGAGCTGGTGAGGTGTTGGTGAGGTGTTGGCGGGGTGCTGCTGAGGTGCTGTTGAGGTGCTGTTGAGGTGTTGCCGTGATGTTGGCGATGTGTTGGCGTAGTGTTGCCGAGGAGCTGATGGGAAGCTGGTGAGGTTTTGGTGAGGTGCTGGCGAGGTAGTGGTGAGGTGTTGGGGAGGTGTTGGCAGGGTGTTGGCGAGGTGTTGGTGCAGGGCTGGTGAGGTGTTGGCGAGGTGTTGAAAAGTAGTTGCTGAGTTGTTGATGAGGTGTTGGCGCAGCGCTGGTGAGCTGCTGGCAATGAGCTGGTGAGAAGCTGGTGATTTGTTGGCAAGGTGTTGCCATGATGTTGGCGTGGTGTTGGCGAAGTGTTGCCGAGGAGCTGATGGGAAGCTGGCAAGGTTTTGCTTAGGAGCTGGCGAGGAAATGGTGAGGTGTTGACAAGGCGCTGGTGAGGTGTTGGCGAGATGTTGGCGAGGTGTTGGCAGAGTGTTGGCAAGGTGTTGGCGAGGTGCTGCTGAGGCACTGTTGAAGTGTTGGTGAGATGTTGGCGAGATATTGATGAGGTGTTGGCTAGGTGTTGCCGAGAAGCTGGCGAGGTATTGGTGAGGTGTTGATGAGGTGTTGGCGCAGTGCTGGCGAGGTGTTGGTGCAGTGCTGGCAAGGTGTTGGTGAGATGTTGGCTAGGTGTTGGTGAGGTGGTGGAGAGGTATTGGTGAGGTGTTGCTGAGGAGCTGGTGAGGTGTTGATGAGGAGCTGATGAGGTGTTGGTGAGGTGTTGCCGAGGAACTGGCGAGGTGTTGGTAAGGTGTTGGCGAGGTGTTGGTGAGGTGTTGGTGTGGTGCTGGCGAGGGGTTGGTGAGGTGTTGGTGAGGAGCTATCGAGTTGTTGGTGAGAAGCTGACGAGCTGTTGGCGAGGTGTTGCCGATGTGTTGCTGAGGTGCTGGCGATGCGTTGGTGAGATGTTGGCGAGCAGTTGCCAGAGTGTTGCTGAGGTGCTGGCAAGGTGTTGGCAAGTTGTTTGTTGGAAAGGTGTTTGTGAAATGTTGGCGAGTGCTGGTGAGGTGTTGGCGAAGTGTTGGGGACATTTTGCTAAGGTGTTGGTGAGGTGTTGTCGAGGTGCTGGCGAGATGTTGACGAGGAGCTATCAAGGTGTTGGCAAGGCGTTGGCGAGATGTTGGTGAGGTGTTGATGGGGTCTTACTGTGGTGTTGGCACGGCACTGATGAGCTGTTGGCAAGGAGCTGGCAAGGTGTTGGTGAAGTGTTGGTGAGGCGTTGGCAAGGAGCTGGTGAGGTGTTGGTGAGGTGTTGGTGTGGTGCTGGCGAGGGGTTGGTGAGGTGTTGGTGAGGAGCTATCGAGTTGTTGGTGAGAAGCTGATGAGCTGTTGGCGAGGTGTTGCCGATGTGTTGCTGAAGTGCTGGCGATGCGTTGGTGAGACGTTGGCGAGGAGTTGCCAGAGTGTTGCTGAGGTGCTGGCAAGGTGTTGGCAAGTTGTTTGTTGGAGAGGTGTTTGTGAAATGTTGGCGAGTGCTGGTGAGGTGTTGGCGAAGTGTTGGGAACGTTTTGCTAAGGTGTTGGTGAGGTGTTGTCGAGGTGCTGGCGAGATGTTGACGAGGAGCTATCATGGTGTTGGCAAGGTGTTGGTGAGATGTTGGTGAGGTGTTGATGGGGTCTTGCTGTAGTGTTGGCACAGCACTGGTGAGCTGTTGGCAAGGAGCTGGCGAGGTGTTGGTGAGGCATTGGCAAGGATCTGGTGAGGTATTGGCAAGGTGTTGGTGAAGTGTTGCCAAGGAGCTGATGGGGAGCTGGTGAGGTGTTGAAGAGGTGTTGGCGAGGTGCTGGCGAGGTGCTGGTGAGGTTTTGGTGAGGCATTGGTGCAGTGTTGGCAGGGTGTTGGCGAGGTGTTGATGGGGTGTTGCCGAGGTGCTGGCGAGTGTTGGCAGGGTGTTGGCAAGGTGTTGGCGAAGTGTTGGGGATGTGTTGCCAAGGTGTTGGTGAGCTGTTGACGGTGTGTTGCCGAGATGTTGGTGCGGCACTGGTGAGGTGTTGGCGAGGTGTTGAAGGGTGTTACTGAGGTGTTGGCAAGATGCTGACGAAGTGTTGGGGATGTGTTGCTGAGGCATTGGTGAGGTGTTGGCATGGTGCTGGTGAGGTGTTGGCGAGGAGCTGGTGAGGAGCTGTTGAGTTGTTGGTGAGGTGTTGGCAAAGTGTTGCCATGGAGCTGATGGGGAGCTAGTGAGATGTTGATGTGGTGTTGGTGAGGTGTTGGCGAGGTGTTGCCAGAGTGATGCTGAGGTGTTAACGAAGTGTTGGCAAAGCTTTGGGGATGTGTTGCTGAGGTGTTGGTGAGCTGTTGCAGAGGCGTTGGCGAGGTGTTGGCGTAGCACTGGTGAGGTGTTGGTGAGGAGCTGGTGAGTTGTTGGTCAGGTGTTGGCGAGGTGTTGCCAAGTTATTGGCGAGGTGTTGGTAAAGTTTTGCCAAGGAGCTGGTGGGGAGCTGGTGAGGTGTTGGTGAGGTGTTGTCAGGGTGTTGGCGAGGTGTTGGTGAGGTGTTGGTGAGGTGCTGGTGAGGATTTGATGAGGTGTTGCCAAGGAGCTGATGGGGAGCTGGTGAGGTGTTGGTGAGGTGTTGGCGGGGTGCTGCTGAGGTGCTGTTGAGGTGCTGTTGAGGTGTTGCCGTGATGTTGGCGATGTGTTGGCGTAGTGTTGCCGAGGAGCTGATGGGAAGCTGGTGAGGTTTTGGTGAGGTGCTGGCGAGGTAGTGGTGAGGTGTTGGGGAGGTGTTGGCAGGGTGTTGGCGAGGTGTTGGTGAGGTGTTGGCGCAGGGCTGGTGAGGTGTTGGCGAGGTGTTGAAAAGTAGTTGCTGAGTTGTTGATGAGGTGTTGGCGCAGCGCTGGTGAGCTGCTGGCAATGAGCTGGTGAGAAGCTGGTGATTTGTTGGCAAGGTGTTGCCATGATGTTGGCGTGGTGTTGGCGAAGTGTTGCCGAGGAGCTGATGGGAAGCTGGCAAGGTTTTGCTTAGGAGCTGGCGAGGAAATGGTGAGGTGTTGACAAGGCGCTGGTGAGGTGTTGGCGAGATGTTGGCGAGGTGTTGGCAGAGTGTTGGCAAGGTGTTGGCGAGGTGCTGCTGAGGCACTGTTGAAGTGTTGGTGAGATGTTGGCGAGATATTGATGAGGTGTTGGCTAGGTGTTGCCGAGAAGCTGGCGAGGTATTGGTGAGGTGTTGATGAGGTGTTGGCGCAGTGCTGGCGAGGTGTTGGTGCAGTGCTGGCAAGGTGTTGGTGAGATGTTGGCTAGGTGTTGGTGAGGTGGTGGAGAGGTATTGGTGAGGTGTTGCTGAGGAGCTGGTGAGGTGTTGATGAGGAGCTGATGAGGTGTTGGTGAGGTGTTGCCGAGGAACTGGCGAGGTGTTGGTAAGGTGTTGGCGAGGTGTTGGTGAGGTGTTGGTGTGGTGCTGGCGAGGGGTTGGTGAGGTGTTGGTGAGGAGCTATCGAGTTGTTGGTGAGAAGCTGACGAGCTGTTGGCGAGGTGTTGCCGATGTGTTGCTGAGGTGCTGGCGATGCGTTGGTGAGATGTTGGCGAGCAGTTGCCAGAGTGTTGCTGAGGTGCTGGCAAGGTGTTGGCAAGTTGTTTGTTGGAAAGGTGTTTGTGAAATGTTGGCGAGTGCTGGTGAGGTGTTGGCGAAGTGTTGGGGACATTTTGCTAAGGTGTTGGTGAGGTGTTGTCGAGGTGCTGGCGAGATGTTGACGAGGAGCTATCAAGGTGTTGGCAAGGCGTTGGCGAGATGTTGGTGAGGTGTTGATGGGGTCTTACTGTGGTGTTGGCACGGCACTGATGAGCTGTTGGCAAGGAGCTGGCAAGGTGTTGGTGAAGTGTTGGTGAGGCGTTGGCAAGGAGCTGGTGAGGTGTTGGTGAGGTGTTGGTGTGGTGCTGGCGAGGGGTTGGTGAGGTGTTGGTGAGGAGCTATCGAGTTGTTGGTGAGAAGCTGATGAGCTGTTGGCGAGGTGTTGCCGATGTGTTGCTGAAGTGCTGGCGATGCGTTGGTGAGACGTTGGCGAGGAGTTGCCAGAGTGTTGCTGAGGTGCTGGCAAGGTGTTGGCAAGTTGTTTGTTGGAGAGGTGTTTGTGAAATGTTGGCGAGTGCTGGTGAGGTGTTGGCGAAGTGTTGGGAACGTTTTGCTAAGGTGTTGGTGAGGTGTTGTCGAGGTGCTGGCGAGATGTTGACGAGGAGCTATCATGGTGTTGGCAAGGTGTTGGTGAGATGTTGGTGAGGTGTTGATGGGGTCTTGCTGTAGTGTTGGCACAGCACTGGTGAGCTGTTGGCAAGGAGCTGGCGAGGTGTTGGTGAGGCATTGGCAAGGATCTGGTGAGGTATTGGCAAGGTGTTGGTGAAGTGTTGCCAAGGAGCTGATGGGGAGCTGGTGAGGTGTTGAAGAGGTGTTGGCGAGGTGCTGGCGAGGTGCTGGTGAGGTTTTGGTGAGGCATTGGTGCAGTGTTGGCAGGGTGTTGGCGAGGTGTTGATGGGGTGTTGCCGAGGTGCTGGCGAGTGTTGGCAGGGTGTTGGCAAGGTGTTGGCGAAGTGTTGGGGATGTGTTGCCAAGGTGTTGGTGAGCTGTTGACGGTGTGTTGCCGAGATGTTGGTGCGGCACTGGTGAGGTGTTGGCGAGGTGTTGAAGGGTGTTACTGAGGTGTTGGCAAGATGCTGACGAAGTGTTGGGGATGTGTTGCTGAGGCATTGGTGAGGTGTTGGCATGGTGCTGGTGAGGTGTTGGCGAGGAGCTGGTGAGGAGCTGTTGAGTTGTTGGTGAGGTGTTGGCAAAGTGTTGCCATGGAGCTGATGGGGAGCTAGTGAGATGTTGATGTGGTGTTGGTGAGGTGTTGGCGAGGTGTTGCCAGAGTGATGCTGAGGTGTTAACGAAGTGTTGGCAAAGCTTTGGGGATGTGTTGCTGAGGTGTTGGTGAGCTGTTGCAGAGGCGTTGGCGAGGTGTTGGCGTAGCACTGGTGAGGTGTTGGTGAGGAGCTGGTGAGTTGTTGGTCAGGTGTTGGCGAGGTGTTGCCAAGTTATTGGCGAGGTGTTGGTAAAGTTTTGCCAAGGAGCTGGTGGGGAGCTGGTGAGGTGTTGGTGAGGTGTTGTCAGGGTGTTGGCGAGGTGTTGGTGAGGTGTTGGTGAGGTGCTGGTGAGGATTTGATGAGGTGTTGCCAAGGAGCTGATGGGGAGCTGGTGAGGTGTTGGTGAGGTGTTGGCGGGGTGCTGCTGAGGTGCTGTTGAGGTGCTGTTGAGGTGTTGCCGTGATGTTGGCGATGTGTTGGCGTAGTGTTGCCGAGGAGCTGATGGGAAGCTGGTGAGGTGTTGGTGAGGTGCTGGCGAGGTGCAGGTGAGCTGTTGATGGGGTGTTGCTGAGGTGTTGGCGCGGCACTGGTGAGGTGTTGACGAGGTGTTGCCAGGGAATTACTGAGGTGTTGGCAAGGTGTTGGCAAAGTGTTGGTGAAGTGTTGGGGATGTATTGCCGACGTGTTGGTGAGCTGTTGCTGAGGCGTTGGTGAGGTTTTGGGAGCTGGTGAGGTGTTGGCGAGGTATTGCCAAGATGTTGACGAGGTGTTGGCAAAGTGTTGCCAAGGAACTGATGGTGTGCTGGTGTGGTGTTGGTGAGGTGTTGGCGAGGTAGTGGTGAGGTGTTGGGGAGGTGTTGGCAGGGTGTTGGCAGGGTGTTGGCGAGGTACTGGTGAGGTGTTGGTGAGGTGTTGGCAGGGTGTTGGTGAGGTGTTGGCTGGGTGTTGGCGGGGTGCTGCTGAGGTGCTGTTGAGGTGTTGCTGAGGTGTTGGTGAGATGTTGGTGAGGTGTTGGCGCAGTGCTGGTGAGGTGTTGGCAATGTATTGACAAGTTATTGCCGAGTTGTTGATGAAGTGTTGGCGCTGCGGTGGTGAGATGTTGGCGATGAGCTGGTGAGGAGCTGGTGATTTGTTGGCGAGGTGTTGGCATGATGTTGGCGAGGCGTTGGCGAAGTGTTGCCGAGGAGCTGATGGGAAGCTGGTGAGGTGTTGGTGAGGTGCTGGTGAGGTGTTGGCGAGAGATTGGCAAGGTTTTGGCGAGGGATTGGAGAGGTGGGGTTGAGGTGTTGCCAAGGTGCTTGCAAGGTGTTGGCACGGTGTTGGTGAGGTGTTAGTGAGATGTTGGTGAGGTGTTGCTTAGGAGCTGGCAAGGAAATGGTGAGGTGTTGACAAGGAGATGGTGAGGTGTTGGCGAGCTGTTGGCGAGATGTTGACTAGGTATTGGTGAGGTGTTGGTGAGTTGTTGGCTAGGTGTTGGTGAGGTGTTGGCAAGGTTTTGGCGTGGTGTTGGCAGGGTGTTGGCAGGGTGTTGGTGAGGTGTTGGCGATGAGCTGGTGAGGAGCTGGTGATTTGTTGGTGAGGTGTTGCCGTGATGTTGGCGAGGCGTTGGCGAAGTGTTGCCGAGGAGCTGATGGGAAGCTGGTGAGGTGCTGGCAAGGTGCTGGTGAGGTGTTGGCGAGAGATTGGCAAGGTTTTGGCGAGGGATTGGAGAGGTGTGGTTGAGGTGTTGCCAAGGTGCTTGCAAGGTGTTGGCAAGGTGTTGGTGAGGTGTTAGTGAGGTGTTGGCAAGGTGTTGCTTAGGAGCTGGCGAGGAAATGGTGAGGTGTTGACAAGGAGATGGTGAGGTGTTGGCGAGCTGTTGGCGAGATGTTGGCTAGGTACTGGTGAGGTGTTGGTGAGTTGTTGGCTAGGTGTTGGTGAGGTGTTGGCAAGGTTTTGGTGTGGTGTTGGCAGGGTGTTGGTGAGGTGTTGGCGAGATGCTGGCAGCGTGTTAGAGGTGTTGGTGAGGTGCGGGTAAGGTGCTGCTGAGGTGCAGTTGAGGTGCTGTTGAGGTCTTGGCGAGGTGTTGCCGAGGTGTTGGCATGGTGCTAATGAGGTGTTGTTGTGGTGCTGGTGAGGTGTTGGCGATGAGCTGGTGATTTTTTGGCGAGATGTTGGCGAGGTGTTGCCATGATGTTGGCCATGTGTTGGCGAAGTGTTGCCGAGGAGCTGATGGGATGCTGGAGAGGTGTTGGTAAGGTGCTGGCGAAGTGTTGCTGAAGTGCTCGCAAGGTGCTGGCGAGATGTTGGTGAGGGGTTGGCGAGCTTTTGGCAAGGTGTTGGCGAGGTGTTGGGGAGGTGTGGTCAAGGTATTTCTGAGGTGTTAACGAGGTGTTGGTGAGGTGTTTACTAGGTGTTGGCGCAGTGCTGGTGAAGTGTTGGCGAGGTGTGGCGAGGTTTTGGCAAGGTGTTGGCGAGGTGTTGGGGAGGTGTTGACGAAGTACTGGCTAGGTGTTGGCGTGGCCCTGGTGAAGTGTTGGCAAAGTGTTGGCGAGGTGTGGCCGAGGTGTTGGTGAGGCATTGGTGAGGTGTTGGCGAGGATCTGGCAAAAACTGGCAAGGTGTTGGCGAGGTGTTGGTTGGGTGTTGGCGAGGTGCTGTTGAGGTGCTGCCAAGGTGCTGCTGAGACACTGTTTAGGTGTTGGTGAGGTGTTGGCGAGGTGTTGCTGAGGAGCTGGCAAGGAGCTGGTAAAATGTTGATGAGGAGCTGATGAGTGTTGGTGAGGTGTTGGTGAGATATTGATGAGGTGTTGGCTAGGTGTTGCCGAGAAGCTGGCGAGGTATTGGTGATGTGTTGATGAGGTGTTGGCGTGGTGCTGGCGAGGTGTTGGCGAGATGTTGGCTAGGTGTTGGTGAGGTGGTGGAGAGGTGTTGGTGAGGTATTGTGTGAGGTGTTGCTGAGGAGCTGGTGAGGTGTTGACGAGGAGCTGATGAGGTGTTGGTGAGGTGTTGGTGAGATGTTGATGAGGTGTTGCCGAGGAGCTGGTGTGGTGTTGGTGAGATGTTGGCGCGGTGCTGGCGAGGTGTTGGCGAGGTGCTGGTGCGGTGCTGGTGAGGGGTTGGTGAGGTGTTGGCAAGTTGTTGGCTAGTCGCTGGTGAGATGTTGGTGAGGTGTTGCCAAGGAGCTGGTGAGGTGTTGATGAGGAGCTGGCGAGGTATTGGTGAGGTGTTGGCAAAGTTTTGGTGAGGAGCTGGCGAAGTGTTTGTGAGGTGTTGGCGAGGAGCTATCGAGGTGTTGGTGAGGAGCTGACGAGCTGTTGGCGAGGTGTTGCCGATGTGTTGCTGAGGTGTTGGTGATGTATTGGTGAGGTGTTGGCAGGGTTTTGATGAGATGTTGGCGAGGTGTTGCCAGAGTGTTGCTGAGGTGCTGGCGAGGTGTTGGCAAGGTGTTTGTTGGATAGGTGTTGGTGAAATGTTGGCAGGTGCTGGTGAGGTGTTGGTGAGGTGTTGGCGGGGTGCTGGCGAGGTGTTGGTGAGGTATTGGTGCAGTGCTGGCAAGGCGTTGGTGAGGTGTTGGTGAGGTGCTGGTGCGGTGCTGGCAAGGGGTTGGTGAGGTGTTGGCAAGTTGTTGGCTAGTTGCTGGTGAGATGTTGGCGAGGAGCTGGCGAGGTATTGGTGAGGTGTTGGCAAAGTGTTGGTGAGGAACTGGCGAGGTGTTTGTGAGGTGTTGGCAAGCAGCTATCGAGGTGTTGGTGAGGAGCTGACAAGCTGTTGGCGAGGTGTTGCCGATGTGTTGCTGAGGTGCTGGCGATGTGTTGGTGAGGTGTTGGCAGGGTTTTGGTGAGATGTTGGCGAGGTGTTGCCAGAGTGTTGCTGAGGTGCTGGCGAGGTGTTGGCAAGGTATTTGTTGGAGAGGTGTTGGTGAAATGTTGGCGGGTGCTGGTGAGGTGTTGGCGAGGAGCTATCGAGGTGTTGGCGAGATGTTGGTGAGGTGTTGATGGAGTCTTGCTGTGGTGTTGGCATGGCACTGGTGAGCTGTTGGCAAGGAGCTGGCAAGGTATTGGTGAAGTGTTGGTGAGGCATTGGCAAGGACCTGGTGAGGTATTGGTGAGGTGTTGGTGAGTCATTGGCAAGGTGTTGGTGAGGTGTTGGCACAGTGTTGACAAGGTGTTGACGAGGCTTTGTCTGGGAGCTGGTGAGGTGTTGGCAAGGTGTTGGCGAGGTGCTGGCGAGGTGTTGGTAAGGTGTTGGTGAGCCATTGGTGCAGCGTTGGTGTGGTGTTGGTGAGGAGCTATCGAGGTGTTGGTGAGGTGTTGCCAATGTGTTGCTGAGGTGCTAATGAGGTGTTGGTGAGGCATGTGTTGGTGAGGTGTTGGCCTGTGCTGGTGAGGTGTTGACAAAGTGTTGGTGACATATTGCCAAGGTGTTGATGGGATGTTGCTGAGGTGTTGCCGAGGAGCCGGCAAGATGTTGGTGAGGTGTTGGCAAAGTGCTGCCAAGGAGCTGGTGAGGAGCTGGTGAGGTTTTGGCGAGGTGCTGGCGAGGTGTTGGCAAGGAACTATCGAGATGTTGGTGAGGTGTTGATAGGGTGTGCTGAGGTGTTGGTGCGGCACTGGTGAGCTGTTGGCAAGGAGCTGGTAAAGTGTTGGTGAGGCGTTGGCAAGGAGCTGGCGAGGTGTTGGCTCAGTGTTGATGAGGTTTTGGCATGGTTTTGGCAAGGAGCTGATAAGGTGTTGGTAAGGTGTTGGTGAGGCATTGGTAAGGTATTGTTGAGGCGTTGGCGCAGCGTTGGTGAGGAGCTTGCGAGGTGATGGTGTTCATTGGGCAGCTTCCTTCTTCAGATGGAAGCAGGAAGATGGTTAAATGAACACATTCTGTGCCAACGTCTTGTCTGCCGTCTGGAATCAGTAAACCATCAGCTGCTCCGTGTCGCATACATTTCTCTGTCTAATTAGTTAATGTATCATTGTAATATAATGTAATAATGTATTAGTTAATTGCATCTTAATAAACTCAATAATCTATTTTAAAATTACTTTGAAATAGTCGACTGCCTATTTAGATATCTGTGGGCCCGAATCCAGAAATCTTACACATGCGTCTCTCTCTTTGATCCTGCAGGAGGAGAACATCAGGATCATGGAGCCTGGTCACTTAGCAGTATTTTTAAAAATTCGTTCTCAGGATGTGGGCTTCGCTGGCTGGGCCAGCATTTATTGCCCATCCCTAGCTGCCCTTGAGAAGGTGGTGGTGAGCTGCCTTCTTGAACCTCTGCCTCATGGCTTACAGGAAGCAGAGAAGAAGACAGTGGTGGAGGCACCTGGCTCAACAATGGAAGGAGCATCTTTCTCATGATAAAGGGGAAGCAGGGCCTCCTGAGCAACGTGTTAGATGTGTCAAGGACAGAAAGCGGAGGTTATTAGAGCTTGGCAGCCACATTGAACACAGAACAGTGGACTCAGAGTAGCATTGAGAGAGGGATGATGTGGTTCAGGATCTTCACCTGGATGTTCATCTCCGACCTCTCCGTAGTCACAGAAATGGTCCACATCCTCTCAGCCAGTTACGCACAGCCGGTGAGTTCTCAAATGGAGTGAGATCCTTGATGTCTGGCACTCCATCCCCAGTCTTAGTTCTCTCCCATTGATTGTGCGCAATCTTGTCCTGAATAAAGACAGATGAAAAGAGCGTGAGCAAGATGCATGCCAGGCCAAATGAGAAGGATGCCAGGCATCCCTGTGTGCTGAGTGGAGCCAAGGATGGGATGAGGCGGCAATTTCCTGAGGGGCTGAGGCTCGATGGAGATGTGAGGGTGAGTGAGAGAGAGTGAGTGGTGATGTCCTTTGAGCTGGCAGTGAGAGAGATGCCAGTGAATGTGTGATGGGCTTGTGAGTGTATGAGTTTAGAATGATGAGATGGTTGCCTTACCCTGGCAGCACTGATGAGATCATTCATCCATTTTCTGCACTGGATGGCCAACCTCTTGTGTGCAGTGTTGGCACTGACTGCCTCTGCCACTGCCTCCCAAGCCATAGAGGACATCACAGCGGGCCTCCACAGCATCCAGAATGTGTCCCAGGGATGCCCCACTGAATCGGAGGTGGGGGTTGTAGTGGTGGGGGGGGGGAAGTGGGGGGTTGGGGAGAGTTGTGGGGGGGGTGGCAGGAGGGGGGGTTAGAGGATTTGTGATGGGGGGGGCTGCACTATTCTTGGCTTTTGGGGCCATGTCTTCACCGAAGCAGTACTGGGCTGCAAGCATTGAGAACTGTGTGCCAGGCTGCAATTTAAGTACAGCGCCAGGAGTGAGGAAGTGGCAAGGTGACGGTGTGGGCAAATCAGAGGTCACCCACCAGTGGTACAGTGAGTTTCCCGTGACTGTATAGTTTATGAGGTGGGAAGTGGACAATATGGTGCAAAAACCCACCAATGCCCTGATTCGCTACTTCAGTCATTCAAAGGGATCCCCTCATTTGTCCATGACCTTTCCATTATTTTGAATGGTGCTTTTACACCTTTTGTGGGAATCATTAATTTGTTTAACACTAAAAAAAAACTTCTCACAAGATTCATCACTAAACATGAATAACATCTGAGAGTTGGTATTTTATAAAGCTATTAGAATAATATCTATGACTGGAGGATATCCTCAATTATGACCACACTCTGAATGCTTTAAAACCTTTAGTTAAACAGGTGTTCACTGGTCAAGATAGAGAGAATGGTCAGCTGCTCTCTATCTCACAGGACTGAGGTGTCTTCAAGGAGACCAGCTTCCATTTGCACTTCCAAATCTGAAGATGATACAAGCCAATCCTGTTGTAAATCAGCATGTTCAGGCATTCAGCTAACCTGACTGATCGGCCTAGAGAAACTGCATTCATATGTTATTATCAGTTGATGTTAATACTGGACAATTCAGATCCCAAAGAGAAGCCTGGCTTGGTAGATCCTAACTATTTTGATTTAGAAGCCACGGAAGTCAATTACTGAACATATTCACTAGATTCTGCCAGTATACAGTTAACACAAAGGATAAAAACATTTATAAACTAGAAAAAATCAATTATATTACACCAGCCAAAAAGGTTGCAACGACTTCAATACAAACACCAGAAAATGATTCAAACTCACATTATTCCTTGTATCCCAGTAGTACCCTCACAGACACAAAACCGCAGTGAACATTTACCACTATCTTAACGCCACAGCTTGGGCAGCTCAGGTTCAAATGGTTTTCTTCCGGCAGGTTTCTGAGCATTCGCTAGGTGCCTTTCTTCAACCAGTATCTCTCCCTGAGACACCCGAAAGCCGCAATGTGAACTCACTATTACTTCAACTTCAGGGCAAACACATGAGTTCTTTACTCAGTTCCCCACAGTCCTGCAGGATTTCTTACTAGAGATTAGACCTTCTACCTCAATGCTCTGGTGCACACATATTGACTGAACCCTTCTGTGTCTCTGTGTGTTTCTGGACCCCTGCCACTAGGCAACAATGTAATTATTTTCTACTTTATTTTTTTTAATTTCACTAAACCACTAACCCCTTGGCAACCCATTTCTTCACTTGGATGGTTGTAAGACCTGATTAAAAATGCATATATACAAACAGGGCCCCAGCTTTATTGGCACCACTCACAAAAACCCTCTAAATAAAAGTAAAACCAGGTTTCACCCTTTTTTAACACACAAATACAAACATAAATTAAATATAAAGCTATACATTTTTCCTAACACACAAGAAAAAGCTATGTTCTCCTGATAACATTCCTGCCAATTGGCTGCGTTATCTGATGGGCCAGTGATCAGTGAATGGATGTAGCCAATGGGATATAGTCCTAACATATGTGTACACCCACCCAATGTCTTCATAGCAGCTGTGTCAGCTTCCTCTCAAGAAGAAGGCATTGCTATCAAGGTCTTATTACCAGCCTCATTCCACAGACCACTGCCAGACCTGTTGAGTTTTTCCAGCATTTTCTGTTTTTGTTTCTGATTTCCAGCATCCACAGTATTTTGCTTTTATCTTATTGCCAGGCTGTTCTCTGCAACTCTACCTCTAGGCTGCCACCTATGGTGCATGGAATGCTACAGAAATGAGGAACCCTCAGTGATCTTATTTTGCAGGCAGATGATACATTTTTACAGCCAATTAGCCAAACAAAGCAGATTTTGGAAAACATTCTGCAAAACTAGCACAAGGGGCTTTGATACTTGGTTACCATTACTCGTCTAAAAGCAGGATCCATCAAATCACAGTCCTTGGCTCCACGGCCTCCAGTGAGAGAAGACATCCACCTCCTCCTCCATCCAGCTTTTTGCTCGAAATCTATAAGTGCACTTACATCTTACATCCATCGCTTTACGGTCCCTTATTTCTGCCATTTCTCCTTGAAGCTGCTGTGGTTCCTTAAACCTGCAGCAGGTTGCCAAATTTTCCTGTATGCCCTCCCATTCATTTCAGCCGCACCACATTAAGTAACACCAAGGCACGCACCCAGGTCAGCAGGGTCAATGAGATGACAGGAGGCCATAAATTGGCACACAAATGGAGGTACATGCCTTTATTTCCATTATTTTTGTCAAAATGATTGTCCATAAACTAATGATGATGAATAAAGAATGAGCAGAATTAATAAACTATTTCATGACTTCTTAACACTTCTTTCTGGGATGTGGGCTTCACTGGCTGGGCCAGCATTTATTGCCCATCCCTGTTTGCCCTTGAGAAGGTGGTGGTGAGCTGCCTTCTTGAACCGCTGCAGTCCATGTGGTATAGTACACCCACAGTGCTGTTAGGGAGGGAGTTCCAGGATTTTGACTCAGGGACAATGAAGGAACAGCGATATATTTCCAAGTCAGGATAGTGTGTGGCTTGGAGGGGAACTTCCAGGTGGTGGTGTTCCCCCTATCTGCTGCACTTGTCCTTCTGGATGGTAGTGGTCGTGGGTTTGGAAGGTGCTGTCAAAGGAGACTTCCTGCAGTGCATCTTGTAGATGGTACACACTTTATTGTGCATCGGTGGTGGAGGGAGTGAATGATTAAGGTGATGGATGAGGTGCCATCCAAGCAGGCTGTTTGTCCTGCATGGTATCGAGCTTTTTGAGTTATGGGAGCTGCACTCATCCAGGCAAGTGGAGAATATTCCATCACACTCCTGACTTGTGCCTTGTAGATGGTGGACATACTCTGGGGAGTCAGGAGGTGAGTTACTTGCCACAGAATCCAGCCATGTGTCACAAACGTGTAATTATAGATTTTTCAAGGTACAGTTTTTGTTTTCAAACCCTTAAATTGAGTTTAAAAGCCCTTTTCAAATGGATGTATGGACAGACGTCTTGGCACTTTTCTGTGATGAGTTCTGGAGGTAACAGCGGTTTGAAAAAAAATTCATTAAAATGCAACACTCCCCCAGGGCTGTCCACTGAATCTTCTAAAGTTACAATGACTCCTTAGCTTCTGAGAGACAGGAGGAGACTTTAAAGGACCTTATAGGAACATAGGAACAGGAGTTGGCCATTCAGCCAGTCAAATCTGCTCCACCATTCAATTAGAACATGGCTGATCTTCTACCGAACTCCGCCAGGTGGAATAATGATTCATCCAAATTAATATGAACTGTATAAGGTCAGGCTGAGAATAGACATTTTGAGGAAAATCCAGGAAGAACTTGGAGAGACGCCAGCAGAGAGGGTTCTTGGTCAAGGGAGGTTAAAGAGGAAGGAATTCAGAAATCACCTGCTGTTCTGTCGAAAGAGTCCAAGCAATCTGCAGGTGCCATAACCATAGAACTCTTCTCTCTTTCCAAAGAAACCTGCTGACCTGAGTCTACCTAAAAAGGCAACCTCAGACTAATCAACTACAGTAGCCATCACAGCTGCTGGAAACAACTCTTCAACTTCAACACTTCACTACAGACCACTAACACTTCAGCTGCAAGCAGTGGGCCTACAACAAAAGCTTAAAGGATTAAACTGAAT